>JAVSCE010020452.1:0-534912 GCA_032199065.1 Smutsia gigantea
GATACAAAATTAACACAGAGAAATCTGTTGCTTTCCTATACACTAATGATGAACTAACAGAAAGAGAAATCAGAGAAACAATTCCATTCACAATTGCATCAAAAAGAATAAAATACCTAGGAATAAACCTAACGAAGGAAGTGAAAGACCTGTACTCTGAAAACTACAAGACACTCCTAAGAGAAATTAAAGAGGACAATAACAAATGGAAAAGCATCCCATGCTCTTGGCTAGGAAGAATCAATATTGTCAAAATGGCTATACTACCTAAAGCAATCTACAGATTCAATGCAATCCCTATCAAACTACCAACAGCTTTTTTCAATGAACTGGAACAAATAATTCTAAAATTCATATGGAACCACAAAAGACCCCGAATAGCCAAATCAATCCTGAGAAGGAGGAATAAAACAGGGGGAATTACACTCCTGACTTCAAGCTCTACTACAAAGCCACAGTAATCAAGACAATTTGGTATTGGCACAAAAGCAGACCCACAGACCAGTGGAACAGAATAGAAAATCCAAACATTAACCCAAACATATACAGTCAATTAATATTTTATAAAGGAGCCTTGGATATACAATGGGGAGATGACAGCTTCTTCAGCAGCTGGTGTTGGAAAAACTGGACAGCTACATGTAAGAGAATGAAACTGGACTACTGTCTAGCCCCATACACAAAGGTAACTCAAGGTGGATCAAAGACTTGAATGTAAGACATGAAACCAGAAAACTCTTAGAAAAAAACATAGGCAAAAATCTCCTGGACATAAACATGAGCAACTTCTTCTTGAACATATCTCCCCGGGCAAGGGAAACAAAAGCAAAAATGAACAAGTGGGACTATATCAAGCTGAAAAGCTTCTGTACAGCAAAGGACACCATCAGTAGAACAAAAAGACATCCTACAGTATGGGAGAATATATTCATAAAAAACGTATCTGATAAAGGGTTGACATCCAAAATATATAAAGAACTCATGCACCTTAACAAACAGAAAGCAAATGATCCAATTAAGAAATGGGCAGAGGACATGAATAGACACTTCTCCAAAGAAGAAATTCAGATGGCCAACAGGCACATGAAAAGATGCTCCACATCGCTAATCATCAGAGAAATGCAGATTAAAACCACAATGAGATATCACCTCACACCAGTGAGGATGGCCAACATCCAAAACACAAACAACAACAAATGTTGGCGAGGATGTGGAGAAAAGGGAACCCTCCTACACTGCTGGTGGGACTGCAAATTAGTTCAACCATTGTGGAAAGCAGTATGGAGGTTCCTCAAAAAACTCAAAATAGAAATACCATTTGACCCAGGAATTCCACTCCTAGGAATTTACCCTAAGAATGCAGCAGCCCATTTGAAAAGGACAGATGCACCCCTATGTTTATTGCAGCACTATTTACAATAGCCAAGAAATGGAAGCAACCTAAGTGTCCATCAGTAGATGAATGGATAAAGAAGAGGTGGTACATATACACAATGGAATATTATTCAGCCATAAGAAGAAAACAAATCCTACCATTTGCAACAACATGGATGGAGCTAGAGGGTATTATGCTCAGTGAAATAAGCCAAGCCGAAAAAGACAAGTATCAAATGATTTCACTCATATGTGGAGTATAAGAACAAAGAAAAAAACTGAAGGAACAAAACAGCAGCAGACTCACAGAACCCAAGAACGGACTAATAGTTACCAGAGGGAAAGGGACTGGGGAAAATGGGCGGGAAGGGAGGGATAAGAGGGAAAAAGGGGCATTACGATTAGCAGATGTAATGTTGGGGGGGCACGGGGAGGGCAGTACAACTCAGAGAAGACAAGTAGTGATTCTATAGCATCTCACTACGCTGATGGACAGTGACTGTAATGGGGTTGGTGGGGGGGACCTGATGAAGGGGTAGTTTAATAATCGTAATATTGCACATGTAATTGTAAATTAATGATAATAAAATAAATTATATTAAATAAAAAAAAAGATGATTCTTTCCCCATTGAATTTTGTTGGCACCCTTGTCAAAAATTGAATGGCCATAGGGTATGAATTTATTTCAGAACTTTCAATTCTATCTCATTGGCCTATATGTCTATCCTTAGGCCAGTACCACAGCGTTTTGAATATTGTAGCTTTGTCATAAGCTTTGGAATTGGGAAGAGTGAGTCCTCCAACTTTGTTCTTCTTTTCCAATATTGTTTTGATTATTCTGGGTTCCTTGTATTTCTATTTGAATTTTAGGATCATCTTATTCATTTCTGCAAAAAACCAGTTGGATTTTTTGATAGGGATTATATTGGATCTGCAGATTAATTTGGATAGTATTGCCATCTTCACACTATTAATTCTTTTAAAAAAAGTCTTTTGATCCATGAACATGGGATGTCTTTCCATTTATTTAGATCTTTTTCAGTTTCTTTCAACAATGTTTTCTGCTTTTTAGTGTACAAGTCTTGCAATTCTTAAATTTATTCTGAAGCATTTTATTCAGAATGCTTTAATGCTATTGTAAGTGGAATTGTTTTCTTAATTTCATACTCAGATTGTTCATTGCTAATATATAGAAATACAATTGATATTTGTATATTAATCTTGTATCATACAACCTTGCTGAACTTGTTTTTTAAAACTTAATTGTGTATGTGTGTGTGTGTGTGTGTGTGCGTGTGAATCCTACTCATTGTTATATGTTCTGCAGCACTTAACACAGTGCCTAGCCTTAACTAGTATTCATTCCATTTGTATTCCTTGAATTGATCTCTTTAAATGCCACATTGCTATAGAAGCCTTCCGTTCACTGGGTAATTTTCTAGTTCCCACTACCATTGAATCATTCTTTTTCTCCTCTACTCTTATCTGCAGGCCTGGGAACAATGGGCCGAGGTATTGTTGTTTCTCTTGCAAAGGCCAAGATCCCTGTGATTGCTGTAGAATCAGACAAGAAGCAACTAGAGGCTGCTAACAAGATAATAACCACTCTTTTGGAAAAGGAAGCATCCAAAATGCAACAGGGTGGCCACCCTTGGTCAGGACCAAAACCGAGGTTAACTACATCTATAAAGGAGCTGGGTGGTGTAGATTTAGTCATTGAAGCAGTATTTGAGGAAATGAACCTGAAGAAGCAGGTTTTTGCTGAACTGTCAGCCATATGCAAGCCAGAAGCTTTTTTGTGCACCAATACTTCAGCCCTGGACATTGATGAGATTGCGTCTTCCACAGATCGTCCTCATTTGGTCATTGGCACCCACTTCTTCTCACCAGCTCATGTTGCAAAGTTGTTAGAGGTCATTCCAAGCCAATACTCTTCTCCTATTACCATTGCCACTATTATGGACTTATCAAAAAAGATGAAAAAAGTTGGGATAGTTGTAGGCAACTGTTTTGGATTTGTTGGGAATCGAATGTTGAGACCTTATTACAATCAGGCATATTTTTTATTAGAAGAAGGCAGTAAGCCAGAGGAGATAGATCAGGTGCTGGAAGAATTTGGATTCAAAATGGGACCTTTTAGAGTGTCTGATCTTTCTGGGTTGGATGTGGGTTGGAAATCTCGAAAAGGGCAAGGTCTTACTGGACCTACGTTGCCTCCAGGAACTCCTGCCCGAAAGCGAAGCAACAGGAGATATTGCCCAATTCCTGATATGCTCTGTGAATCAGGACGATTTGGCCAGAAGACAGGTAAGGGCTGGTACCAATATGATAAGCCATTGGGTAGGATTCACACACCTGATCCCTGGCTTTCCAAATTTCTGTCACAGTACAGAGAAACCTATCACATTGAACCACGAAACATCAGTCAGGATGAGATCCTTGAACGCTGCTTATATTCACTCATCAATGAAGCATTCCGTATCTTGGGAGATGGGATAGCTGCTACCCCAGAGCACATTGATGCTATCTATTTACATGGGTATGGATGGCCAAGGCACAGGGGTGGGCCCATGTTCTATGCTTCCACAGTTGGGTTGCCCACAGTGCTAGAGAAGTTGCAGAAATATTTCAGGCAGAATCCTGATATTCCACAACTGGAACCTTGTGACTATCTGAAAAAATTGGCTTCCCAGGGAAACCCTCCTCTGGACAAATGGCAAACCTTGGCAGGACCCTCCAGCAGTAAATTGTAATTCAGCCTTCTAGCTTATGCTTCACATGCTGGCATCAGGTAATGCTCACTGAATTTCATTGGAATTCAACCCAAAGATTCAAAGTAAGAGTGTTCTGAAATACAAATCAAAAGGAATAATTGGCCAGCTAAACCTCCTCTTTTGATCTTCTGTCCGATGATTCTAATGGGCCAAATCTTTAGGAATGTGCTTCTTATGCCTCTGAATCTGTCCCTATCAGATAAATTATTTCAATCCCAGTGAATAAACCTGTGATAATACCCTAACAGCTAAGGAGAGAGCCTCAGAAATAAGTTGATGTTCCCAAGTGCTTTGATCATAGAGAAAATGTCATCAATTAATTACTGATAAATGCAATGTCATAAATTCATTTTGACCCCTTTTAACTTCACACACAGCACTGATGGGAAATCTCATGGGTCCTTCATTCAACAAACATTCATTGTATACCTCCTGAGCATCATGCACAGCACTGGCAGACCTAGAGTCCAGAGGGGCATTAACCCGGCACAGAAGCCTGTGATGAAGCTCAGTCCGTAGCCTCAGAGGTGGAGTGAAGAGAGTCGGCAGAGTAGAGTCAGCAGGGAGGATCTCTGTGAGTGAGCATGGCAAGCTGCTCAAGGAGAGGCAGAGGTGGTAACCAGGAAGAGAGGCAGGGTATCAAAGGCCGAACAGTATTGCAGTTGTAGGCGAAACACAGTTGGGAATTGGCGAGGGAGCCAAGTATTTCAGACGAGAATGGGAAATCAGAGTATCTTGGCAAGTCATGCTTGACACACCGCCTCTGTTCAGGCCCAGTCAATGTGCACAGTTGTGCTTTCTTCTGGCCGGGGGGCTCAGTGATGTTGATAATTTCCTCAAGACCAGGGAGTGTGTACAACGTGGCCCTTCTTTATTCTTCTGTTCCTGAAGAAATAATAGAAAGTAGTAAGTCGTTGTCTTAGTGTAAGAAGGGATCTTAGAGTTAGTTAGGGTTCTAACTTCTTCTGATTCTGTGATAGAGAAATGATGCCAGTTTCCCTGTCATGATAAGCCTTTGTGATGTTGACTATGGAAATGGTGGAATCATGAAAAAATCTAAAAGTATTGCAAAACAAATTCTGTATAATTGAATATAATAATTACATGTAAGAGTTCTTCTCTTTTTACTTTTCATGTGATTAAAAGCTGAGGGCCTGGTCATCACAAAAACTTGGAAACAAATGTTTTTATCAGGATTATTCATAATGGCCCCATATTAGAAACAACCTAAATCTCTGTCAGCCGATGAATGGATAAACAGTGTTTATACACAACATACAAAAGAATATTGGCCATAAAAATAAGTGAAATGCTGATACATACTACAACATGATGAACCTTGAAAATATTATGATAAATGAATGAAGCCAGTTGCCAAAGGCCACGTATTATAATGGGCATATGAAATGTCCCAAATAGGCAAAAATCTATAGAGACAGAAAGCAGGATAGAGGTTGCCTAAGGTTGGAGTGATTGAGGGGTGGAAAATGCAGAATGACTGCTAGCGGGTACAGGGTTTCTTTTTCGATTGATAGAAATGTTTTGAAATTATTGTGGTGATGGTTACAAAACTCTTTGAATCTACTAAAAACCATTGAATTGTACATTTGAAATGGGTGAATTGTATGGTATGTGAATTATATCTCAATAAAGTTGTTAATAAGTAAATAAATAAACAAATAGGGACAATTTGTTATCCTTCAGTGTAATACAATAAACTATTTTCACAATATTTTCACCAGCAAACCCAAACAAAATTGTGTAAAGTTCTGATAGAGAAATCCTGAATGGATATGGTATAAGTTTTCCATTGTAAAAAACAAACAAAAGCTACCTAAAATATGCCTTGAATTGCAGTTCAATTGAGAATAATTTTTGAGAGGTATATTGCTGGGTTTTATTATAAATTCATCCTTGAAATTAAAGACATCAGTAATGTAGTAACTTTGTCTCCCAAGTGTCTTATTTTCAAATTAATGCTTACACACACACACACACAAACACACAGGTTAACTTGAAACTAGAGCATCCATGAATGGGTTTTATGAGTTAATAATCCCTGAAACTTATGCTAAGTTTGTGTATATGGATATGAGTGCATTTCTTAGAAGAGGTACCATATCTGACATCATATTCTCAAAAGTGCCTATGACCCAGGTTAAGGTTAAGGACCAATATTCTGTATATAAAATAAGAATAAGAAATATGAGTTCATTCTTATTTTATATTAAAGGAAGCGAAACTAATTTGTTGGGTCCTACATACAACAGTGGTTGAAATTATGACCTTTCTAAAATACCCTAGCCCATCCATGAAAAATGTACTTGTTTAAAAGGCTTACTTTGTTGTTAATTTAAAAATTACCTATCTTTTTAAAAAAAATTTTCTGAAAGACATTTCTAAAATATGTTCTAATGATAATCAACACTGATGAAAACTATATATTAGAAGCACTCTTGAAGCTTTGCCTTTAAACTCCAACTTTAAAGATGAGACTTACGATGTGCCTAAAATCAGTAAAGCCACTGTGCAGCTGCAGCTGCTATTTATTTATTCATTTCCAGCAGAACAGGTGTGCATGAGAGATAAAGTGAGGGATCCTAAACTCTCCTGATTAATCACGTTACAGAATTATGTATGCAAATTATACACCACAGCACTGTAGGAACCTGGAATTTCCAGGATCTTACATTTGTCTTTAAAATAAACACCCAGAAATCAATAATATTGTAGGCTCAGCATATTGTCTGAACCCTCTTGGGTAGCCATTGATGACAATATAAATCAAAGTCTCTGGACTATGTTTAAAAACAGCTTTCTGAGAGAACAATATTCATTGACTTTTCTTGGGATTATCAGTGCCATCTGCCTATTTTGCTGCCTCATACATCCTTTGACATTAACAGACAAGGTACACAGCTTTCTGTCAGGACAGTATCATTACAGAACTCTGAGGGACACCATTCACACTGTGCTCCAAGGGGCTGCCATTCACATAGACATAATGTGAGTAGCACCCCCTAGAGCTGTGCAACACTATTGTGTCCAGGACACTCCAAATAGAGTTCAAATCCAACACATTTCTCTTTATTGCTATAAGGATCGTTCTAAACAAAAGTTAGTTAACAAAAGTAGAGAAAAAGTCTCTCTTTAGATTGGTGTCTCCAATGGAACTAAATTTTTTGAAAGATTACATCTTTTCTGTTCTTAGTATTGTTTTTTTCTAGCATCCTGAGAAAGAAACATGAGAGAGATGAACAAGCCTTTTAATTCCAGGACATTTCAATTGTAATATTTATTTGTTCTCTTTCACCAAATTGAAAATAGCCTGGCAGAATGAGCACCTGAAAGCATCTAATAAGAGGACATGAGCAGAGCTGATGCAATCTGTCTGGCACAGAGCTTTCACTATAGTCAGGGTTATCCATCTTCTCTAAGAGGAAGCAGTTGTTAACAGAAACAGTGATAATTCTAGCCATAGTGATCCTTAGGATCAGGTAGGGCCAAAGTGTCCCCAACCAAATCGTAAGTGCACTTGGATTCCCGAAGCCTGCCAAGGCCTAGAAAGTTGTTGATTTGTAAATTTTGGCAGAGACTGTTGGCTGCCTCCCAATGTTTCTCTTCTGTAGTAAGAAACTTCCCAGTTTTAGCTGAGCATTTAATTGCTCAAGATATACAATATATTTATCAGATTCTCTTGCATCCAGCTGTGAACATGTGACTCAGATCTAGACAATGGGATGTAAGTGCAAGAGTCACATGAGCTTTTGGGAACCCATGCCTAAAGTCAGATTACTTGCATCCTTTGCCCATTTTTTTTTTGCCCCTCCTCCATCTTGCTGTAAGGAACACAGATATGATGGCTGGAGTTCAACTCACTCTACTGGACCATGAGGACAAAGGTCATGCGGATAGCAGAATGGAGGGCTGTAAAGATCTTGGGCTCCGAGGACCTCATGGAGCAGAGTTACCACTCTGCCTTCCAACAGTTACTTATGTGAGAGAAATCAATCCCTATCATTGGTAAGCCAGTGTTATTTAATTATCACAACTGACCCTAATTCTAACTAATGCAGGTGGGGTCCAAGAATTAGTGGGATTTAAACATTTTGTTTTTGTTTTTCTCAGTGCCATAGGTAATTCTGATGTACAGGCGGGTCTAACAATCTAGACTCATTAAACAAGATTTCTCACTTAAAGAAAATTTTTCTTTTTGCCAGTGATGTTTTTCAACTTGATATTAGTTGCTCATAAATTTTTATGTTGTGTTTCATATATAATTGTTGTAGGCAGTCCATGGAGATACCCATTATGGACTGAGAATAGAGATTTAAATCAACATTTAGTAGGAAACAGTCTCACAGGTCCACTTGAACCTCAAACTGACACCTACTTAATTAGAGATAAAAAACACTCATAAAAAAAGTATGGATTATCGGAAGGAGAGATGGCACAAAGGAAAAGAAGAGTAATTTGAGAAGCAGTTTCTCTCAGCAGTGATCAAAAGGGAGGTGCTGAATCTGAGGTGTACAAAGTTTCTGCTCACTAGATCAGAGATCTCCATGATGGGGTGCCCCTACCGAAGGAGGTGTGAAAACTGATTCAGAGAGGTACAGGCAGAAAATATTAGAATTACTACTGTGCAGAGAAAATGAAAGTTCCTATGGCCAGGATTCTCACCTGGCCCTGGTTGGCTTGCTCACTGCACATATATGGGCAATACATTATTATTGACTCTGTATGAAGAGCTCCGCCCAGAGCTCTGGACTGCACAGCTGCAGGATAGGAGAGGCTGGGGTGGTGGCAGAACCGAGGACAGAGACTGAGACGACTGCGTGGGTGGAGACGCCCAGAGGCAGAGACCAGCTTGCTGCATGCAGATTCGCTCTGAGGCATATGGGATTGTAGTGGTTGACTTGCCACCGTGGTAATAAAGTTGGTTATAAACCCTTTCGCCCCAAAAACGTTCCATTGTAATTTCTCGGTCTCGCTGAATCCGTAGTGAACTTGCCCTGGGCTGAAACCCTTCGGCAAGACATTGCTACTTATTTTTGCTAAAAAAAATAATAAACTAACCTTTATTAATATTTCATATACATGTGGACACTGTTGGCCTGTCTTGTGAACGGGGTTCAGCCGCAGGCAAGTTCACTATGGATTCAATGTGACCAAAGAAATGACAGTAGAACGTTTTTGGGGCAAAAGGGTTTATTACCCAGCTTGTTCTCCCAGCAGTAGGACAAGCACTAGTGTCTCTGCCTCCGCCCAGAGCACTGGACCGAGCTCTTTATGTGACCCAGTGAATAATAGCTTATTGCCTATAGGTGTGGAAGCAGTAGCCTAGCAACAGGCCAGTTACATCATCAAGTGGTTCAGGTTCAGTGAGGATCCTGGCCATGGGAATCCCAACTTTCCCTACATAGCCTCACCAAGTTGCATCTCAGACAACCATATGTTAGAAATGTATCTTGAGGGAAGAGGGAAAGTTCCAGAATGTAGAGAGGTTGACAGTGGCATCCTCCCACTTTCATTTACTTTCAGCATATTGAGAAACATGGCGAATTATGTGTGTTGGGGTCAGGGAATGTTTAGACTAATTTAATTTTACTAAATTAACTTTCACAAAAGATTCGTTGAAAGAAAGCACAGTTGAAAGTAATGCAAATGATGCAGGCAAAAGTGAGCAATAGGAAAATCACAGAGCTGGTAGTTCTTGTATCAGCTTTTTGTCAGGTATATTACAGGATAGAATGGTTTAGTTAGATCTGACAAGAAGTTGGCCAAGAAGATTTGGAATTATCAAGATTATTAGAAATGTTGATTTATAACCTACCATTCATGATGAAGCTTGCCCTAAGTGTGTATTGTATCTTATAATATGGTTAACAAGATAATTAAATAATATGGTTTGAAACCATCATCTATTAATAAAATGTTTTAATATAGTACTTAATTTATCACCTCATCATTTACAAATTTCTACTTTATTGTTTTATAATGTACATATATATCAATATAATAGTAAAAATATATAATTTATAAATATCCTGCATGTAAGAGATGTACACTAAAATTCATGTGATGTGCTATCCAGATCTTCTTCCAGGAATGAAAGATTTATTCTCCCAGCTGCTGGGAGTGCTGCCAGAAAATGGCCTTATTTGAATGGGGATTGCCTTGCTCAAGACGGCTTGCATCCAATGACTGCTCAACACAGGAGGTATAAGTGCCTGATCCTCGTGCTCCAACTCTGAAGGGCTGACAGCTCTCGTTTCCAATGACATTGGGCTGAGTCCTTCATTGGTACCACATTGCACCTCAACGTCTCCCTCTGCTCATTCCTGCTTCCTTCCCTTCTCCTTCACAGCTGTTAGCCCCAAGAGCACACCCTAAACATTCTGCACAGTAATCTCTGTCTCAGAGTCTGCTTCCCTAGGAATTCAAACTACAACAGAGGTGCACAGTCAAAAATGTTTGGAAACTATCAATCCATCTGCCACTGGCTGTTTGGTATCTGTTCAATAGACTTCTTTTGGTCTCACATGCCATCAATTTTTATAAATTATGTGTGCTAGAAAAGAATGTGCATATTTTATTTGATGAATATGGGATTCTAACATCAAGCTTGTTAATTATGTAAGTCAGGTGTTCTGTGTAGCCTTGCTAGAGTTTCATTGGTAGTCTACCTCCTCCTGTGATTAGGTTAAATTACTAATGCCAAAGTGGTGGCTTTTTTCCTTGGCATAAAAAGCCAGAAGTGACTGAGTGGCACAAATAGCATAAAAGGCTCTTGCTGTGTCCCTTGCGGAAGCATTTTCCCTCTAGGAACCAGGACTTTCTAGATCTCAGAGTGTTATATGCTGATACAGGAAGCAAAATTCTCCAAATGGGTCACTGGCAGTGATCACAACTTCTACTTCTACTCTTTGGTTCCTGTAACTTTGTATTCTACTTATTTGGAACATACCACCATATAACGAGTATTGATTTAAGGTGTGAACCACTTCCTGGAGCATGGTACT
Source organism: Smutsia gigantea (assembly GCA_032199065.1). Classification (NCBI taxonomy): domain Eukaryota; kingdom Metazoa; phylum Chordata; class Mammalia; order Pholidota; family Manidae; genus Smutsia; species Smutsia gigantea. The sequence continues at coordinate 11,172 of JAVSCE010020452.1, forward strand.
CCATCCTCACTGGATACCATTTGCAAGCTGGCACCTCAATGGTAACTTCAAAGGGACATCCCATTATTCTATTAGAAGGGCTAGTAGCTTCTGGGTGGTAGAGTATGTGATCAGAGCAGGGAATCCATAGTCATATGCCCACCTCCACACTACCTTTGTTTAAAACTGTATCCTTTGGTCTGGTGTGTGGGCTTTCATGTCACTGGCTCAGACCCTATCTCAGTTCTTGGGAAATGAAGCCTTGCAGTCAGGAAAGGAAAACTCCTACATGGAATAAGTGCAAACAGTCAAGATGAATCACTGACCTGCTGACCAAAGACTTCTGATGTAACTGACTTACCTGCATGTGGTTGGTTGGTCTCCTTGAAGGATAAATAGCACAGCATCTGGAGCAAGTTGTACATTCAGAATTAGATCAGCCTTGGTGAGTGGGAGTCCATTCTTTCGAGCTCGTGCACTGCTTCCATTCCTAAAACCAAGCCTACTCTGTTCATGGACTACTCATTCCAGCACTACGGGGGATAATGTTAGTGGCCTGTTGATGTCAGCTAACCTGGTCACTCTCTCTATTGGACTGTTCACTTCATCTTCTGTGGTAGATGTTTTCTGCATGGCATTGACACATAATGCATACTCTTCACACTTTGTGGCTACTCCCATAGGTCCATCCCTCAATTCCCCAGTTTTTGCTGTCCCATATCTTCCAATATTTCTCCATCTGCCATTGCCCATATTCTTACCTTAATTCACTTCTCTAAGTCTTTTGTTTCCTTCTTCTACCATCTACCATTGCAGTTCTGGCATTTCACTCTGCATGCCATCACTTTCTCCAAGCTTCCAAGAGCCAACCTAGTGGAGTGTTAGTAATGTGTCCTAGAGTCTTTGCCTGGACATTGAATCCTGTATCGTGGACAATGTTCTGTATTGACAAACTCTACCAAAGTTTATGTTCTTCCCCCTTGGTTAAGCAGGCTGGGAGGCTACTCCCAAGCATACTTTTCTGGCTTCTTCTGATCCAAAAGCACCTTGAGGATATAAACCTTTCCTCTGTCAGTCTCAGCACTTCCATAAATGGGTTATTTTGTGACTTTATTGTTCTGGCAGCTGGGAGGGAAGGTATTTCCTGAGCTGAGTATGTGTCTTGTAAAACATAAGCCTCTGAACTGTCTTTAAGCAAGGGGGAAGCACAAGTCTTTAGCAAGGTGGGGTGGGTCTACAAAGCATTGAGGGGCATCTCACAATTCGATATTTTAAATTTCATTGACCCAGATGCCCCCATTCCAAGCCACAGAGTCCCACTCCTTCCCAGTCAAGGCCCTAACCTTGACAAAACAGAACTGCCATGAGACCAAAGTTTATGTTCCTCTTTGGAGCTCCATTTCCCTTATAATTAAGTCATGGGCCTGACCCTCTGCTTTTTCTGCCCTGTAACTACAGGAAATGAGTTCTTTATATGCTGCTAGCAAAGTCCTCTGATGTTCACTGTTCGTCTTACGTTGGTAATTAATCACCTTCCCACCTTTTATTGCATTTCTCTAGTGCAGCAATAGCCCCCAGCAACAGCTATCTGATACCATGTAATTACAACTCCCTTCAAAACTCTCAAATGCCTGAGATATTGCCCTCATTACTTTCTACAGATATCTCATTCTCACTTCTCCTCTGATAAGGGTTATAACTTTTGCACAGTTACAGCGTGCTAGGAGCTTCCAATACCCCACTTACTACCATGGATACTGTTTTTATTGCAAGTCGCCTGGTTTGTGATTCAGCTTCAAAATCCCATTTTAGCATTTGCTTCCTAGGACAACTTCTGTTAGCAAGTGTCATAGACCAACCTCCCCAGGAAAGAGACTCAGAGGCAGGGCTTTCCATGCAGGAAATCTACTATTAAGTGCTCTTGGGAGTAACACCTGTAAGGGAGTGAAAAAGCAAGACCGAGCAGGAGGAGTTGAACTGGGAGGCAGCTGCAGCAGTTGAGCAGACCCTTGGGAAGCTATGAAGCTCAGAGAGTCCTTCAGAGATGGACTGAATTGAAGCAAGGGAGTCGGGTCTTTGTATACCCATCTTCACTGAATTTTGGATGTGGGCTGCCCCCAGGGAGGGAGGGAGGCATGGCCTTGGACAACGCATTTACCTTCAGCCAAGGTCAATATCCTTAGCATTCTGAATAAATTGAGAAATAAAACAATAGGTTTTATTTCAGGACCAAATATCACCCTTATTAGTGGTAGAGTCCAGGTCAAAAGATGTGCTTTCTGGTATATTAACTGCAGACTTGATAACACTGCACATGAGAAGTAGACAAACCTCCCATATGGCTGCCGCAGCACCAGTCACATCTATTCCCTTTTTTCCTGAAGCCCTCAGTTATGTAGTTTTAAATAATTCTCTATTGTACATAAGTTGTCTTAGACCCTTTTTGGAAACAGGTGAAGTATAATTAGAAAAAGAGCAAGAGAGTGAGAGAGAGGTAGGACTTTAAAAACCAGATAGATGAACACGAGTGAAATTTTATGTTACAGGCTCAATGAATTATGTAGAATATTAGTACTGGAATTCAGAGGAGGTGCTCATTAAAAAATGAATGCTCACCAACCTTAAGGAGGCTATTGTATTACACCTCCCGAGTCCATTCATTTCCCCAGTCTTCTAGATGACTACTTCATACCTCCTTCTGAATTCCAACACTTCCTTCTCCATCCTTCTCAGCTGATATCCTGGCTTCCTACACAGAGAAAATAAAAATAATCAGAAGAGAACTTCCACAGGCACCCATCAGCACATCTACTCACCTCCCTCCATCTGTGCTCATATACTGTGTGTGCCTTCTGTCCTATTTCTGTGAGCAAACTGTCTTGGGTGCCTGTCAAAACCCAACTCCTGCACCCCTATGTTTATTGCAGCACTATTTACAATAGCCAAGAAATGGAAGCAACATAAGTGTCCATCAGTAGATGAATGGATAAAGAAGATGTGGTACATATACACAATGGATATTATTCAACCATAAGAAGGAAACAAATCCTACCATTTGCAACAACATGGATGGAGCTAGAGGGTATTATGCTCACTGAAATAAGCCAGGTGGAGAAAGACAATTACCAAATGAATAAGAACAAAGCAAAAAAGTGAAGGAACAAAAATGCAGCAGACTCACAGAACCAAGAATGGACTATAGTTACCAAAGGGAAAGAAAATGGGGAGTGTGGGTGGGAAGGGAGGGAGAACGGGAATAAGGGGCATTACGATTAGCATACAAAATGTAGTGGGGGGCACGGGGAAGGCAGAATAGCACAGAGAAGACAAGTAGTGACTCTATAGCATCTTGCTACACTGATGGACGGTGACTATAATTGGGTATGTGGTGGGGACTTGATAGTGGGGGAAATTCAGTAACCACAGTGTTGCTCATGTGATTGTATATTAATGATACCAAAATAAAAAATTAAAAAAAACCCAACTCCTCCACTGTGGTCTAGATACTAGCCCCATTCTCCTGCTCAGATACACTGTCCCAGCAATCTCCTTTCTTCTGCTTCATCAACTTCTCTCTCTCGAGGGCTTCTTTTCAATCAGCATCTAAACAAGCTGTAATTTCTTCCATCTTAAAAAAAAAGTTCTTTATGAAAACTTCCTTCTATCTTAAGAAGTCTTGATCCTATCTCCCCTTCTAGCTACCAGCACTTCTTCACAGCAAATTTTCTATGCTGATTATTCTCATTGTTTCCCATTGCTTTCCTTTCAGTCTCTTTTGAATCTATTCCAATTAGACTTATACCCCCACCACTCCACAAATCCCACCTTTTTCCAGGCCACCATGACTCTTCTATTGCTGAATCTAATGGTCAGTTCCTAGTTCTCATTCTATTTGACTCATCAGTCATTCCTGCTTCCTTAAAGAGCTTGCACCCCCTGATACCAGGACTCTACCATTTTCATGATTTCCTCCACCTCACTAGCTTCCTTCTTAGTCTCCCTCACCTCCAAATGTTGGGCCCAGTCTTTAAACCTCTTCTTTTCTCTATGTATGCCTACTGACTTGGTGATCTCCGTTTCTTGGCCTTAAATATTTACACACTCCTAAATTCACACCTTCAGCCTGGACCTCTCCCGTTTGTCTGTCTACTTGAAATTTACATTTGGATGTCTAATGGATATCTAAAACTTAACACGTTCAAAACTGAACTCTTGATATCTGCCAGCCCCCACCCTCAATACAGTCTTTTGCAGCTTGTCCCATTCTCAATAAATAGCAGTTCCATCCTGTCATTTGCTCAGATCATAAACCTTAGCCTCGCCTTTCACTCTTCTCTTTATCTCACTCTCCACATCTAATCCATCAACAAAATTTGGTGGCTGCACCTACAAACATATTCAGAATATAACTACTTATTACTGCCTTCTCTGCTGTCACCTGGGTCTAAACTATAGTTACCTCTCACCTGAGGCAATAGTATTCTAACTTGCCTCTTACTTCAGCCCTTGTTTTAGTATGGACTTATTAATACACAGCCAGAGAAATGCTTCTATTCAAAATCCTGCAGTGGTTTCCCATCTCATTTAGAATAAAAATGAGATTCTTTACAATGCCACAAGGCCCCACTACCTCTCTGAACTATCTCTATCTCTCTGCTTGAATTGTTCTGCTCCAGCCCACCTAGCCCTCCTTGGTGTTCTCTGAACATGCCAACCAAGCTTCCACCCCAGGGCCTTTGCCCTTCCTATTCTGTCTACCTGAAACCCATTTCCCTCAGCTCTCTGCAGAGGTTGCTCCCCTCCTTTTCCTTCTGTTTTGATGTCATCTTGCTAGATAGAAGGTCCTTCTCTGACTACCCCATGTGCAATAGCAACACTTCCCTTCCTGCTATACTTCCTATCCCCTTTACCCTGAATTTTCTCATAGCACAATTACCATCTGATGTATTCTATTTGTTTGTTTGCTTATTTTCTATGATCCCTCTCCCCATATGTAAACTCCTTGAAAGTTTTGTTTGCTATTGTGTCTGGAACCTAGACCACTGCCTGGTATATAGACTATGCTTGATACACTTGTTGAAGAAGCAGAAATCTTAATTTACCCTTTGTCTAAGATTAGGCACTCTGAAATATCATGCCTTGTGTTCCACACTGGGGATTACCCAAGCTGAACACTAAAGGAAAACTGTAGAAAGATTGCTCTTCCACTGTCTGTTTAAAAACTGTCTAGCACAGCTTAGCATAAGGTGGTATAAAAACTAAATTTCCATTGGTACCTAACTTTTGCCTTTTCTACTCCCCCCTAACTAGAGAACACATGATTCAATAAAATCTTTCCTAATTTGCCAAAAAATACTTACAAGGAACTAAAGTCAAATTATATTTTGTTGTATAATTAACACATTTTTTTCTTTACTTCAGACAATAATATCACATAAAAAGAAACATAAAATTCAAGAATATTTGTTATCAAAAGGTGTGAAAATTTGAAATCTAAACTCTGGCAGAAAAATTTAAGTTTTGCTATACCACTATATTTTCAGTTATCCACTGGTCCTCAGCGATATCTCGTAATTTAGATTCTATATCAGAAAATGGAACAAACTTTATGTGGTAGAATTTAAATAAATCATTGTGGGTAAAATTGTAACATTTCCAGAATATCTCACTTAGCTTTAGTACATCTGCATATCAATAGGCATTCAGAGGTGGAAAGAAGTATGGCTTTGGTGCATTTGCATCATTCCTCAGGGGTGGAGAGAAGTTCATCTTCATATCAATGGGTAATTACCTGGGCAAGGAGGGTTTATCTGTACCTGAGGGGTGAGGGGTGAGGGGTAGGCCGGTTTTGCTTCTGCTGGAGCAGGAAAGAAAGAAATGGCCCCAGACTGCAGTTTGTGAGCAATAAACGGATTTTAAACTTTATTTCTTCCTTTGACTGATTTCGGTTTTTAGAGGTATTTTGCCCCAGGATTTCCTCTCCTCATACTTACAATCATTACAAGAACTGGGGAGATTGAGAGTAGATTTGTTTTTGCTGTACTCCCCACTAGACAGGGCTGCTAAGAAGTTTTCTTAAAAATGCCAATTTAGGAGTCCATTTTAAACTAAGCAATAGAATAGTATTCATATGTTTAATGATGGTTCTTTAATAACGCTTGTTTTTATAACTTTAGACGAAAGTGTTCTGTGGGCTCCTATGGCTTCTGTGTGGAAGGGATGTGGGTCAGTTTCATAAATAATAGACAATCTGAGTAGGTGGAAGCTGGAGATAGAATTTCAGCTGCAACAGCATTTGAAATTATTAGATTTCCAGCAATCATGTACTTGGCTTCCAATAACCTTTTCTAGACTTAAAAAATCACATGAGACGTACATAATTTTCTTGTGGCTCTTACTTAACCCACAAGAGTGAGCTTTATAATATTGTTTCCATTTTAAAACACAGTTGCTTATTCTTATGTGTTTCATGAAAAGTCACCTTTATTAATTCTTTGAAATATGGGCAAGAGCTTGAAAAATAGTAATTGAACAGTTGGATTTGTTTTTTTCTACAAAGATTTTGTCTATTAGACAGAAATTTCATATTTTTCAGTGTATACTGTATATTGGATACCAATGTAATAACATGAGCTCTTGGTAAAATATACCAATTTGTCCCTGTGGGTAAAATTGCAGTATTTCCAGAATCTGTCGCTTGGCTTTAGTGCATCTCCACACAATAGGTGTTTCCAAGGGGGTGGAGACAAGTAGTCCATCTCCATAACAATAGGTAATTACAAGGGCTTTTGAGGGTGAGGACTTACCTGGACCAGGCACGTTGGGTGGGGCCTCCTCTTCTGCAGCCGGGTCGGGAAAGGGAAAGACACGGCAGAGCACAAGTGGAATGCTTGTAAGAAATAAATGGGTTTCTCCCACTTTATTTCTCCCTTTGACTGATTTTGGTTTCCAAGGTATTTTGCCCCGGGATTTCCCCTCCCCTCAGCATTTCCCCAGAGTTACAGAACCCTTGACCATTTCCTAAAAAGCTGCTAATTTCAGTGGGAAAATGCAATGGATATAGTCAGTTCTTTAATTTACTGTGGATTTGAGGCTTTCATGGCAATTTGAGAGTAAAAGACTTCTTTTATTTTATCCTCTTGGAAATGGAATTTTGCTGTGAAATAGCCATTACATTTCCTTTTCTAGATTAAATTCCAGTTTCTTTATCTTTTACACATTGATTCTATTTTCCATCTTTTAATCACTGTTTTTTTCAATTTCATTGAGATATTATTGATATATAACATCATTTAAGTTTAAGGTGTCCAATGTGATGATTTGATATGACTATATGCATATGTATGTATACATACATGTATAGCAAAATGATTACTACAGTAAAGTTAGGTAACATCCATCACCTCACATAATTACCTTTTGCGTGCAGTGAGAACTTTTAAGATCTACTCTCAGCAATATTAAACATACAATACAGTGTTGCTAACTATATCACCTTGCTCTACATTTAATTCCTGGAATCTATTCATCCTGTAACTGGAAGTTCGTACCCTTTGACCACCTTTACCACTTTCCCTCATCCTCCCCAGCCCTGGCAACCACCAGCCAATCTACTCTCTGTTTCTATGAGTTTGACTTTTTTAGACTCCTTGTATAGGTGAGCTCATACAGTATTTATCTCTCTGTGTCTGGTTTATTTCACTTAGCATAATGCCCTCAAGTTCCACCCATGTTGTCATCAATGGCAGGATTCAATCATTATTGTTACTTTCTCCTAGTGTTACCAGAATTGGGATAAGAAAAGGGAAGGCATAATTTACATAATCATTTGCCTAATCATCTACATGTATTTGCATAAGTTATAAATCTATCCAAGCAAATGTGAGGCAGTCCCAATGAGGGAGAAGAGTCTGGAGTGGGGGTTGGGACTTCACAAAGGTCTTCAGGGACTTCCCTTCAGGAAAAGAGAATCTGAGGTGACAGCATTCAGGGAGGCAGGACAGCCAGAGGAGCAGACCTCTGGGCTTGAGGGTGCTGAGGCTGTGGGAGGATACAGACCATGAGGTTGTCACTGGAAAGAGCAAAAGAGGAGAGGAAAGCAGACAGCATGAGCAGAACTCAAGGTACTCCTTTATCCTTTTCTCTGCAGCTGATATTCCTGCTTCCTGGTGCCTCAGCCTGGAGATGGGGTGAGCAGAGCAGGGCCCCATGCGGGATGTCAGTAGCTGTTCTGCCAGCCTGCTGGCAGGGGAGCAGCCCAGCACACAGGCCCCTCTCTCCTTCCCTGGAAGCACGGGCAAATTGCTGTAAGTGGAGCTTTGTTTCTTGGTCTCTCCATCCCCCAGCTCCCAGAGGGCAAGCTCAGGGTAGCAGTTTGTGTGCCAATCCTGGGCAGGGTTGGGCCAGAAGACAACGCACAGAGAAAGAATCCTAACATATTAGGGCCCTCTTTTAACTCTTGTGGAGTTAGGCCACTTGGCAATGCTAGCCCACATCCCAGGGCTAGAGGCTGGCTTAAGCAGGAGGGCAGTTTTGGGAGGGATCTTGACTGGATGCCCCAAAGTCATTTTTTCTTTGCTTCTACAATAGTTGATAGAATAGTTAGAGCAGTAATTGACAAATTTTTTAATTCATACCTTTTTTGGGAGAGAGAGAGAAGGAATGACAATAAACACTTGATGCTGGGTTTCTTGTTTGCAGAGTCCAAGAATGAACTTAGCAAACACTCAAGGTAGAAGAGTCAGGGAGAGGCTTTTATTTAGAGATAAAGTGAGAAGACACAGCTCCTGGTTCATGCCAGGAGGGGACAAGAGAGACCGTAGTTGTGCATTGTGTAGGGGTTTTATAGGCAGTTGAGGATTTTTGGGAATGTGATAAAAGGCTTAGGGGTGTGGACTTGTTAAGTGGTCCCTGAATATTTAGAATTAACTTAACAAGAAATTTACTACTCTGATTTTCTCCCTGAGATACCCGTGTATTGGTCTGCAAGCATATCAAACAAGACCGCCTGCCCAGCCCCAAAGGTGTCACTGGAAAGAGCAAAAGAGGAGAGAAAAGCAGACAGCATGAGCAGAACTCAATGCACTCCTTTGTCCTTTTCTCTGCAGCTGATATTCTTGCTTCCTGGTGCCTCAACCTGGAGATCTATTGTCTGTTTGCTAAAGAGTAAGTTAAGAATCTTACTTCTTAACTTCCTGGGTATCAAAATGCAATCTTATTTTTAAGATGGAATCCTTCCTGCCTTTTACCATGTTGTTTGTGGCTGGGCTTGCTTGCCATTATTTATTGCCCAGATTGCAAATCACCTCATCAGGTCTGAAGGAGGAAAAACAGCACATAGGCCTGGGCCTTTTAGTATGCTAATGTGAATCTTACACATGATTACAAACAATTAGCATAATAAAAACATAGCCTACTTTCCTTTATCTAGGGAACATTAACTGATCTTACTGAAGGATGACTCTAGAGCTTAATGTTTAACACAGAGTTTTGGTAGGGGGTCTCCTTGCATGTTGTTGTTACACTGCTCTGACTGTAATTATCTTGCCTTGCTTTTTCCAGAGGCCCTCACCTTACTACTCTGACTACACCCATGGTCCCTGTCTCACCCTTAATATGCGTTCGGAATACTTCCATCTATAGGAGTCCCTCCAAAATGCACTGTAGAGGTGGTTGGTGGGAAGTAAATTCTCTCAGCTTTTGCTTATCTGTAAATTGTTTCATCCCTCCTTCAAATTTAAATGATAATCTTGCTGGATAAAGTATTCTTGCTTCAAGGCCCTTCTACTTCATTGCATTAAATAGATCATGCCACTCCCTTCTGACCTTTAAGGTTTCTGTTGAGAAGTCTGATGATAGCCTGATGGGTTTTCCTTTGTATGTGATCTTTTTTCTCTCTCTAGCTGCTTTTAAAAGCCTGTCTTTATCCTTGATATTTGCCATTTTAATTATTATATGTCTTGATGTTGTCACCCTTGAGTCCCTTTTGTTGGAAGATCTGTGCACCTCCATGGCTTGCGAGACCATCTACTTCCCCAGATTGGGGAGTTTTCAGCAGTTACCTCCTCAATGACACTTTCTATCCCTTTTACTCTCTCTTCTTCTTCTGGTACCCCTATAATGTGAATATTGTTGCGTTTGGATTGGTCACACAGTTCTCTCAATATTCTTTCATTCTTAGAGATCTTTTTTTCTCTCTGTGCCTCAGCTTTTTTATATTCCTCTTCTCTAATTTCTATTCCATTTACTATCTCTTCTACTACATCTAATCTGTTTTATATCCCTCCATTGCATGTTGCATTTCAGATAAGGAATTTCTTAATGATTGAATATCCAACTTAAATTCGTTCCTGAGTTCTTGAATATTTTTCTGTATCTCCATAAGCATGTTTATAATTTTTATTTTGAACCCTCTTTCAGGAAGATTGGTGACTTTGGTTTCATTTGACGCTCTTTCTGGGGTTTGTGAGATTTTGGTCTGAACCATGTTCTTTTGTCATTTCACATTTCTGTGTGGTGCCCACTAGTGCACTGAAACTCCAGTCTCTGGAGCTGCTCAGCTCCTAGAGTGAGGTTGGGGGTCGTAGGGGAGCAGAGATGATGCCTGGGTGGAGGAAAGATCTGTTTCCTGATTTTCGTCTGCGGTGCCTGTCTCCAGTATCAGAGCCAGTGGGCCAAGCACACACGTGTAAACCTCTGTGCTTTGGTCTCTAGCTGTTGTAGGTGGGGCCTCCCTCTGGCTGGCCTGACGACTGCACAGTGACTGCGGGTTTCTGAGCAGGTGCCTGCAGGCCAGTAGGAAGGCTCGGCAGGCTGTGTGTCACAGTGGGGGGTCTTGGAGCTGAGTAGGCAGCCAGGGGGATGGAGCACCTGAAGCTCCCCAAAGTTCCCAACCAGCTGGGCAGAGTGCACCCAGGCAACCTTGTCCAGCTCTCTCTTCTCCCACACAGCAAGCTCTGTGCAAACCCCACCCCTTCAGCAGCCCTCTGGCTGCTAGGAAGCCTCTCAGACTGCCTGCCTTTCCTCTGACAAAGAGCTTCTGGGTGTGGATCCCCTCCTCCACAAATGGCTGAAACGTCAATTTCTCAAGCACTCCAGCTGTCCGAGCTCCCCAACGTCCACAGCACCACACACTATAGGATTCTGTTCACAAAGCAGATGTCCAGGGCTAGGTGTTCAGCAGTCCCAGGCTTCCATTCCTTCCCCCCCTCTGTTTCTCTTCCTCCCGCTGGTGAGCTGGGGTCAGGGAAGGGTTTGGTTCCCGCCAGATTAAGGCTTTCCTACGTTACCCTGTTTCGTGAGGTCTGCTCTGTTCATGAGGTCTGTTTGCAGTCTGGTTCAGCCTTCTTTCTTGTTGCTGTTTTAAGGTTAGTTGTATTAATTAACTATATTTTTGTACAATGTGTGGTTTTGGGAGGAGCTCTTGGTCTCACCTCTCACACTGCCATCTTGCAAGTCCAAATTCCTAGATGTCCTTTTACAATTACCATTTTATAATATGTTTTAAAATTTACTTAAGCCAAATATACAGTAGGGTGATTCAGTAATCATTACATTCTTAAAAATAAATCTTTAACATTCTTCTTATTTTACCATACAAATCACACTCTTCATTTGTTAGGTGCTCTAATCTGCTAAGGATTTAATCAGTGCATCTACATATTAACCTTGGAAATACAATGGTATGTACTCTCCTAATCAGGAGCTGGTATAGAATTCAATTTATTAACAATCCTCTTTCTCTGAATAGACCTTGCCACAGGTTAAATCAATCCCCATGTTTTTAATCTGCTTTTGTTGTAAAAACAATAGGATCCATTTTTATTGTATTTGTTATATATCAGTATATATACTGACATATACACATATATATATAACATATACATACAATATATACATATATGTACACACACATACATACACATTTTTCAGAGGCATTCCTGCAGTTAAACTCCTTACTTCCTGCAATTTTTAGTTGATTTCCAGGTCTGCAATCATACCATCTGTGAAATAGATACTTTTGTTTCTTCTTTTCTAATATTTATACATAATATTGTCTTTTCTTCTTGAATAGTTATTGACAACATTTCTGGAACAATAGATTCTGATGTGAGAAAACCAATGTGTGTTTCTTCTTTAAATAAAATTGACTCTGTTTTCAGTACTCCAACACGTTTAGACTCCAAATCCAATATAACTAATGTTACCTTAGTTTCCTGTTTGGAATGGTTGAAGATAAAAATAGTTTGGAGGCAGCTCAAATCAAAATAAGCAAAAAAAAAAAGTGTATCTTTAGGATATATAGCAGCAATTGTTCCTTCTCTCTTTTCCTAGGCTTTGCTAAGCTCTTTCATACATGTGAGTCTCTTGAATTCATCTCTCCTTGGGTCCTAAATCCCAAGTGCCACATATCTGTAAATATGAGAGGCTCTGCCTCAAGGTGATGGTATTTTTCTTGTTACCTGTCCCCCTTCCTCCACATTCCTTCTTTAGGAGTAGAGGATATATTCTCATATAAGAGAGATGGGTTCAGACAATGCAGAACCAGAATCTGCCTTTCTGGTAAATTACTGAATTCCATATGACAAAAAGCAATCTCTGAGTGACCAACACCTGATTTTAAAATTTTTCACTGGGAAGAAGTGAGAATTATCGCCAATATCTATTAAAATGTCTTTGGTTAAATATATATATATTTCCATTTTCTTGTTAATGTGATGTACTATATTATTTTTACTTCTTCATACCAGTTTTGCATTTCTAGAATCAAAATAGTGACTAGTACATGTAAAGGATTTTTCCTTTTGCTACCATGAAATATTAATGTTTATGTTCATTAATGAGATTGGCCTATACTTTGACTTCAAAATCTGAATAAGAAACTGAAATACATCATTTTCATTTCATAAAATAAGTTGGGTAACATACAACGTACACAAAAGCGCTCATATACATGTAAGGTTTATGCTTTAAAAACTGGGATTTTTTGTTCTTTGAAAGTTTTGATAATTTTCCTAAATCCATCAGGACTAGGCATCTTTGTGGTGGGTAGCTGCTTGAACTTCTTTTCTAGTTATTTGATCTGTCACAGTGCTTTTCATTTTGTAAGCAACACCCATCTGGCACTATATTATGTTCTTGTTTCTAATCTTATTAATCTGTGTTTTTTCCTCTTGTTTTGCTTGCTTGAGACAATAACCCTAACCCTAACCGTAACTTATTAAAAAATCCCACTTTTTACTTTTTAAATATACTAACTTGGTTTTGTTCTTTATTTATGTATATTCTTATTTCATTGTTTTTACTCTTGACTTGCTACTTTTTCTCCTTACTAAATATTTTAGGTATTAATAAAGATATTCAGAGTGATCTTTCCCCCAATAACTGGTTTGTATGAGGTTTCCCTATATAATAATGCAGTGGTTTAGAGCTTGGGCTCCAGGGCTAAGCTGCTAGGGTTCAGTTTTCAGCTTTAGGCCTTTCCAGCTGTACTGAAGGTGCTGAACCTCTAGCATCCAGCTTCCTCATCTGTAAAGTGGAGGTGATGACCAGGACCTACCTCATAGATTATTTCTGTAAAGATTATATGAGATATTGTGAGCATTTAACATAGTATGTGGCACCCAGTAAGCTCTTAGTAAGTGTTAGTGTGTTAGTTGTCATTATTATTTTTAATTAGAAAAGATGAATTACCTATTTCCTTCTGTAAATGTACTCAGAGGAAAGAGGCATTTCTGGTGAGGGGTAGGATGATAGAGTACCTCCAGAGTTAATCTCTGGGTGAGGGATGGAGGAGGATCTCCAAGCTGATATGGTAGGTTTATAGCTGGAAAACCATATAAACTGCTTTCAAGAACTGGACCTTGATAAAGAGTAACACAGCAAAGTTCCAGGTAATTATAGCTTCCTTTCTGCTTTTCCTTTCTCTTCTACCTTATCCCTACCAGCATCTCAACTCTATCTCTGTTCTCCTTTTCTGCCAGTTCAAACCCAAATGAATTTCAGGAAGGCATACATGGTAAGTAAGATGTAACTTACATTGTATTTGAATTTAACATTTAGTATAGTTTTAGGACAAATGAACTTTCATATGGGTTTTCAGACACAGTTCAGTGGCGTGTCAGGCTTTGTTTTGTTTGGAAGTGTGGGCATTGGTCAGTTCCTTCCTGAGTATCCACACACATGCCCTCTTACCTATCATCCTAGTCCAATTCAGAGGTCAACCCCAACAGTTTATTTGAATTTTTTGTTATGCATGAAGATAAGGAAGTTACAATGAGAGTGGAAAGGAGCATCTAATTTAATATTCATAGGAAAAGGGTGGTGTTTCTATATGAAATAAAATTTGAGGCCCTCTTTCCAGCCATGCTTATTTCAGATCACCTTTCTTTCTATGTCCCTACTCAATAAGGAAAAAGTTCCTAATCTGAATGGCCAGATTCCAAGACACTGATTGGGCTATGTAGCAGACTGTATTTTCCAAAAATGTATTATCTCTATGCTCTTCTGACCAAGTGATATTGATATACTTCATCGTGAAGTGGGGTCAGTTCTCTCCCCCTGCACTTAGGCAGACCTTTGTGACTGCCTCAACTAATCAAATGTAGCAAAAGTGATGCATAACTTTTGAGGCTGGGTCATACAAATTAATATGACTCCTACTTGGCTCTCTTTCAGGACACTGTGTTTTGAGTTAACTAGCTGGAGAAAACACATGTATGTCTTTTGGCTGACAGCCAACCACCAGGAATGTGAGTGAGTGCCCCTTCAGACAGGCCCAGTCCTCAGCCTTTGAGTTTTCTAGTGGGGACTCCAGAAACTGAACAGCAGAGAAAAGTCATCCTTGCTATGCCATCTCTGAATTCTTGACCCACAAAAACTGCAGGAGAAAACCAATGATAATTGCTACAAGCCACTATGTTTCAGCATGATTCATTACACAGCACCAGCTAACTAATACAGACCATATTTACTAAAGGGTGTAAACCTTGTGCTTCCTGTATGACTTCCAGAGGGATCAGACCCAGCCAGTGTCTTCTCTCTTCTACTTTCCTCCTAACATGCATTTGGGTAAGCAAATAAGCCAAAGCCTATTGTGCAAATCTAGCCATATAGATCCCCTATTTCTAAGACTTCCTCCTCTTTGCATGTCAGAGGGCAGGCATATCACAAGAAGAAGGAAGCCACACTTACTTTTTTACTAGAGAGCTCTACGTTGGGAAATGGGCACTTAAGCCATATTAATAAAGATGTATCTTGTTTCACAATTGATGATTATTTATTGTGCTTAGCTTCCTAGGAGCCTGGGGGAAAAGGGGAAAGGGAGTGACTGGCAAGACAGGATTTGGGCATTGTTAGGTGCTTGACTGTAATATCACAGTAGAAAAACATCACCCTAATAATAATCAACGGTGGATAGAGAGTGAAAAGCAGCAATCAAAATTTTAAATGCATAAAAGCAGAAGCCAATTTGTCTTCACAGCTCCAAGATAGAAGAAAGAGCAGCTGCTTGGGAATCATGAAATAGGATTTCTATTTCCTTTTTCACCAGAAACAAATCGTGGAATGAGTAGTTTTATGACCTTGGACAAGTCACTTCATCATTTTTCTGAGACTCCACTTTCCTTAGTAAAAAAAAAGTGGTATTTTACTTAACCAATCCTGTCAATCTATGAATCCACAGATTTCTCCTCTTAGTCACTTTCAAAGCTACTCACACCTTCAGTGTCCAAAGAGGAATGTATGCATTTGGGTGAACACCCAAGGGAGGTGTGAGGAGGGCAGGGAGTCCCCAGCTCCGTGCCTCCTGGAAATCACAACAGTGGCCACTGGGGCTTGTTGCTCTCCAGGAAGTAGAGGAAAATCCTTGGGGACAGCACTCCCTGGGGAAAGCCAGCTGCCAGTGAGGGAGAGGAAGCCTTGGTCTTGCCCGTATTTCACTCTAGATGAACTAGCTCTGCCCAGGACTGCAGTAACAGTAGTGCCCCAGATTCCAACAGGTGTATAACCAGGCCAAGCAGGAATGAGAAGCAGAGAAAGAAAGCAAGTCTTATCTTTGTTCCCTTGAAGCTGGGACAGAGAAGGGGTTCATTTTCCAAATAGCTATATAAAGAACCTAAATGTAGCCACCGTGGATGTTATGTTTGGAGCTAACTGCTCTGATAGTTTTTGTACCTGACCTACTGCAGGTGGGGGAAAAAGACTCCTGGAAGAAGCTTCCAGTGTTGTAATGTTACATGTCATCTTTCTGGAGCTGACTTTATACTGACTTTTATTTTGAGATACAATTGACATGTAGCATTTTATTAGTTTCAGGGGTACAACATGATTCAATACATGTATCTACTGTGAAATGATTACCACAGTAAGTCGAGTTAACATCTATCATCACAATTACAAATATTTTATTCTTGTAATGAGAACTTTTAAGATTTACAGTCTTAGCAATTTTCACATATACAATACAGTATTATTAACTATGGCCGCCATGCTGTCTATACATTCCCAGGACTTAAACTTATTTTATAACTGAAAGTTTGTACCTTTTGACAACTTTCACCCATTTTCCACCCCCTCCCCTCATCTCTGGGTTTTCACCAATTGCTTCTGGCAATTACCAATCTGTTCTCTGCATCTATGAGTTTGGGGTTTTTTCCTTTGTTTTTTCAGATCCCATATATAAGTGAGATCATATGGTAATTGTCTTTGTCTGACTTATATCACTTAGCATAGTGTCCTCATCACGGTGCCTTGAGTTCACAGGCCCTTTTTTTTCAGTTTTGATTTATTTTATTGAAATTCTGCATAAGATTTCATTTGCATATCATTTCTTTTTTCCTTCCCTCCAACTTTTCTTACATAGGTTTTATTTTTTAGAAGAGTTTTAGATTTATGGAAAAATTGAGAAGGGAGTACAGACTTCTCATACATCCTGCTCCCAGGTTACCCTGTTACTACCATCTTACATCGGTATGGTGCCTTTGTTTATTTATTTATTAAGGAATTATTGATATACACTCTTATGAAGGTTTCACATGAAAAAACAATGTGGTTGCTACATTTACCCATATTATCAAGTCCCCACTCATACCCCAGTGCAGTCACTCTCCATCAGTGTAGTAAGATGCCACAGAGTCACCGTTTGGAGTTCACAGGCCCTCTTATGGGAAACCGTACACCCACAGCTCCTGCTAAAGGAGCAGCTCAGGGCACCTCCACATCGCATGACTCCCCCTTCTCTTCCTCCAGTTATGCACAACTGCTAAAATGGTAGTCAAAAAATCCTCACTCTCAGGAATTCAAACTGGGAGAGGAGAGGAAAAGTAGGTCACGTCAAGAACTGAGTTAGAAAGGATTTATGTTGGGAAATAATAAGGTGGGGTGGGGACTCTGTGAGTTCAAAGTTAGGAGGAAACAGATAACTATGAGGGAAGAGACAGTATAAGGTAGAGAAAAGAAAAAATAGGGTCAGTATATTGTGATGTGGGAGACCAGCAAATGGGGACTAGCGAAGTCCTATTTCTGCGGCACACACATGAAACTTTTCATCCCTGCTGCTGCTGGTCCCAAGGCTGCTTTGGATACAACCCAGATCCTGGAGGCCCAAATGTACTGTGACTTCTGTTATTGCACCATGTATCTCCCAACATTAAACTTCTCATTACTTAAAGTACCTGCAACACACATACTCCTGTACCCTCTTGGACACTGAGTACCAAGAGCTCCAGCATGGGTGCTCTGTGATGACTCTTCCACTCTCTGTATAGAAAGATGAGGACATTCATTGTGTGTGCTAGAGTGCCCTTCCATGGGAGATGATGGCCATTATTATATCACCACTGTAATGTCAGCTGCCACTTCTGAAGTGCCTAGTCTGTGCCAGAAACCGTCCTTGGCATTTAACAATCATTATCTCAATCACAGCAAACCCACTAAAATTGTATTATTAACCCTGTACACAGCTAAGGATATGCTGCTTCACAGAGCATAGGTAACCTGTCCAGTGATACTAGTTAGCCAGTGGTAGAGGCAAGATTTGAACTTAGTGCAGCCTGACTTCAAAGCTCCTGTCCTTTTCACTCTGTTGTGACACCTTCCCAAGGAGTGTTGTTAAAACCAGTCTCTCTTGGAACTGAATTCAGCCTCAAAGCACAGTGGAAGAAAGCAGGTTCTCTGCAGTTCAACACAGTCCTCATTGCTCCCTATTATTTTATACCTAGAACTTTTCATTCCTTTCTGTTGTTTTCTTGGCTCCCAAAAGCACTGGGGTTTGCAGCCACTATGTGAATGAAGCACCCTAATGTGAAAAAACAATTTCTTATGCAGAGTAACCTCTTTCAGACTTCTTTGAACCATGCCTCCAAGTAACTACTAGTGTTCCCTGTAAGAATGACTCCCAACCATTTTGATCTCCATATATTCCCAACCTGAACTCTTTCTTTCTCTCCAAACATGGCCCTCCTCCTTTGTTCCCTAGCTAATGACTGACATTGTCCCTGAAACTCCTCTGCTCCCCAGAACCAAATAATCCCAAATTGTACTGATTTTGACCTCTTTAAGATTTACACTCTTCGCTTTCCAACCCTGCTGTCTGCTCTCTTTATCTCCCTCCTAGACAAGCGATTGCCTTCTCTCTGCTCTTGCCCCACTTATTTTCTCCCCTTGGCTCATTCCAGAGTTAGCCGGTGAAAGTACGGTTAATCTTGTCACTCTGTGCTCAGAATTCCTCAGTGGCTCCTGTATTAGTTATCTCTTGCTTTATAACAAATGACCCCCAGATTTAGAGGATTAAAACAATCAACATTCATTATCTCTCAATTTCTATGGGTGAGGAATCTGGGTGTAGCTCTTAGCTGGCTCAGAGTCTCTTACCAAGTTGCAGTCAAGGTGTCAGCTAGAACTGTGAAATTCAACTGGGAGAATTTTCTTCCAGGTTCACTCATCTGGTGTCGGCAGGTTTCAGGCCCTTACTGGCTGTTGACCAGAGATGTCAGTTTTTTCCCATGTGGGCCTTTCCATGGGGCCTCTCACAACAAGGCAGTTGGCTTCCCTCAGAGTGAGATCTCTGAGGGAGAGAGGGAAACAGGCAGGCCCAGACAACAGAAGCTACCGTCTTTGTAACCTGATCTTGGAAGGGACTCTATCACTAGCTTTGCAGCTGCTAAATCCAGTCCACATTCAAGGGAGGGAATTACGCAGGCTGGGAATACCAGGAGGTGGTGATCGTGGGGAGCCATGGTAGGCTGCCCACCACAACTTCTACCGTCCTGAAGCCCTGGTTTGGCTCTGCTGTTGGGGCACTTAAATCAAATGGGGTTCCAGCATTCCCCACCAACATGTATCAGCTTCAGCTGGAGCAGCTGGATCTTAAAAACCTGGCTGGTTTATGCTTTCTGATAAGTGTTTCCACTGAAAAAAGTGCTTGTAGATGAAAGTTGTTCAAAAACTACTGGTGTAGAGGACTAAATCCGACTGTAAGGGGCTTTTCGTGATCTGGTCCCTGCTGACCAATTCACCTCTCTGACCGCTCCTCCAGGCTCATGTTACTTTCAAGCAAGACAGACTCACAGAACGGTTCTCTGGCCCTCTCGCCTGCATTGTGCTGTTCCTCTTCCACCATGCGTCCCCCCATCTTGGCTCCATCGTCAGTGCTGACTCACCCTTCCTGTGAAATAGTTTTTGATGGCTCCAGGCAGACTTCCCTGTTCGTCCCTCGTTCTTCTTTTGTGCTGTATTTAAACACCTTAATCAAGGAGATTACCTTTTATACTCTTTCGGTTGGTTAATGTCTCCTCTCTAAATTATCTCTAGCATCCAGCCCAGAGCCTGGCACATAGAAGACACTTAAGCTGTTTGTGCTGTGGATAAACGCGCCCAGCATTATATGCTGGACGCCGCTTAAGTGCTGGGAGCCCTGGGTGTGGGTGGATCACTGACCGCAGCCCAGCATCCTCACAGGTTGCATGTAGCACCTCAGTTGCCTCATTTATAGACCGTGAGTCAGTCATTGTACTCCAGATTGCTCTTCACTGTCATTTTAGTCATTAGGTGCTTACTGAAATGAGCTAATTAAAGGTGAATTATTTTAATTGCCAGTCATCAAGAAAAAAGATTTTTTCATGGAAGTGGCAGAAAGTATGTATTATCCCACCATTAGAAGGAGCCAGAGTGTTCTTGTTTCAAAATTACGATAGGTCCATTGCTTCCAGAAGTGAGTATAGGCCATCGAAGCGTGAAGACCAGGTTGTATTGTGTGGAGCACAAAACTGACCCAGATCTTACTGTTATTAGTGTCACATCACATTACTCAGGAAAAGTCCTGTGTTATTGGGCTTGAACAAAGGGCGCTGATTGCTTGGCACGCTAATGACTGGCCTTTCTGCCCTCCCCTTTCATGTTCAAAGTGACTCAGGAGGTTTACTTTTCCACTAACATTTTTTCACAGGTAAACATATTTCTCTAGGTGACAAAACAAGCTGGCACAAAACTGTGGTTCCCTTTCAAAGAAAAGCTGAGGGATAGAATGGTGAATTTTGAAAATCATATTAAGGCAATTCCCAAATATCAACCACTTCCACCATTTAAAAAAAAACAAGAAATGCTATTTAGGACAGGCTCAGGGTATGTCTGTTTTTCTGTTTTTCCGTTTTTCCTTTGATGGTAGCACAGTAGGATTGTTTTGTGGGAAAGCTGCTCCTCATGGTGCAGTACCAGAAGATTAAGGAAGTGCCATGGATATTTATCTGTATGGGTCTCGCAATGTCTACAGTACCTCTGAGTCTACAGTGTTTGCAGTTTGGGTCACCTATAGAGGTAAGACATTTAGTAAGATTATGAGCCAGTTCATTAAGTAAGGCTGCTTTTTAATTTCAAGGCTTCAAAGAAATCTCCAAGTTCTGGCAGCTTAAGCATTGAAAACAGATGCTTTTCTTTTCCATACTATTTATGAATGTTTATTCATAAATCTTTTAATGTACACCTTAAAAAATATTTGTTGAGAGTCTCCTAGTGCCCAACACAATGCCAGGTACTGGAAATATATGGTATCTGCCTTGCTATTTGAAGGAGTAAGTGGTAGGTACAGCATGTCCTTGAGTATGGGGCAGGGGAAGTGAACTAAGGAAAGGCTTCAGTAGCATCTGAGTTAGAATTTGAAGGAAAGATAGGATTCCCCATGTATAAAGAGGGTCTGGCAATTCCAGGCAAAGGGGACAGGATGAGGAGGGGCACAGAGGCAGGCAGGAGAAGATATTACATGCCCAGAAACAAAACAATCTTCGGGGGAAGGTACAGATTTGGAGGCGTGGCAAAGCGTAGCTGGAGAAGAGGTTGGGAGGGTTTTGTATGGCCTACAAAAAAGTCTGAATTTTCTTTTTTTAGTAGGCAATGAGAAGATGTGTCAAAGGTTTTTAAGGCTAGGTATGTTAGGATCCGAGTTTAGTGATCTCTCTCCTCAGTATCGTGAAAGGAGGGATGGAGCATAGACAGTCTGTGGACAGAGAGGACATTTGGAGGTGCTGGGAAGAGAGAAACTAATATTTATTGAGGATCTGCAAGGTGCCAGATACAGTGCTAGGCTCTTCACAAATATTATCATATTTAATGTTCATGGTGAGTATATGAGATAGGAATTATAATTCTCGTTTAAAAGATGAGGCTAAATAACTTTTCCAGGATATCCCAGCTAGGCAGTAGGAGAACTGAGTTTTTATTCCATTCTGTCTGATTCCAAAGCTGCTGTTCTATCCTTTATGACAAAGGAGATGATGTGGGTCTGAATTATGCCAGGAGCAATGCAAAAGAGGCACTCTCTCTCACCACAGAAGACTCCTAATTTAGCTACACCTCATTTGGAAGCTTCTCCATCTACTTCATCATTCTAATTGATTTAATATGACAAATTTACCAATTACTAGCAGATTATTTATAACCATGGTGGAATTAGTTGCTTGGCTCAATCAAGCAACCAAAAAGTAACTGATTTGTAATGACTCAATTTATCAAAGTGTTCAGAATGGTTAGTTTGTATAGACATAACTTACATTAGCATCGGACAAATATGTGCAATAGAATAGGAAGGGCATATCTGACTATTCACAAGTGACATTCTGAACCAAAAGGATTTTTAAAAATAATTTATTTTGGTATCATAAATCTACAATTACATGTGCAATATTATGGTCATTAAACTACCCCCTTCATCAGGTCCCCCCCACCAACCCCATTACACTCACTGTCCATCAGCGTAGTGAGATGCTATAGAATCACTACTCGTCTTCTCTGAGTTGTACAGCCCTCCCCGTGCCCCCCCAACATTATGTCAGCTAATCATAATGCCCCTTTTTCCCCCTTGTCCCTCCCTTCCCACCCATCCTCCCCAGTCCCTTTCCCTTTGGTAACTATTAGTCCATTCTTGGGTTCTGTGAGTCTGCTGCTGTTTTGTTCCTTCAGTTTTTTTCTTTGTTCTTATACTCCACGTATGAGTGAAATCATTTGATATTTGTCCTTCTCTGCCTGGCTTATTTCACTGAGCATAATACCCTCTAGCTCCATCCATGTTGTTGCAAATGGTAGGATTTGTTTTCTTCTTATGGCTGAATAATATTCCATTGTGTATATGTACCACATCTTCTTTAGCCATTCATCCACTGATGGACACTTGGGTTGTTTCCATTTCTTGGCTATTGTAAATAGTGCTGCGATAAACATAGGGGTGCATATGTCTTTTTCAAACTGGGCTGCTGCATTCTTAGGGTAAATTCCTAGGCCAAAAGGATTTTAACTCTAGCTTTATCTATAACCAAGTGGACGAGTCTTAGCTTTGAGTGCTAAAAGATGTTCTAGAAAACCTTCTGCTTTGTTTTGCCAGTAAAAAAACTGAAGTCCAGGAAACATAAGAGATTTGCCAAGGTCTCCCAGCCTGAAAATGACAGAGCTTCGACTTGAACCATCTGCATTGTTCTGATGCCAGGTCCTAGAGATCTTTTTCCACTATGCCTGCTGCATTGTGACACTGAGCAAGTCACTTAGGCTCTTGAATTTTCCCTACTTTGCCTACAACATGAGAGGGTTAGTAGATTTATCAGTTAGCTTTTATTCTGTAAGAAAGTACCCAAAATTTACCAGTTTAAAACAATTGTGGAATGTTGCTCTGATCCTGTAGTGCGTCCTGGTGGTTGTTCTGGGTCAGGACTGGCTCAGCAGATCTCTTTTGGACTCTTTTATGCATCTGTGATTGGTAGTGGGCCTAGAATGATCTAGTACAGCTCCACTGATAGTTCTAGTGGTCGATTAACCACTGGCTAGGGATTGGCTGCTTGTCAACTGGGGTACCTCCATTTTCCTCTGCAAGACATCTCATCCTCCAGCAGGCTGCTCAGGTTTGTATACATGATGGTCTCAGGGCTCCAAACACAGAGAAGGCAAACCCCACTGAAATTTTCACTATGCCATGCTTGCTGTTCTCCCACTGACTAAAAAGTAAGTCACCATGGTGTGGTAGGCAGCTTCTGAAAGGGCTCTCAGTGATTCCTGCCTCCTGATGTTCAAGCTCTTGTGTAGTCTCCTTTTCTTGTGTGAGGGCTGGGCCTAGTGACTTGCTTCTAATGAACAGAATTCTGCAAAAGTGAAGGGATAGTGTGTCTGAGATTAGGTTATAAAAGACTGTGACACTCTCTGACTCTTTATTTGCAACATGATTCTCCAAGTGAGCTAATAATTACTGGTCAGGTGATGGACACACAGGGTGCATTATACTAGGCTCTGTACTTTCATATCTTTAATAAAACATAAGTGATTTGTATCCTGAAGACTGTGTGTGTATGTTTGAGAGATCACAGCACCATTTACCTCCTCCTCTATTGCAGACAGTAAAGATAAATTATCTTCTTTAGGGCAAAGCAATGAAATGAGTTGTAGTTATAGAAAATGTAAAGGCTTTTTAGCCTCAAATCATGTGGCTAACATAAAGTAGGGTATTTGGATAAATTTACCCTGCCTCCTGGCTAGGTCCTGTATTGCATTATTTCTCACGGTCATTTTTCACCAGCTGAGATGACGTGGTTTCATATATAGCAGAATCCTATAACATGGTTCACCCTAGAGTAAAAGCCAGTGGAAGGATCCTCTTCAAATATTAGTTACTGAAATACTGAAAGGATTTTGTCATAAGGCTTTATATAATGTGGAACATAATATAAAATGGATTGAGTTTATGGGTTAGTGAAGGAGAAAAATTGGGTAGGGGGATGGAAATAATGCCCCTTTGTTTGAAAAATTCTGGTTGGTTTGCTACAGCAATAATGGATTATGGATTTCTTTAGGTTTTCTCTTCCTTTTACTCCTGTTATTCTGAGGTAGGTCAGACTGTGAAATTAACATCAGGGATGGATAGATTTTATGAGTCAGGGATGCACTTTAGGGCTTTTGGGGGGCAAGGGGTGCCTGGGGCTGAAGCTGAAGAGATGATGCCTCATATTTATAACTGTTTTAATGCTAGGTTATGAGGGAACCATATTTTATGATTTTGATTCAGACTTTTCTTGAAAATACCTTTGCCACTGCATTGAGTCTTTTCCCAACCCTTAATAAATGAAGACTTCACTAGACTCAGATATATGCAAATTACACTTCCCTTCTCAAGCCAAGGTTAAATAAAGGGAAAATGCTGAAAGATTGCTTATGACAGCAAGGATTTTCACTGCTTAAAGATGAATTTGGTTATTTCAAAAGGATTATGGATTTCCTTGTCATGCAAATCTGGAAAGGAATAAAGTAATGGAGAAAGTGGACCTGGACATAAACATGTTCCCACACAGCACTTGTACTGAGCAGCTCTGTTCTTGTTCCCAGAGTGGCTGAACCTTGGCAGTTACAGGCATTTTCCTCTGCTCTGAAAAATGTTTGGCAAATAAAGAGAGTAAGTCCCTTCCTTTTCTGTGTTCAAGGCTAGGTTCTGGCCATGTTGCAGGGAAACACTAATTCCCAACTGAGCTCCCTGGGAGCAAATGGTTTGTTTTCTCGTCGCTGAACCCAGCCCAGGGTAGGCTCTCATCAGCTGAGCCTGGCATGAAGAAATCTATTTGGAGCAACTTGTCCCCAGGAGGGAAGAAGGCAAGCTGATTGTATGGGGGAGCCGCACCCACCATCAGCGCCAGTTACACCCGCTGGCTAGAGTGGGCATTAACACACGAAGGCAAACACAGAGTCCATGGCAAACATGAGTCTTGTGTGTCCACACCCACACATGCCACACGCACTCAGCTTCATCCGTATACACCATGCAACACATTCAACATGCCCTGTGTCCCACACTGACACATAATTACCACATACACTGTGTAACAGCTTTACCCAACCACATACTATGTATACATGAATACACTCTACACAACTAAGCACATACTATACATACTGTGTGCACTCTACTCCACACATGTACACAACACCCACACTCCGCATTGGTAATATACATCCATGCCACATACACATGAATGCACACACCTCATCACACACTCCATATAACATCCCATACATCATACACACCACATATGCCACATACACGGATACCCACCACACATACTCCATACAACCATACACACCAAACCACACACATGCAACACATTGCATGTACCAGTCCCATGCACCACACATGCATCTCTCCCTGTTTCTCTCACACCCCGTACACCCACCCCGCACCCAGTTTGGTTGCTTTCCCAGTGGTCAAGGCGGGGCTGGAGCCCCCAGGTCAGCGGAGGCGGGCAGTGGTGCTGGCTGGCGGCAGCTGCGGGTCTGGGGCCTGGCCCCGGACGTGCTCCCCAGTGGCGGCGCTGGGAGCAGGAGGCGTGCCCTGGGGGAGTGCGTGCGAGTGGGCACGAGTGTGCGTCTCCGCGGGGTGTCTGCCCAGGCACATTGGAGACGTCTGGGGAGAGGCTGTGTGCGTGTGAGAAAACCTCGCTGGCAGCTGCGCAGGGAGCAGCCCGCCCAGCAGTTCTGGGGGGGCGTGTCCCCGGCCCACAACCCTCCGTGGAGTGCGTACTTGTGTGTCAGTTCTCCAGACAGCCAGCTGGCAGGGAAGTGTGTGGGGGACGTGTGCGTGTAAGCGGGCGTGCGTGTGGCTACCAAGCTGCGAGGCGTGTGCGTTCATAAAGGTCCTCGATTGGCCGGAGTCGGTCTCTGAGGAATTGGCGTGGGTCGGGCTCGCGGGGACTAGAGGGGCCCGACGACCGCCCTCCCCCGCAGGGTGTGTATGAAGAGGCCGGCGGGCGGAGGGACCCGTGCTGTCGCCAACTGCCGGCGCGTGCGCGTGCGCGTGCGCGTGCGCGGGGGACGCGGCGGAGGTGGAGGGGGCGACGGCAGGCCCAGCCCCCGGTCGCAGCGCCCGGGGCGGCTCCTCTGCGAGCCTGGGACGGCTGCGCTCCCGCTGCCGCTGCCGCCACGCGCTGGCGTGACTCCCGGCCGGCGCCGTGCCCTCCCACGTCTGCAGCAGGCTCGGCTTCCTGCCCGCCCAGGCGCCGTTCTCCGGGGCTCCGGGGCTCGGCTCCGCGGAGGGAGAGGATGAGTGCGGCGGCCTCGGCGCCCGAGCGGGGTTGGAAGAGCGAGAAAGTGGACGAGGCTCAGGCCCTGGCGCGGAGTTGCGCTGCCCGCAGACCCGACTTCCAGCCGTGCGATGGGCTCTCCATCTGTGCCACGCACAGCCATGGCAAGTGCTTCAAGCTGCACTGGTGCTGTCACCTAGGATGGTGTCACTGTAAGTCGCGCTGCGTCTGCCCACCTTCCGCCGCGGTCCCGGGGCACCGACCAGGCCGTCTGGGGTCTCGGCTGGGACGCTGCGGCCGCGGGGGCTCCGGGCTCGGCTCTGGCTGCTCTGCTGCAGGCTGGGGCCGCCTGGTCTCGGCGCTGGCGGGAGCTGCCCTCGCGCCGGACGACTCAGGTTGGCGCTGCCTTGGCAACGAGATGAAATTCCGTGGGGAGCCTGGCTTTAGCCACTTCCACTTCTACAAAAGGGGATCCCCGTCCCAGGAAAACTGGGATCTGTTTTTTTTCTTCTTCTTTTTTAACCTGAACGACCAGGCACTGTGTGTTGAGAAATTGGCAGAGAGCGGCCAGAGTGGACAACTGGAGGGGAAGCCTTTATTCAGGGCTAGTGGTTAAAGAGGCTCCACTTTCTCACCTTTGCTTTTTGGGCTGCTAGTTAAAAGAAAGAGCCCTTGGATATCGAATTGTGGCCCATTTATTGTATCCAAATTGGGAAGGCGCTAAAGTGTGAGGGACAGCTTCCTCTGAGAAGTTATTAACAGTTTGGAAGGGTGAACTCCTTAAATACCCAGTTGTAGTATGTAAAGCCAATATGTGAGACAGAAAATTACAAAATCAAGTGAGTGAAAATAGCTTAAATAATCTTAAACTGATTTATAAAAGCCAAAACTAAATGGTCTAAGCTTTTTCTGTGTTTATACTGCCAGTGACTTTTAAAATGGATTAAATTTAAGTAGTCATTTAATCAGAATTCCACAGTTTGATTAGTTCATGGTTTTTGGCCTGCAATATCCGATAGATCATTTCTTTTTAGAAATACGCTCTAAACTTCATTTCTACATAGTCTTGTAAGAGAGGGTTTTGGAGTGCTTATTCAGGATGCAAATTCTCAAAGGGATCTTAAGTTAAAATTATTTTTTCATCGTTGGTTAGAAAAAAATGGCTCCCAACAAGACATGCAGTATGTAACATTTACTTTAACTGAACACAATAGGATATTTAAAATTGAATCTATGACTTAAAGGTTAGAGAATTCTTATATTTTCTATATAAATACAAGGCAAACTGGACAGTATTGATTTTTGTGTGTGCTGTGTGCTGATGGGTCTCGTTATTCCTACTGCTCTAAGATCCATTTCCTATTATAAAGCATGCCTTGGGGGGAGAGGATACAATGTTGGAAGTAGCAACTGTAGGAAACCTGTAATGCTGAATTACACAAGTAGGATGAATTTGGTGAGAGTCCATTTCCTGAGAAGTATAGAATCATAGTGCAGCATGTGAGAAGCATTAAAGATGGTCCTGTTCGCTACTTATCTTATTTCAGCAGTCTCCCCTCTAAGTACACTATTACTGATGGGAACCCTGCAGTCTTCTCAGGCAGTTTCTTCCTTCGTTAAGCAGCCTTTGCTTGAAACATTCAGTTTCGTCCTAACTTCTTTTCACTGGTCCTGTTTCTGCCTTACAAAATCATATAGGACAATCTAATCCTTTTTTAGATCATGTTTTTTTCAAACTCTTTAGGTATAACATGAATTTTCCACAGACAAGGGTTATCTTCTCACTGTATCCCTAGCCACTGTCACAATGTCTGGCCTGAAACAGATTTGAAATTCATGTTGTTTGAATGACTGAATGAGGGTGGTCATCATTTTCCTCTCAAAGAATTGTTTTGTCCTATTTATAAATCCCTATTCCCTTCTGTCTTTCCTTTTATGTAATAGTATCCAAGTTCCTAAGCATCCTGGTTGTCCTTTTCTGAACATGTGCCAATATGGTTGTGATGCTTTGAAGACTGTGACCCTTAGGGTCACCCAATATCCCAGTTGTGGTCTGATCAGTCTGTAGTGAGCAGGACTGCTATCTTCCATGCTTGACATCATTATGTCAGCTTTTCTGATATCCACGTTTTATTGACCTTGCTGCTATCAGATTGAATGAAGCTTGCTGTCAACTAAAGCCAATAAGCCCCATTTTTGTTTGTTTTATATATATGGCTATTAAGTCACAGTACTTTCCCATCTCACTGTTTTTTATGTATTTTTGAAGACAGGTATTGATTGATCTCTTAGGCATTTTTCTGTATTAAATTTCATCTTACTAGAATTAGCCCATTTTCCTGGCTTATCATTGTGTTTTTAGATCCTGGCTCTTTCATAATATATAAATGAGTCCCATAGTTTCATGTCAACCACATATTGGATGCTAATAATAGTATAGTAACCTTCTACATCTTTATTCAAGTTATTGGTAAAATTGTTGAACAGGAGAGAGCTACAAATAGTCCTGAAGCTTGCTAGTAGAACTGCCCTTCTGGTTGATAGCAATTTATTAATGAGTACTTGTTACCGTCATTCAGGCAATTACCTAGTCTCTTAATTGTACTGTTTTCCATCTTATATTTACCTTATCCATATGGAAATCTGGTCAAATACTTCCTTGAAATCCTACCAACACCACTTTACTGCTTCTTTTGGATGTATATATCTATAAGCACACTCTCTTAAAAAGAAGAAAGGAAGTTGGATTAGACTGGTATTAACTGATTGGTTCAACAAATGCTTATTTTCTAAGTGATTAGAAGCCAGTTTTTAAATAAATATTCTGTGTTTAGAAAAGGAGTGATGTTGAGTATACTGGACTGTTGTTGGCTGTTGTTTCTTTCCTTTTTTAAAATCAGACCTACGTTTATTTGCTCTTCTCCAGTCTCTGGCAATCTGCGCTTCCTCCCTGGCAGCGATTCAGTGATCACATGGGGAGGGTCAGTTCATTTAGAGCACCAAGAGATTCTGGTACAGTCTCCTCACCTCTCCTGGGAGTCGAATCTTTCTCCCCTTTTGTAGCCCAAATATAATTTTTCTTGAGAAGAAATAGAGTTAACATATTGGAGAAGTTCTACTTTCTTTTTGGCATTCATGAACATTACAGGATCAGACCTAAGTGGAATTCCTTCATTCTGTTGAACATGTGTTAAGCACCTTCTCTTTATGAGACATTATTATGGAAACTAAGAATACAAATACGAATACAGCCAGATGATGCCCTTTAAGCAGAGTACAGGCACACCTTATTTATTTCACTTTGTTTTATTGTGCTTTGCAGATACTGCATTTTTTACAAATTGAAGGGTTGTGGCAACCCTGTGTCAAGCAAGTTTATTGGAGCCGTTTTTGCAATAGTATGTATTCAGTTCATGTTTCTGTATCACAGTTTGGTTATTCTCACAATATTTCAAAGTACTTCATTATTAGATTTGTTACAATGACCTGTGATAAGTGATTATGGCTCCCTGAAAGCTCAGATATTAGCATTTTTAGCAGTATTTTTTAATGTATGTACTTTCTTTAAGACATGATGTTATTGCACAATTAATAGACCACAGTATAGAGTAAACATAGCTTTTATATGCACTGGGAAATGAAAAAATTCATTTGGCTTGCTTTATTGCAATATTCACTTTACTGCAGTGGTCTGGAACTGAACCCTCATTGTCTCTGAGGTATGCCTACATAAGGGCACGACTCATGCTACATTTATTTTTGTATTCCTTTAACATCACAAGTGATATAGGTGCGAAAACTATCAACTGGTTCACCAAATCAGAAATCGTAAAATGGGAGGACTGCTTTGATTAGCTTGAGAGAAGAAATTCAGAACAAATGAAGTTCATTTTTATATGGTTGATGTTAAACTTGTGAAATTCATAATTGTATGAAATAGAAAAGGCTGAAAATATATACATGTTCATAAAAGACATGTAAAACATGTATATATTCATACATGCAGTGCTTGATGTATTAGTAACAGAAATAATAGTGTTAGAGTTTAAGGACCAGGTCTGGGAGGAAAACTGCATTAGGTTCTGTTGGTGTCAGTGTCAAAGATAGATTATTGGGCTGAAAAAAACTATGGCCCTGTATCTGGAAGTTTTATTTTTTCCCAATAAGGAGTGATATTGGATGGAATTAATGAGTGAAGGATTCCAAGAGGTGTTTTGGGTAAGAAAAAGACATGGCTTGGCTAGGGAAGAGGGATGGGAAAAAATAATATGCAGATACTGTAAAGTGGACTTTATGGCTGGAGGAGATAGACTATTTAGAAGGAATAAGAAATTAGATTGTTGAGATTTGGAGGGAGGGATGACCAGGAAAAGTGAGAAGTCTAGAGTTTCAGTTTTTTTTTATAATTAAAGTATAGTTGATACATGATATTATATTGGTTTCAAGTATACAACACAGTGGTTCGACAGTTAAACACATTACTCAATCCTCACCCCAACTAGTGCAGTTACTATCTGTCAACATAGAAAGATGTTATAGAACCATTGATTACGTTCTCTATGCCGCACTTCCAATCCCATAACCAGTTTATATTATGATTGAGATTTTTGTGCCCCTTTATCCCTCTCACCCTCCCATCCCACCACCCCATCCCTTTCCCCATGGTAACCACGGGTCACTTCTTAGTGTCTGCAAGTCTACTGCTATTTTGTTCATTTTGTTTTAAGATTCCACAAATAAGAGATATCATATGGTGTTTTTCTGCCTGGCTTATTTCACTTAATATAATACCCTCTAGGTCCATCCATGTTGTTGCAAATGGCATGATGTCCTTTTTTATGGCTGAGTAATATTCTATGCATATGTGTACCTCATCTTCTTTTTCCATTCATCTATTGATGGACACTTAGGTTGCTTCCATAAATAGGTGGCTATTGTAAATAATATGGCAATAAACATAGGGGTTCATATATCTTTTTGAATCAGAGATTTTGTTTTCTTTGGGTAAATTCCTAGAAGTGCAGTTTACTGGGTCATATGGTATTTCTATTTTAAGTTTTTTTAGGAACTGTCATACTGCTTTCCATGGTGGCTGCACCAATTTACATTCCCACCAACAGTGTAGGAGGGTTACCTTTACTTCATATCCTCACCAACACTTGTTATTTGTCTTTTGGATAGTGACCATTCTAACTGATGTTAGATGATACCTTGCTGTGGTTTTGATTTGCATTTCCACGTCATGATGATTAGTGGCATGGAGTATCTTTTCATGTACCTGTTGGCCATCTGTATTTCTTTTTTGGAAAAATGTCTGTTCAGATCCTCTGCCCAGTTTTTAATCAGGTTATTATAATATTTTTTTGGTATTGAGTTGTATGAGTTCTTTATATATTTTGGATGTTAATCTCTTATGGGATAAATTGTTTATGAAAATATTCTCCCATACTGTAGGTTGCCTTTTTGTTCTGTTGATGGCATCCTTTGCTGTGCAGAAGCTTTTTAGCTTGATGTACTCCCACTTGTTCATTTTTCATTTTTTTTCCCCTGCCCAGGGAGATGTGTCCAGAAAAAATAGCTCATACTTATGTTCAAGAAACTTTTGCATATGTTTTCTTCTAAGAGTTTTATGGTTTTGTGTCTTATATTTAGGCCTTTAACCCATTTTGAGTTTACTTTTGTGTATGGGGTTATACAGTGATCCAGTTTCATTCTCTTGCATGTGCCATCTAGTTTTCCCAACACCATTTATTGATGAGACTGTCTTTTCACCATTTATTCATGGCCCCTTTATCATATAGTAATTGACTATGTATGCATGGGTTTATATCTGGGCTCTCTATTCTGTTCCATTGCTCTATGGATCTGTTCTTGTATCAGTACCATACTATTTTGATTACTGTAGCGTTGTAGTATAACTTGAAGTGAGCGTAATAGCCCCAGCATTGTTCTTCTTTCTCAAGATTACTTTTGCTAATTGGTGTCTCCTGTGGTTCCATATGAATTTTAGGATTATTTGCTGTAGTTCATTGAAAAATGCCATTGGTATTTTGATAGGGGTTGCATTGAATCAGTGAATTGCTCTGGGCAGGATGGCCATTCTGACAATATTTATTCTTCCGACCCATGAGCAGGGGATAGGTTACCATTACTTGTGTCCTCTTAAATTTCTTTCATCAGTGTCTTATGGTTTTCAGAGTACAGGTCTTTCACCCCCTTGGTTAGAGTTATTCCTAGGTATTTTATTCTTTGTTATGTAATTGTAAATGGGATTGATTTTATTTCTCTTTCTGCAAGAGTTTCAGGTGATAGAGACCTTGGCATTATAGTGATAACATGGGCAGTATGGGAATAAAACCAAGTTAATTTTGGTATTTGTGTAAAAAATAGGTTGAAATTCATATCACAATATCCATATAATAGAAATTGGAATAGATTATATTTGCAGGGGAGGAAGAGGAAGATTATAAAGGATGACTTCTAAACTTCTACAATTCTACCTTATGCAACTTAGATGAATTGTGAGGCCTTTCATTTACTAAAAACAACAACAAAATACTGGAAAAGAAATAGGTTTGTTTGATCATGGATCATGAATCCAGGAAGACCATGAATCCAGGAAGACCATGAATCCAGTTGTGGATCTGTTGAGTTTAAGCTGCCTTGTCATTACATGGTGATGTCAATAGACAATTGAATACAGGGGGTCTAGAATTCAGAGGAGATGTCTTCAGTAAAGATAATATGAAGCCATTTACTTATTTATAAATTGCAGTTTTTATAATATAATATAAATATCAAAATGTAACCATGATGAAGGATAAGACCACAAAGGAAGAAACTATAGTGTGAGGAAAGAAGAAAACCCTTAAAGTTTCCTTTTACAGCATAAACATTCAGAGTCTGGGTACAGAAAGAAGAGCTGGCAGTGGAATCTAAGAAGAGATGGCCAGAGAAGAAAAATCTGGAAAGTCTGGTATTGCAGAAGCCAAGCGAAATGAGTGATTTTACAAAGAGTTGATATCACTTTCCAGTAGGTTATTTCTTAGACATTGGTGAAATGTGCAAATAGTGATTTTGAAAAAGAGGGTGAAAGATTTAGTCCTGCAACAGTAACTTCAGGAATATACTTAATTGCAGTATTAGTCAAAGCTATTTGAGATAGTGATTTCTTCAAGGTAGAGAATAGAATGCAATATCAGGAGCTGAGAATTAGGGCACATAGATAATAAAATTTACTGAGTGATTACTTTGTGTCAGAGTAAGCTTATTATGTATGCTAAGCACTTAATAGCCAATTATGTCATTTTGTCCACTCTACAGTTGAGGAAAAAAGCTTCGGGAAGTTAAGTAACTTTCCTGTGGGCTTATATCCAGTAAGGAGTACAGCCTGGATTTGGATCCAGGTCAGCCTGATTGAAGGACCTGGACTCTTAACCACCATAGGTATTTTAGAGCAATTAAAAATTAATGAGCAGAACCAACAGAGTTTTTTTGGCTCCATTAAAGCCAGTGATGGGGAAAGTTTTTAAGAAACGGTTGGCAAATTGTATCAGGTGCAATAGTGAAATACAGAAGAATGAGAACTGTAAAGAGGTCACTGGATGTGGTAGGGAATGAAATACAAAGAGTTAAGGAAGAGAAAGTGATTGGAAGGTGACGTGGGTGGGAGGGAGTGGGTGAGTGTATATGGTGTGATATGCCACTAGCAGAACTCAGAGTTAGCCTAATAAAATCACATAATAGATGAGCTCAGTTTTCTGCAGAAGATACCTTAAAAGGTGTCTGTCTCTTTCAGGTTGAAAGGAGGAAGAGTGGGACTTAATGTATTCTCATGATATTAACATATCTAAAGGAAGACTGTCAGAGCAGAAGGTGGATGGGCAACATGAAAGTGTAGAAAAATGGGAGTTGGGGAGGTAGAATTGGAGGTGTTTTTTTTTAGGATTGTTCAGCGAAGGTTGTATACTGCCTAGAGACTTTAATGTCTGGTCCCTATGATTGGACTATACCAGCAAATGTTTGGTTATAATTTGTTTTCCTATTTATAGATTTCCTATAGTGAGTAAAGGAGCTGATTAGAGAATTTAACTGTAAGGACCTTAGGGCAGGTATACTTCTCTCATTAGTTAGTATATTAGCATTGTGGTTTTGTGTTCTATTTATTCTGTTTTCTTGCTTCTGCACCACTCTGGGAGCCTCACAAAATCAAGTTCTGAGTTTCCCAGGGTAATGCCAGCTGATTTTCCTAAGGACATCTCAGTCATATCAGTAACAGCTACAGAAAATGTATTCAAGAAGTTCCACAGTGAAAACTAGCCAAAAAATGGAGTGATAGTTTGATTGGATGGAATCAGCTGAAACTTTTCTCTAAGAATAAGGGTCTTACCATGTCTAGTGGTTGAAGGAAGAGAAAACAGATATTAAAAGAGGACAAGTGTGACATGAAGTTCTGAGTGAGTTTCCTCAAAGCTTTTCAAATATGGAGAAAGCTGATAGGTGTTTTTCCACCTAAGTGGTGCTTCAGTCATGGACACATTATCAACTTTAACAATAACAGATAAAACACATACTGCTTATATGCAGGCATAATTAGTCTTTTTGCATGTGTCATCCCATTTAAACCCCAACAGCCCTATGAGGTGGGTACTGCTATTGTCCTCATTTTTTTCTATTAGGAAATTTGCTGAAGGTCACATAGTAGCTCTGGCTGCATATGGTAAATGTGCATGAGAATCTTACAAACCAGCTGGCAACCAGGGCTCTGGTTCTCTTGTTTCCTCTCAAGGTCCAGTGAAGATGATTTCAGCTATTTGAAATTCTTTTTGGAACAAACAGAAATTGAGTAAATAAGTAAAACAAGAATGGTTTCTGATTTTGAGAGTAGGGCAGTTATATACAATGTAATCATTTGGAGTGGTTGCAAACTATAAAACTGTGCTTTTAAAAAAACATTTAATAATATATTTGTATAATATGCAGCTTCAGTCATGCCATATCCTCAACTGATCCCTACCTGGTGCAAGCTCTTTTTTGTTAGAATTGCATTCATACCATTAATTATTGCTGGCTTCCAAGCCTATTGAACTTAGGGACTTGAAACAAGTATATTTTGAGGTCCTTTCTGTGATAATTTCCTACATTACAAAAACCTCATTTTATTTAGGTTTATTCTCTTGTAATGTAGAATTTCATTAATTACAATAAAGAATGTTTTTCAGAGAAATTGTTATTAATTTCAAACAACTATAGGAACACAATTTTAACAACCAAAAGTTGGTTAGTAGATTTGATTTCTTGAAAAATAAGGAATGGCTTATACATAGAATGAGAAAGGCAGAGTGTCTTCCTAGAGAGAACCAGGGCCACGGAGTAAGACACACTGGGGTTTTAAATCTTGGTTCTTCCATGTACTAGCAGTGCAACTTTGGACAGGTTACTCAACCTCTCAGCTTCAGTGTTCTCTTCTGAAAAATAAGAATTAAAATATCGCACTTCACAGGGTTGTTGTGAAGATTAAATGACACAAAGTACTTAGTGGAGATATTCAGTAAAGGGTGGCATCAGCCCCTCCTCAAAGCAAACAGTGGAAATACTAAATAGTATAGTCATCCTGATGGCAGATTCTGGAGTTGGACTTTGTGTTTGAATCCTGGGTCTGACCACTTACTAGTTATGTGGTTTGGGGGAAGTTACCTATTAACTTCTGACAGTTACTCTGTCTTCCAGTTTCTTCACTTTAATAATAGTACTAGCTTCATAGTGTGATGATTGCCAATGTCCTCAACTCCCAATAGCTTCTGCTTTCCACAAATGTCCTGATTAATCTGGAATTCACTTTGTGATCATATTCATTTGTTCAAATACCCATAAACAAAAATAGTAAAAATATACATTTTTAATATTACATTTAGAGATTTTTGAGTTTTTTTTTATTGCCCTCGTTGGAAGGTCTATTTTGTAATAGTTATATCTGATGATTATCTACTTTTTTCAAGAAATCTTATGTTGTGCTCCAACTCCCACTTCCCTGCTTCATACTGTTTTCCACCATTGTTAAGCAATGGAAAGTTCTGGTTAATTAGATATACTAGTTAATAGAACTGTCTTGTATACCAAATATGGGTCAACAGATTTCAAAGGATCAGAATTACGTTCAAGTGAAACTGAACATATTTAATTTTAATTGTTTAGAAATCTTGTCACTTGGCCATAATTTAGAATACTGATTTTGTATAGAAAATGACAAAAGTGCTAGTTAATAGAGGATCCTGGCTGTCAGAATGCTGGACAAAGTTGACTTAACTTGTAGTCTTTGCAAGTTATTTTACTCAAGTTCATAGAATTTTAGTTTATTGTTTTGTTCTTGAGTTTTGTGGTATTTAACAGTATTCTGTAAACACACTGCCAGAAGCATGCAATATCTGGTGTGCCAACAATGTATAATAAATCCCTCTCACTGTTTCTGCACAATGCCCCCAAATAGTTCATTCAGGACAAATTCCTTAACTACCCTAGTGCTTGTCCATTTCAAACTAGACGTTTTTGTGTAATAAGATGTATTTCTTCCATACCTTATTATAACAGACACTTAGTGAAATAAAAATACTAAGAATGTAATAATTTGATTATTTTATGGAAAATTCTATTTGTCAGACTCATGTGCTTTCTGTCTACACACACACACGTGTGTGTGCTTTTTCCTAAGCCATTTAAAAGTAAATTGGAGACATGACATTTCACCTAAATATTTAAGCATGCTGCTCTTAGGAATGAAGACCTTTTCCTATATAACCACAGTACTAATCACACCTAAGATAATTAACACTAATTCAGCAATACCATCTAATATACAGCTTCCTTTAATTGTCAAAAAAATGACTTGTATAGGTGACTATTTTTTCAATTCATGGTCCAATCAAGACTCATATATTACATTTGTCTTCTTTAATCGTTCTAGAATAATCGCATTTTTTGGGGGGGGGGATGACATTGAAATGTTTGAAGAGTTTAGGTTAACTGTCTGTAGAATGTCCCATATTTTAAGTTTGCCCAAGTGTTTCATCAAGATTAGACTTTTGTCAGGTTATTACATCGATTATATTATACCCTTCTGTATCAAATGAGACTATAATCAGATTGTTCTACTATTGCTAATGCTAAAGTGATGACTGCCAAGTCTGACCATTATAGATACTATTTCCCCTGTGTTATTTTTCTTCTTTTAATTACATTTTTATCACTTTTTAAAAATAAGTTACCTGCACGGGGAGGGCTGTACAACTCAGAGAAGACAAGTAGTGATTCTATAGCATCTCACTACGCTGATGGACAGTGACTGTAATGGGGTTGGTGGGGGGGACCTGATGAAGGGGTAGTTTAATAACCATAATATTGCACATGTAATTGTAGATTAATGATACCAAAATAAATTATTAAAAAAAATAAGTTACCTGTGAGGTGATGCTTTGATATTGAATAAATATCCTGTTCCCCAGCAAACTAACCCAGTGATTTTTGTATTGACTGAAGAGACTTGCTTGAATCACTTATGGTATTGGTGGTTAGAAAATAGTTTTACAAATTAGATTTTCTAATTGTGTCATTCTTTCTACCACTTGATGGCATTCTTTTCTGAAGAGGTTTCTCTTCTCTACCTGTATTCCTTCTTTTTTCAGTATTACTATAGACAGTTGATTCTTTTTCATTATGTTAAATACCATAATTCTTTTTGATGCTTAAATTGTCTTAAATTTGACCACTAAGAGCCCCTTTAAGCTGGCTTCTGTGTCCATTTGACATGTCCCTATAATTTTTTAGCATTTTCTTGCTTTCTGGAGCAATAATATGTTCCAGGCTTACTTATGTAGTAATATTCCTGCCCCAGACCAGAAATCAGTTATTTTTATAGGGAGCCCAGGTTCCTTTTAGTGAGGAATGGTGTGGAAAACATTATCTGGGCTTTTGCTCTGCTTATTTCTGCTGGTATATTACTGCATTTAGGCCTTTTCAGTGGACAGATGTAGGGTGTGTATGTGTGTGTGTGTGTGTATTCTTCACCTTTCTCCATTCTGTATTTTTACCTCCCTTTTGTATGGGTAAAACCTGGTTTCTAATATATAGTAATATTTACCCATTTGTTCTGTCATTATCTATACATAAGATAGTTTAGGAATTATTACAGTAGTACCATTACCAACAACAAACTGATGAATAAAATTCAAGATTCTCTGCATGTTTTCGTCTTCAGGCTATATCCTAGAAAGGATGTACAATCAGTATTGAAAAGTTTCTTGAGTTAATTTTATTTTCTGTATATTAGGTTATCAGGTTCATTTATTTCCAATTCTAATCAATTTCAGGTTTACTTTTTTCATCTTTTTAAAATTAACCTTTTTATTTTTAGATAATTTGTAGATTCACATGCAGTTGTGAGAAACAATATGGAGATCTTATGTGTCCTTTGTCCAGTTTCCCAGCTGTAGCATCTTGCAAAACTGTAGTATGATATCACAGCCAGGAAACTGATGTTGATACAGCCAAAATAAAGAACATTTCCATCATGGCAAGAATACCTCAGGTTGCTATAGCTATGCTCACTTTCCCTCCTGTCCCAACCCCTCATTAATCCCAGGTTATCACTATTGTGTTGTCCATTTCTCTAATGTTATTTTCAGAATGTTATATAAATGGAATCATACAGCATGTAATCTTTTGGGATTGGCTTTTTTCACTCAGTGTAACTCTGGAGATTCATCTACATTGGTGAGTGTATCAATAGTTTGTCCCTTTTTATTGCTGAGTAGTAGTATTCTATGGTATTCAGGTACCACAGTTTAACCGTTCACCCACTGAAGGACTTCTGAGTTGTTCCCAGTTTTAGTTATTACGGATAAACCCACTACAAACATCTGTGTACAATTTTTTTTTTGTGCAAACAAAAGCCCTTATTTCTCTGGGATAAATACCCAGGAGTGCAATTGCTGGGTTTTATGATAGTTGAATGTTTAGTTTTTTAAGAAGCTGCTAAACTGTTTTCCATAGGGACTGAGCCATTTTACATTCCCACCAGCAAAGTATGAGTGACCCAGTTTCCTTTCCACATTGTTGTCAGCGTTTGGTATTGTCAGTGTTCCAGATTTTGGCCACTCAAATAGGTTTGTAGTGATATCTTATTTTAATTTGCATGTCCCTCATGATGTATGGTGTGGAGCATCTTTTCATGTGCTTATTTGTCATCTGTATATCTTTGATGAGGTATCTGTTAAGGTCTCTGGGTCATTTTTAAACCAGTTTGGTTATCTTATTGTAGAGTTTTAAGAGTTCTTTGTATATTTTGGATAACAGTCCTTTGTTAGATGTCTCTTCTTCAAATATTTTCTCACAGTCTGTGACTTTTTTCTAATTCTCTTGATATTTTCTTTTGCAGAGCAAAACTTTTTAATTTTAATCAAGTCCAGCTTAGCTTATTCATTCTTTCATGGATCATGTCTTTTTTGTCTCTAAAGAGGCATTACCATACCCAAGGTCATATAAGTTTTCTCCTATGCTATCCTATTGGAGTTTTATAGTTTCACATTTTTTATTTAGGTTTTTGTTCCATTTTGAATGAATTTTTATAAAGGATGTAAGGTCTATGTCTAGATTAATTTTTTTTGCATATGGATGTACAGTTGTTGTAGCACCATTTGGGAAAGAGACTTCTTTTACCCTTTCTCATTGTTTTTTTCTTTTTTACTGTTGAGTTTTGACAGTTCTTTATATATTCTAGGTACTAGTCCTCTGTCAGAAGAGTAGTTTGCAAATATTTTCTCCCAGCTTATAGCTTGTCTTTTCTTCCTCTTATAGAAGCTTTTGCATATCAAAATTTAAAAATTTGAAATTTTGATGAAATCAGATTTATCAGTGTTTACTATTATGGATTGTGCTTTTGGTGGTTTCAAGAACTTTTTGCCCAACTTGTGATCCTGAAGACTTTCTCCTATTACTTCTCTAAAATTAAAAAAATTTTACATTTAAGTCCATGATTCATTTTGAGTTAATTTTCATATAAGGTGTGCAGTTTAGATCAAGGTGCATTTTTTTTGCCTCTGAATGTACAAGTTGCTTTAGCATCATTTGTTGAAATGGCTTGCTTTCCTCCATTGAATTGCTTTTGTGCCCTTATCAAAACCATATTATGTTGGTCTGTTTTTAGGCTCTCAATTCTGTTCCATTGATCTATGTATCTATTTCTTCTGCCAATACCAAACTCTGTTGATTACTGTAGCTATATAATATGTCTTTAAATTGGATAGACTGATTCTTCCCACTTTATTCTTCTTTTTCAAAATTATTTCAGTTATTCTAGATTCTTTCCTCATCCATATGAATTGTAATAATCTTGTCTATATTTATAAAGGTCTTGCTGAGATTGATGGGATTGTGGTAAGCCTGTGTCAGTTTTGGAAAAATTGATATCTTTATTATGTTGAATCTTCTATTCCATGAAAATGGTCTATCTCTCCATTTATTTAGATCTTTGATTTATTTCATGAGCCTTGTATAGTTTTTAGCATTTAAGTCTTGTACATACTTTTTGGAGTTAACATATAACTTTATATTTTTTAACTGGTAAGTAGATTGAGTTTTTAATTTGATGTTCTTATGTTCATTGCTAGTACATAGAAGCACAATTGATTTTCATATGTTTATCTTGCCTCCCGTAATCTTGCTCAGCTCAGGTATTCTAGGAGTTTTTTTGAAAAGGTAGATTCCTTGGGATATTCTACATGTGATCTACATGATCATTTCTATATCATTTCATCTACAAGTAGGGATGGTTTTATTTTTATTTTTTGCTTCCAAACCATATATCTTTCCCTCACTTTTCTTGCTTTATTGCACTGGCTAGAGCTTTCAAAACTATGTTAAATAAGAATGGTGAGAGCAAATATCTGTACCTTGCTTCCTCCTTCTTAGGAGGAAAGCATTAAATCTTTCACCTTTAGTTCTAATGTTAGCAGTAGGTTTTTTGGTAGATGGTCTTTACCAGGTTGAGGAAATTCCTCTCTATTTCTATTTACTCAAAGTTTTTATCATGAATGAGTATTAAAATTTGTCACATGCATCAGTTGATATGATCATGTGTTTTTTTCCTTATTTGCCTGTTAGTATATTAGATTATATTGATTGATTTTCAAATATTGAAGTAGACTTATATCCCTGGAATAAACCCCACTTGGTTATGGCATATAAGTCTCTTTATATGTTACTGAATTTTATTTGCTAACAGCTTGTTAAGGATTTTTGTGTCTGTATTTGTGAGGGGTGTTGGTCTATAGTTTTCTTTTTTGTACTGTCTTTATTTGGTTTTAGTATAAAGGTAACATACAGTTTGTACAATGAAATGGGAAGTTTTTCTCTCTCTCCTGTTTTCTGGAAGAGATTGTTTACAATTAATGTTAGTTTTTCTTTAAATAGTTGTTGGAATTCTCCAGTAAAATAATCTGTGCCTGGATATTTCCTTATTGGGGGTTTTTAAATTACTAATTCAATTTCATTAATAGGTAAGGGACTATTCAAATTATTACTAATGAGTGAGTTGTGATAGTTTATACAAAGAAGCCATTTCATTCTAAGTTGTCAAATTTATGTGTGTAGAGTGGTTTATAATATTCCTTAATTATACTTTGTATGTTTGCGTGTTCTGTAGTTATAGCCCTTGCTTTATTCCTGACATTGCTAATTTTTGTCTTTTTCTTTATTCTTTGTCAGTCTTGCTAGAGGTCTGTCAATTTTTTTGATCTCTTCAAATAACCAGCTATTTTCATTAATTTTCTCTATTTTCTGTTTTCACTGTCATTGATTTCTGCTCCCATCTGTATTATGTCCTTTCTGCTTGTTTTAACTTCTTGAGAGTGGGATTTTAGATTATTGATTTGAAACATTCCCTTTTTTCTAATGTATTCATTTATTGCTATAAAACCCCCTCTCAGCACTGCTTTAGCTGTATACCACAGATTTTAATATGTTTTGTTTTTATTTTTCTTGAGCTCCATGTATGTTTTGATTTCCACTGAGGTATCTTTCGAACTCACGGATTATTTAGGAGTGTTGTTTAGTTTCCAAGTGTTGGGAGATTTTCCTTTATCTTTCTGTTAATTGATTTCTGGTTTGATTCCATGTGGTCAGAGAACACACTTTGTACAATTTACATTCCTTTTAAACTTGTTTGGTGTGTTTTAGGCCCAGGATATGGTCCAAGTATCATGGACACTTAATGAGTACTCTGTCATTGTTGGGTGAAGTGTTCTCTGTCTACTAGCTCCTGTTGGTTGATTGTGTTATTGAGTTCTTCTATATCCTTGCTTATTTTCTCTATTTGTTATGTCAGTTGTTGTAAAAGGAGTGTTGATTTCTCCAACTAAATTGAGAAGTTGTCTGTTTCTCCTTTCAAGTCTGTCAGCTTTTGCTTCAGCTTCATTGTGTGGTGCTGCATACACATTTAGAATTTTTGTCTTGTCATATTGACCTTTTATCATTGTCTAATGTTCCTCTCTCTCTGGTAACATTTTTTTTTTTGCTCTGAAGTCTGCTTTATCTGATATTAATATAGCCACATCTATTTCCTTTGAATAATGTTTACATGGCATATCTTTCCTCCTCCTTTTATTTTCAGCCTGCCTATACTGTTAAATTTGAAGTGAGTTTCTCATACATAGTGTATACTCAGTCATATTTTTTAAGCCACTCTGCCAATCTCTGTCTTTAATGGACATATTTAGGTCATTTACATTTAATGTGATTATT
This sequence comes from Smutsia gigantea, assembly GCA_032199065.1. Lineage (NCBI taxonomy): Eukaryota > Metazoa > Chordata > Mammalia > Pholidota > Manidae > Smutsia > Smutsia gigantea. Next base: position 54,476 of record JAVSCE010020452.1, read on the forward strand.
GATGTTAGGGATTGAAATTGCCATTTAATTTTTGTTTTCTGTTTGTTCTCCTTGTTTTTTTTCTCTGTTTTCTTTTTCCTGCTTTCCTCTGAGTTGCTTGAGAATTTCATTTTGATTTATTTGTAATATTTTTAAGTGTTCATATAGCATTTTAGAGGTTGCTGTAGGTATTTTATTATATGCACATAGCTTATCACTGTCTATCAGGGTCCAGTCTGAGTGAAGTATAGAAACCTACTTCCTCTTATTATCCCTCTGCTCTCCACCTATTTATTATATAATTTTTTAACATATTTTCTCTACATGTATTTAGAACCAGGTCAGACCAGGGGTGTAATTTCTGTTTTGACTGTCAAATATGATTTTGAAGTTCCTCTCAGGAGGGGGAGGAAAGTATTTGTCTCCATTTTTATCTATTGTGTTCTTTCTTTCTTCCTGATTTTCAAAAGTTCATTTATTGTCCCCCTTTTGTTTAGAGAACTTCTTTTTGCCATGCTTTTGCAGTAGATGTGCCAGTGACAAATTATTGTAGTTTTCCTTCATCTGAGGATGTCTTGATTTCTCCTTCATTGCTGAAGGATTTTACTAGATATAGGATTATGCACTGACATTATTTCAGTATTTGAATAACTTTTTTATGGCACTTCCTTCTGGCCTTATGGTTTCTGATGAGAAATTCACTGTTATTTGAATTATTTTTCCCTTATAGGTAAGCAGTCCGTAGCTGCTTTCAAGATTTTTCTCTTTCTTTGGTCATCAGAAGTTTGAATGTGATGTGTCCTGGCCTGGATTTCTTTAGGTTTATCCCATTTAGAGTTTGCTCAGCTTCTTGAAACTGTAGGCTATGTCTAGTCAAATTTGGGGAATTTTCAGCCATTATTCAAGTACTTTTGCCCTGCTTTTTTCCTCCTTTCCTTTCAGGATGCCAATAACACAAATGTTAGAATTTTTGTTGCTGTTATAGTCCTTTGGTCCTTGAGGCCCTGTCCTTTTTCTACCTTTGGTCCCTGAGGCCCTGTCCTTTTTCTAAAGTGTATTTTTTCTCTGTTGTTCAAATTGGATAATTTCTAATATTCTATCTTCCAGTTTGCCTTTCCTTCCCATTCTTCTTTTGAGCTCATCCACTGAACTTTTTTATTCAATTATTGAAAATTTCAGTTCTTATATTTCTGTTTACTTCTTTATTCGTCTGTTTTCAGAGACTTTCTCTATTTTCTTTGTTTCAGGCATGTTTGTAATTGCCTATTCAAGCAGTTTTTGAAATAATGGCTGCTTTAAATTCCTTGTCAGATGATTCTAAAATCTCTGTCATCTCTGTGCAATAGCATACATCTTTAAAAAAGCAACGTATATACCGTAATGAAAAATACTTTATTGGTAAAAGAAAAATGCTAACCATCATCTGGTTTTTCAGCAAGTTGTAATCTTTTTGCTGGTGGGGGGTCTTGACTCAATGTTGATGGCTACTTAGTATTCAGGGTAGTAGTTGCTGAAGGTCGGGTTGGGTGTGGCAATTATTTAAAATAAGACAGAAATGAAGTTTGCAGCATTAATTGGCTCTTCTTTTCATGTGAACACTTGGAGGCCATTGTAAGGTTATTAATTGGCCTAATTTCAGTATTGTTATGTCTGAAGGAATTCAGAAGTCCAAGGAGAGGGACAGAGATGGGTGAATGGCTGGTCAGTGGAGCAATCAGACACATACAGCAATTACTGATTGTTTGCTATCTAATGTGGATGTGGTTTGTGTTGCCCCCAAACAGTTGCAATAGTAACACCAAAGATCAGTGACCACATATAACAGATAAAAGAATAATGAAAACTTTGAAATATTGCAAGAGTTACCAAAACGTGACACAGAGAAATAAAGTGAGCAAATGCTGTTAGGAAAATGGAACCCACAGACTTGCTCAACATAGGGTTGCTACAGACTTTCAATTTGTAAAAGGTGCAGTATTTGTTAAGTGCAATAAAAAGACGTATGTCTATATTGTCATTTTTAATTCAGTGGAGATCTCCTTGGTTTGTGATATTCAGTTGAAACAATTTTGTATTGTTATAAGACTCTTGATCTTAAGCATTCTGTTTTTAGTGGCTTTTTGGACACCACTCTAGCAGGGTAGGGGGTGTTGCCTCATTACCTCCAGAAAGAGGTAGGTGTCCAGGTTTCACACTTAGCCTCCATTGACACCCAGTGGAGCAGGGATGTTTGCTTACTTCTGGGTGGAAGTGTGGCTTCTGACTCTCCATGTGGTTCCCATTGACACCACAGTCGGGATGACCTCATTACCTGACTCTTCACTGGGTCTGTGACACCACCTGGCCAGAGTGTTGAGGTGCCTCATTAACACATTTCAAGGATAGGAATCCAGGTCCTTCTCCTTCCCCTTGCCTTTGCTGTAATGGGTGGGGTGGGGTATGCAGTTACTGTCTCAATTTTTCTGTCATGCTATGTTGTTCTTTCCCTTGTCTTTGGCCAGAGGGAGGAGACATTTGCTGGGGCGTGTTTGCTTCAGTTGGCTTTTCCTGGTTGACCCTCTTCAGCTCCAAGCCTTGTGCATAAACCCACACAAAAAAGCTGGGGAATTTACCACCTTGTTGTTGCTTGGGGCTTGAGGTCCCTAGTTGGTCAGACTTCTTTTCTACACTTTTCAGAATCATTTTGTTTGTTTTTTATTGTCTCAGGTTTTTAGTTTACCTAGGGGGAAGAATAGGAAAAAGTATATCTATTCCATCTTCCTGGAAGTTTTGATCTCTGTTTTTTATTTGATTTTAATTTGTAAATATGTATTAAAAGTCAAAACTACATGAAAAAGAATACAGAGAAAAAATCTCATTTGTATTTCTTTAACTTCCACTGCATTTCAATTCACCTCTACATGTTAATCTTTATTAACTTTTTATTTTTGAGTTTCTTTTTGCAAAAGTAACTGTGTTATGTGTGTGTATATGTGTATTTATGAACACAAACACATTCTTATATCCTAATCTTTATTAAAAGAAAGTCATACCAGTCATAGTCATACTCCACTACTTATGCATTGTGCTTTTTTCAGTTGAAAGTATATCCTAAAAATCATTCCATATTCATTCATGGAGATCATTTTCACTTCTTTATGCCTGCATAGTATTCTATTATGTCTCTCTATATATGTAAAATAGGTTTTTAACCAATTTCTTATTCCTGAGCATTTCCTTTTTTCTCATATTTTTTACCAATAATGTTGCAGTGAATAACTGTTGCATATTTGTTATATATTCCTGAAGATACACCTTTAGAGAAAATCCCTAGAGGTGGGATTGTTTAGAAGTGATTCCCCCCCAACCTATATGTCTTAAATTCAAGATATGTAAACCCCCTGCAAGGGTAGGTTTATTTCTAGTTTACTCTTGCACTGATACCAACTTTATGGAGACTATTTGTGGTAAGCCTTAAGCTCTGTCTCCTGAACCCAGAGTTCCCAAAAGGTCATAGAAACCAAAGCTCAAGTTCACCTTTTCCTGCAAATATCCTCAAAGTAAATATCATGTTTGCTTTTCTACTCACTTCTTTGAGTCTCTGCCTTTATTTGGGTTTTGTATTGGCCTGATAATTCTACACTTTTTTGTCACTTCATCAATATAGTGGGAATATTACATTTTTTCTAGCACTTTAAAATTGTTTTTGGCAGGAGGCTTAGTTTGGTTGCCTCGTATGTGATGCAGTCAGAAACAAGTCTATTTTTAAAAATCCTACTGTATGGTATGGTTTCTAAAAAGTTACTTCAAAGCTTTTTTGGAATAACATGGAATATAAATAAAGGCACATGTGAATTCAGTATAAGAAGAGGTAGTAAGTATATTATTTGTTTAATCAGACATCAGCTTCAGAACAGTCTACTATAACAAGGCATTATCATTTTGCTCCTTTTTTTTGAGTAGTAAACATCTCCATTCATTTGAGAAATAGCCTCATTTGAGAATTTATAGCCTAATCATAGACTTATTATGGTTAACTTTGGGTCTAAATTACAACAGCTTGTGTAAAACTGTTTTTTTTTTAATTTTATTCTGGTATCATTAATGTACAATTACATGAGCAACATTATGGTTATTAGACTCCCCCCATTATCAAGTCTCCACTGCCTACCCCATTACAGTCATTGTCTATCAGCATAGTAAGATGCTATAGAATCACTACTTGTCTTCTCTGTGTTGTACTGCCTTCCCTGTGCGCCCCGCCCCTACATTATGTGTGCTAATTGTAATGCCCCGTTTTCCCCCTTATCCCTCCCTATCCACCCATCCTCCCCAGTCTCTTTCCCTTAGGGTTCTGTTAGTCCATTCTGGGTTCTGTGAGTCTGCTGCTGTTTTCTTCCTTCAGTTTTGAAATCATTGGATACTTGTTCTTCTCTGCCTGGCTTCTTTCACTGAGCATAATACCCTTTAGCTCCATCCATGTTGCAAATGGTAGGATTTGTGTTCTTCTTATGGCTGAATAATATTCCATTGTGTATATGTACCACACCTTCTTTATCCATTTATCTACTGATGGACACTTAGGTTGCTTCTATTTCTTGGCTGTTGTAAATAGTGCTGTGATAAACATAGGGGTGCATATGTCTTTTTCAAACGAGGCTCCTGCATTCTTAGGGTAAATTCCCAAGAGTGGAACGCCTGGGTCAAATGGTATTTCTATTTTGAGTTTCCTGAGGAACCTCCATACTGCTTTCCACAATGGTTGAACAAATTTACATTCCCATCAGCAGTGTAGGAGGGTTCCCTTTCTCCACATCCTCTCCAACATTTGTTGTTGTTTGTCTTTTGGATGTTGGCCATCCCCACTGGTGTGAGGTGATATCTCATTGTGGTTTTAATCTGCATTTCTCTGATGATTAGCGATGTGGAGCATCTTTTCATGTGCCTGTTGGCCATCTGAATTTCTTCTTTGGAGAAGTATCTATTCAGATCCTCTGCCCATTTTTAATTGGATTATTTGCTTTTTGTTTATTGAGGTGTGGGAGCTCTTTATATATTTTGGATGTCAACCCTTTATTGGATATGTCATTTATGAATATATTCTCCCATACTGTAGGATGTCTTCTTGTTCTGCTGATGGTGTCCTTCGCTGTACAGAAGCTTTTTAGTTTGTTATGGTCCCACTTGTTCATTTTTGCTTTTGTTTCCCTTACCCGGAGATATGTTCATGAAAAAGTTGCTCATGCTTATGTGCAAGAGATTTTTGCCTGTGTTTTTTTCTAAGTGTTTTTTGGTTTCATGACTTACATTCAGGTCTTTGATCCATTTCTAATATACTTTTGTGTATAAGGTTAGACAATGATTCAGTTTCATTCTCTTACATGTGGCTGTCCAGTTTTGCCAACACCAGCTGTTGAAGAGGGTGTCATTTTCCCATTGTATATCCATGGCTACTTTATCGTATATTAATTGACCATATATGTTTGGGTTAATATCTGGACTCTCTGTTCTGTTCCACTGGTCTATGGGTCTGTTCTTGTGCCAGTACCAAATTGTCTTGATTACTGTGGCTTTGTAGTAGAGCTTGATGTTGGGAGCAAGATCTCCCCTGCATCATTCTTCTTTCTCAGGATTGCTTTGGCTATTTGGGGCCTTTTGTGGTTTCATATGAATTTTAGAACAATTTGTTCCAGTTCATTGAAGAATGCTGTAGGTACTTTGGTAGGGATGGCATTGAATCTATAGATTGCTTTATGCAAGATGGTCATTTTGACAATATTAATTCTTCCTACTCAAGAGCATGGGATGAGTTTCCATTTGTTAGTGTCCTCTTCAATTTCTCTTAGGAGTGTCTTGTAGTTTTCAGGGTATAGGTCTTTCACTTCTTTGGTTAGGTTTATTCGTAGGTATTTTATTCTTTTTGATGCAATTGTGAATGGAATTGTTTTCCTGATTTCTCTTTCTGCTAGTTCATCGTTAGTATATAGAAAAGCAACAGATTTCTGTGTATTAATTTTGTATCCTGCAACTTTGCTGAATTCAGATATTAGTTTTAGTAGTTTTGGAGTGGATTCTTTAGGGTTTTTTATGTACAATATCATGTCATCTACAAATAGTGACAGTTTGACTTCTTCTTTGCCAATCTGGATGCCTTGTATTTCTTTGTTTTGTCTGATTTCCATGGCTAGGACTTCCAGTACTATGTTGAATAAAAGGGGGGAGAGTGGGCATCCCTGTCTTATTACCAATCTTAGGTGAGAAGCTTTCAGCTTCTCACTATTAAGTATGATGTTGGCTGTGGGTTTGTCATATATGGCCTTTATGATTTTGAGCTACTTGCCCTCTGTACCCATTTTGTTGAGAGTTTTTATCATGAATGGATGTTGAATTTTGTCAGATGCTTTTTCAGCATCTATAGAGATGGTCATGTAGTTTTTGTCCTTCTTTTGGTTGATGTGGTGGATGATGTTGATGGTTTTCCAAATGTTGTACGATCCTTGCATCCCTGAGATGAATCCCACTTGATCATGATATATGGTCCTCTTGATGTATTTTTGAATTCAGTTTGCTAATATTTTCTCGAGTGTTTTTGCATCTATGTTCATCAGGGATATTGGTCTGTAATTTTCTTTTTTTGTGGGGTCTTTGTCTAGTTTTGCTATTAGAGTCATGCTGGCTTCATAGAATGAGTTTGGAGGTATTCCCTCCTCTTCTATTTTTTGGAAAACTTTAAGGAGAATGGGTATTATGTCTTCTCTTAATGTCTGATAAATTTCTTCTAGGTTATCCAGCTTGTTAGCATATAGATTTTCATAGTATTCTCTAATAATTCTTTGTATTTCTGTGGTGTCCATCATGATTTTTCCTTTCATTTCTGATTCTGTTTATGTGTGTAGATTCTCTTTTTCTCTTAATAAGTCTGGCTAGGGGTTTATCTATTTTGTTTATTTTCTCAGAGAACCAGCTCTTGCTTTCATTGATTTTTTTTCTGTTGGTTTATTCTTCTCAATTTTATTTATTTCTTCTCTGATCTTCATTATGTCCCTCCTTCTGGTGACTTTGGGCCTCATTTTTTCTTCTTTTTCCACATTCAATAATTGTGACTTTAGACTATTCATTTGAGATTGTTCTTCCTTCTTTAAATAGGCCTGGATTGCTATATAATTTCCTCTTAGAACTGCCTTCACTGCGTCCCACAGAAGTTGGGGCTTTGTGCTGTTGTTGTCATTTGTCTCCATATATTGCTTGATCTCTGTTTTAATTTGGTCATTGATCCATTGATTATTTAGGAGCTTGTTGTTAAGCCTCCAAGTGTTTGTGAGCCTTTTTGTTTTCTTTGTATAATTTATTTCTAGTTTTATACCTTTGTGATCTTAGAAGTTGGTTGGTAGAATTTCAATCCTTTTGAATTTACTGAGGTTCTTTTTGTGGCCTAGTATGTGGTCTATTCTGGAAAATGTTCCATGTGCACTTGAGAAGAATGTGTATCCTGTTGCTTTTGGGTGTAGAGTTCTGTAGATGTCTCTTAGGTCCATCTATCTGTTCTAGTATGTTGTTCAGTACCTCTGTGCCCTTACTTATTTACTGTCTGGTTGTTATGTCCTTTGGAGTGAGTGGTGTGTGGAAGTCTCCTAAAATGAATGCATTGCATTCTATTTCCTCCTTTAATTCTGTTAGTATTTGTTTCACATATGTTGGTGCTCCTGTGTTGGGTGCATAGATATTTAAAATGGTTATATCCTCTTGTTGAACTGTCTCCTTCATAATTATGTACTGTCCTTCTTTATCTATTGTTACTTTCTTTGTTTTGAAGTCTATTTTATCTGATACAAGTACTGCAACACCTGCTTTTTCTCCCTATTATTTGCATGAAATATCTTTTTCCATCCCTTCAGTCTTAGTCTGTGTATGCCTTGGGTTTGAGGTGAGTCTTTTGGAAGCAGCATATAGATGGGTCTTGCTTCTTTATCCATTCTATTACTCTGTATTACTCTGTGTCTTTTGATTGGTGCATTCAGTCCATTTGCATTTAGGGTGGTTATCAATAGATACGTACTTATTGCCATTGCAGGCTTTGGATTCGTGGTTACCAAAGAGTCAAGGGTAGCTTCTTTACTATCTAACCATCTAACTTCAACTCACCTATTACACTATTATAAACACAGTCTGATAATTTTTTATATCTCTCCCTTCTCATTCTTCCTCCTCCCCTCTTTATATGTTAGGTGTTTTATTCTGTTCTCTTTTGTGTTTCACTTGAGTGCTTTTGTAGATGGTTGATTTTATTTTTTGCCCTCAGTATTTGGTTGGTCTGCTTTCTTTGCTGGGATTTTATTTTCTCCAGTGACATCTATTTAGCCTTAGGAGTGTTTCCATCTAGAGCAGTCCCTTTAAAATGTGTGGTTTGTGGGAGGGAAATTCCCTCAACTTTTGCTTTCCTGGAAATTGTTTAATCCATCTTTCAAATTTAAATGATAATCGTGCTGGATACAATATTCTTGTTTCAATGCCCTTCTGTATCATTGCATTGAATATATAATGCCACTCTCTTTTGGCCTGTAAGGTTTCTGTTGAGAAATCTGATGATAACCTGATGGGTTTCCTTTGTATGTGATCTTTTTTCTTTCTCTAGCTGCTTTTAAAAGTCTGTCTTTACACAATTACTGAAATTGGAAAAAGAAGAACAAATGAGGCCCAAAGTCACCAGAAGGAGGGACATAATAAAGATTAGAGAAGAAATAAATAAAATTGAGAAGAATAAAACAATAGAAAAAATCAATAAAACCAAGAGCTGGTTCTTTGAAAAAATAAACAAAATAGATAAACCCCTAGCCAGACTCATTAAGAGAAAAAGAGAATCTACACACATAAACACAATCAGAAATGAGAAAGGAAAAATCACGACGGACCCCACAGAAATACAAAGAATCATAAGAGAATATTATGAGAATCTATATGCTAACAAGCTGGAAAACATAGAAGAAATGGACAACTTCTTAGAAAAATACAACCTTCCAAGACTGACCAAGCAAGAAACAGAAAAACTAAACAGACCAATCACCAGTGACGAAATCGAATTGGTAATCAAAAAACTACCCAAGAACAAAACCCCTGGGCCTGATGGATTCACCTCTGAATTCTACCAGACATATAGAGAAGAAATAACACCAATTCTCCTTAAAGTTTTCCAAAAAATAGAAGAGGAGGGAATACTTCCAAACTCATTCTATGAAGCCAGCATCACTCTAATACCAAAACCGGGCAAAGACCTCACCAAAAAAGAAAATTACAGACCAATATCCCTGATGAACGTAGATGCAAAAATACTCAACAAAATATTAGCAAACCGAATTCAAAAATACATCAAGAGGATCATACACCATGATCAAGTGGGATTCATCCCAGGGATGCAAGGATGGTACAACATTCGAAAATCCATCAACATCATCCACCACATCAACAAAAGAAGAACAAAAACCACATGATCATCTCCATAGATGCTGAAAAAGCATTTGACAAAATTCAGCATCCATTCCTGATTAAAACTCTCAACAAAATGGGTATAGACGGCAAGTACCTCAACATCATAAAGGCTATATATGACAAACCCACAGCTAACATCATACTTAACGGCGAGACGCTGAAAGCTTTTCATCTAAGATCGGGAACAAGACAGGGATGCCCACTCTCTCCACTGTTATTCAACATAGTACTGGAGGTCCTAGCCACAGCAATCAGACAAAACAAAGACATACAAGGCATCCAGATTGGTAAAGAAGAAGTCAAATTGTCACTATTTGCAGATGACATGATACTGTACATAAAAAACCCTAAAGATTCCATTCCAAAACTACTAGAACTAATATCTGAATTCAGCAAAGTTGCAGGATACAAAATTAACACACAGAAATCTGTTGCTTTCCTATACACTAATGATGAACTAACAGAAAGAGAAATCAGAAAAACAATTCCATTCACAATTGCATCAAAAAGAATAAAATACCTAGGAATAAACCTAACGAAGGAAGTGAAAGACCTGTACTCTGAAAACTACAAGACACTCCTAAGAGAAATTAAAGAGGACACTAACAAATGGAAATGCATCCCATGCTCTTGGCTAGGAAGAATAAATATTGTCAAAATGGCTATACTACCTAAAGCAATCTACAGATTCAATGCAATCCCTATCAAACTACCAACAGCTTTCTTCAATGAACTGGAACAAATAATTCTAAAATTCATATGGAACCACAAAAGACCCCGAATAGCCAAAGCAATCCTGAGAAGGAGGAATAAAACAGGGGGAATTACACTCCCTGACTTCAAGCTCTACTACAAAGCCACAGTAATCAAGACAATTTGGTATTGGCACAAAAACAGACCCACAGACCAGTGGAACAGAATAGAAAATCCAAACATTAACCCAAACATATACAGTCAATTAATATTTGATAAAAGTGCCTTGGATATACAATGGGGAGATGACAGCCTCTTCAGCAGCTGGTGTTGGAAAAACTGGACAGCTACATGTAAGAGAATGAAACTGGACTACTGTCTAGCCCCATACACAAAGGTAAACTCAAGGTGGATCAAAGACCTGAATGTAAGTCATGAAACCATAAAACTCTTAGAAAAAAACATAGGCAAAAATCTCTTGGACATAAACATGAGCGACTTCTTCATGAACATATCTCCCCGGGCAAGGGAAACAAAAGCAAAAATGAACAAGTGGGACTATATCAAGCTGAAAAGCTTCTGTACAGCAAAGGACACCATCAGTAGAACAAAAAGACATCCTACAGTATGGGAGAATATATTCATAAAAAACGTATCTGATAAAGGGTTGACATCCAAAATATATAAAGAACTCATGCACCTTAACAAACAGAAAGCAAATAATCCAATTAAGAAATGGGCAGAGGACATGAATAGACACTTCTCCAAAGAAGAAATTCAGATGGCCAACAGGCACATGAAAAGATGCTCCACATCGCTAATCATCAGAGAAATGCAGATTAAAACCACAATGAGATATCACCTCACACCAGTGAGGATGGCCAACATCCAAAACACAAACAACAACAAATGTTGGCGAGGATGTGGAGAAAAGGGAACCCTCCTCCACTGCTGGTGGGACTGCAAATTAGTTCAACCATTGTGGAAAGCAGTATGGAGGTTCCTCAAAAGACTCATAATGGAAATACCATTTGACCCAGGAATTCCACTCCTAGGAATTTACCCTAAGAATGCAGCAGCCCAATTTGAAAAGGACAGATGCACCCCTATGTTTATTGCAGCACTATTTACAATAGCCAAGAAATGGAAGCAACCTAAGTGTCCATCAGTAGATGAATGGATAAAGAAGATGTGGTACATATACACAATGGAATATTATTCAGCCATAAGAAGAAAACAAATCCTACCATTTGCAACAACATGGATGGAGCTAGAGGGTATTATGCTCAGTGAAATAAGCCAAGCCGAAAAAGACAAGTATCAAATGATTTCACTCATATGTGGAGTATAAGAACAAAGAAAAAAACTGAAGGAACAAAACAGCAGCAGACTCACAGAACCCAAGAACGGACTAATAGTTACCAAAGGGAAAGGGACTGGGGAAAATGGGCGGGAAGGGAGGGATAAGAGGGAAAAAGGGGCATTACGATTAGCAGATGTAATGTTGGGGTGGCACGGGGAGGGCAGTACAACTCAGAGACGACAAGTAGTGATTCTATGGCATCTCACTACGCTGATGGACAGTGACTGTAGTGGGGTTGGTGGGGGGGACCTGATGAAGGGGTAGTTTAATAATCGTAATATTGCACATGTAATTGTAAATTAATGATAATAAAATAAATTATATTAAAAAAATAAAAAAAAATAAAAGTCTGTCTTTATCCTTGATGTTTGCCATTTTAATTATATGTCTTGATGTTGTCTTCCTTGTGTCCCTTGTGTTGGGAGATCTGTGCACCTCCATGTCTTGAGAGACTATTTCCTTCCCCGGATTGGGGAAGTTTTCAACAATTACCTCCTAAATGACACTTTAAATCCCTTTTTCTCTCTTCTTCTTCTGGTACCCCTATAATGTGAATATTGTTCCGTTTGGATCAGTTGCACAGTTCTCTCAATATTCTTCATTCTTAGAGGTTCTTTTTCCTCTCTGTGCCTCAGCTTCTTTGTATTCCTCTTCTCTAATTTCTATTCCATTTACCATGTCTTCTATTACACCTGATCTGCTTTTAAATCCCTCCATTGTATGTTTCATTTCAGATATGGAATTTCTTAATGATTGAATCTCCATCTTTAATTTGTTCCAGAGTTCTTGAATATTTTTCTGTACCTCCATAAGCATGTTTATGATTTTTATTTTGAACTCTTTCAGGAAGATTGGTGAGTTCAGTTTCATTTGGCCCTTTTTCTGGTGTTTGTGAGATTTTAGTCTCAATCATGTTCTTTGGATATTTCATATTTCTGTGTGGTTCCCTCTAGTGCCCAGAAGCTCATCTCTGGAGCTGCTCAGCCCGTATAGTGAGGTTGCGGGTCATTGGGTAGCGGAGCTGATACCCTGTTTCATGAGGTCTGCTCTGTTCATGATGTCTGTATGCAGTCTGGTTCAGCCTTCTTTCCTTTTGCTGTTTTAGGGTTAGTTCTATTAATTAACTATATTTTTGTAGAATATGTGTTTTTGGGAGGAGTTCCCATCTCACCTCTCATGCCACCATCTTTAATCCGAAAGTGTTTTTTTTTTTCATCCCCGAGTTAAGTGACATTCTTCCTGAGGAATATCATTGTCATTAGCATTCTTGGAAAGTTCTTTTACTGGAAATCTTTGATGGTAAATGACAAAAATTTTGGAAAAAATCTCAAAAACTGATGGGGTGTGTTGAAAGGACACAGGGGCTCACCTGAAGGAGTGCCCAAGAGCTAAACATGGAACAAGCTGAGCAGCATAATAAAGCATGATAGTCATGGGTTACAATCCATGGGATAAAATAAATAGCTGTGAGTCCATACTTAACTTAAATAATTGAATAAATAAGTAACGGAGAAGCAGCAGCTTGTGCTTACATGGAATTCTAATTCGTAAATGTAGAAGGACTGATGGAAATAGAAAACCACTGTTTGGCAAACACCACAGTAATGATTATTGCAGACCAGATCCACCTATGCATGCAAAAATTAGTAGGTGAAGGTATGATGAAAAACAGGATGTTTGCATAGTCTCGAAATATCTCTTCACAAGATGCTTAATGATTTCACAAAGAAAAATACTAACTTTACAATGGAGAAACCTAGACAGATACCACATTAAACACGTGTTCCAAGTTTACATCATCTGAAATGAGATACACCAACAGATGTGCTGAAAAGGGTGGCACATCACTTCTACGGCAATATTTCCTTGTTTTAAATTGTATTTTTATTTTTGAAGACCAGAAGTTTTCACTTTTAATGAACTCCAATTTATCAATTTATACTTTTCTATCTTGCTTTGGGTGTCATCTAAGAACTTTCTGTAACCCAGTGTTACAAAGATTATCCTGTTTTCTCACAGAATTTTTATAAGTTTTACATTTATATTTATGATCCATTTTGAGTTGATTTTTGTATGAGATGTCAAGTATGAATCAAATTTCTCTTTTTGAAATTCCTCTTTGTTCCAGTAACATTTGTTGACAAAACTAATAGTAAGTAGTATTTCTTTCCTGAATTGCCTTTCCACCTGTATTAAAAATCAGTTGTCCATATATATGAATCTACTTTTGTGCTCTCAATTCTACTTCATTGCTCTGCTTCTCTATCTTAATGTCACCAGCACTGTGTTTATTATTGTAGCTTCAAGATAAATCTGGAAATCAGGTGGTGTTAACCCACCATCTTTGTTGTTGTGGCTATTCTAGATCTTTTACATTTTCATATGACTTACAGAATCACTTGTCAGTTTCTGGGATTTTGGTTTGGATTGTGTTGAATTTAGGTAACATAAAATTGGGTCAATTCCTTCCAAATTGACATCTTATGAGTACTGATACTGATATACCATCCTGTGAATGAGGTCTGTATTTCCATTTATTTAGTTCTTCCTTATTTTTTCTCAGCAATAGTTTGTACTTTGCAGTCTACAGATCTAATTCCATCATGGTCAAAGAATATGATTTTTATGACTTGAATCCTTTTAAATTTGAATTTATTGAGACTGGATTTATGGCCTAGGATATGGTCTATCTTGGTAAATATTTCAGGTACACTTGAGAAGAATGTGTATTTTTCTGTTGCTGGGTAGAGTGATCTATAAATGTCAATGAAGTTATGTTGCTGGGTAGTGTCGTTTAATTCTACACTATCCTGCCTGATTTTCCTTTTGCTTGTTATCTCACACATCAAGACAGAGCTATGGAAATCTCTGAATATGATTGTTGATTTGTCTATTTTCTTTGCAGTTCTTTCAGTTTTTGCCTTAAATATTTTGAAACTCTTATTTGGAGCATAAACATTCAAAATTGTTATACCCTTGTAACTAATTGACCATGTTATTATCGTGAAATGACCTTGTCAAAATCTCACATTTTTTTGCTTTGTAATCTACTTTGAGGTTAATGTAAGGATTCTAGCCTTCTTTTGTTTAGTGTTAATTATATCCTTTTACTTTTAACTTACTTGTATCATTGTATTTGAAATGAATTATTTTTAGGTAGCATAGAATTGGGTCTTACTTTTTAAAAAATCCAATTTAATAGTTTCTATCTTTTAATCAGGTGCTTAAACCATTTACATTTAATGTGGCTGTTGATATCCTTTAGGTTTAAGGGTCATCTTACTATTTTTATTCACTGATCTTTGTTCCTTTTTTTTTCTTTTACTGCCTCCTTTTGGATTAATTGAGAAATTTTTATGATTCTCGTTTCCTTTCTTGGCCAATTAGTGATGATTCTTTTTTATTTTAGTGGTTGGTTTATGGTTTAAAATACTAAACTTATCAATCTACCTTCAATGGTATATCATATTACATATAGTATGAGAACCTTGTGATAGACACTTTAATATTCCCTGTCTGACATTTATGCTCCTGCTTTCATGCAGATTACTTTTACATATGTTATAAATCAATAATACATTGGGGTTTTGCATTCAAATAATCATTTATTTTTTAACATGGTTTAAATAATAAGAAAAAATTTTTATGTATTTATCCATGTAGTTTCCATTTCCAGTGTTCTTCATTATCTTGTGTAGATCCAGATTTCCATCTAGTATCATTTTGTTTCTACCTGAAGTAATTCCTTTAATTTTTTTTTTTTTGGTAGTATGGGTCTGCAGGTAATTAGTCTTTTACCTTTTGTACATCTGAAAATATCTTTATTAAGCCTTCACTTTTGAAAGATATATTCTCTGGGTATAGAATTCTAGGTTGACGGTACTTAAAAAATGTTCCACTGCTTTATTGCTTGCATTTTTTGACAAGAACTCCACTGTCATTCCTAGCTTTGTTCCTCTGTATGTTTTTTTATTCTGTTTACTTTTAAAGTCATTTTCCTTTATCACTTTTTAAAAATTAACATGAAACATGAAATTAGTTGCAAAAAATGTAGGCTTATGGGGGGGATTCTGGAAAGATGGCGGCGAGAGCAGGGCAGTGGAAATCTCCTCCCAAAACAATATATATTTGTGAAAATACAACAAATACAACTATTCCTAAAAGAGAGACCAGAAGATACAGTACAACAGCCAGGCTACAGCTACATCTGTGAGAACTCAGTGCCTCACGAAAGGGTAAGATACAAAGCCGTGACCTGGTGGAACCCGAGCACTCCCCTACCCCAGCGCACCAGTGAGAGGAAAAGAATCAGAGTGGGGAGGGAGTGGAAGCACAGGACTGCTAAATAACTAGCCCTGGTGATCTGCATCGGGAGCACAGACACATCGCATGGTGTATTGGAGATTAGAGAAACGGAAGGGGATCTGAGATGGAGACTGCGAGCGGGTCCCCACAGCTTGCTCCCCTGGGACAAAAGAAAAGCAGGTGCTTTTTAAAAAGTCTTAAAGAGACAAGGGCCCAATAATGGAACAAAATCGTACCAGCATACTCAGCCCAGCAGCCTGGCAATCTTGAGGAATTTTGGGCCCCTTAGCTGACTGCCAGGTAAAGCAACCCCACCGAAGCCCCTCACAGTGATAAGCAGCCTGCCACTCGTTCACCCCGGCCCACGCCACAAACGGTCCGGCAGATCCTCCACAGCTGCAGATCAGCAGGAGAGCAGCCCCACCCACAGCAACCACACAGAATATCCTCCCGGCAGGCGCGCAGCTAACCGGGAAGGGCCGTGGAAGCCATAGCAAGGTCTGGAAGGCACCAAGGGGTGCAGAACGCACCTGGTGTGCCTGCAAACCCCCGCAGTGCTCTAGGCTAGCCTGAGGGCGGCCCCACACACAGCACCTCAGGGGATTATCCCAGAGACTACCTGGTGTGCAGGTAACCAGCACAGGCTGCGGAGAAGGACAAGGAGAACAACAAGCAGGAAGGGACTTTGTTCTCCCAGCTGACACACGGGGCACCTGCCTGCAACCACTTCAATTGCCATGAAAAGACAGAAGAATATGGTCCAGTCAAGGATGACACAGACAACCCCAGAGAGATGGCCTGGTGGGACAGATTTAAACAATCTTCCTGAAAAAGAATTCAGAATAAAATTCATGAATATGCTGATGGACCTACAGAGAAATATGCAAGAGCTAAGGGAGGAAGTCAGGAGAGACATTACAGAAATGAAACAATCGATTGACGGACTTAAGAGCAGACTGGACAAGGTGCAAGAGACTGTTAATGGAATAGAAATCAGAGAATAGGAGGACAGAGAAAGAAGCTGAGGCAGAGAGAGATAAAAGGATCTTTAGGAATGAAAGAATATTAAGAGAATTGTGTGACCAGTCCAAACGGAACAATATTCACATTATAGGAGTACCAGAAGAAGAAGAAGAGAGAAAAAGGGATATAAAGTGTCTTTGAAGACATAATTGAGGAAAACTTCCCCAAGCTGGGAAAGGAAATAGTTTCTCAGACCATGGAAGCCCACAGATCTCCCAACAAAAGGGACCCAAGGAAGACAACACCAAGACATATAATAATTAAAATGCCAAAGATCAAAGACAAGGACAGAGTATTAAAGGCAGCCAGAGAGAAAAAAGACCACCTACAAAGGAAAACCGATCAGACTATCATCAGACTTCTCAACAGAAACCTTACAGGCCAGAAGGGAATGGCATGATATATTTAATGCAAGGAAACACAAGGGCTTTGAACCAAGAATACTGTATCCAACACGATTATCATTTAAATTTGGGGGAGAGATTAAACAACCCCAAGACAAGTGAAAGTTGAGGGAATTTGCCTCCCACAAACCACCTCTACAGGATATCTTAAAGGAACTGCTCTAGATGAAAGCACTCCTAAGGCCAAAAAGATGTCACCAGAGAAAATAAAATCATAGCAAAGAAAGCAGACCATCCAAATACTAACTAAAGGCAAAAAATAAAATCATCTATCCACAAAAACAGTCAAAGGAAACATAAAAGAGTATAGAATAAAAACACCTAGTATATAATGGAGGAGGAAGAATAAGAAGGGAGAGAAATAAAGGATCATCAGACTGTGTTTATAATAGCTTAACAAGAGAATTAAGTTAGACTGTTAGACAGTAAAGAAGCTACCCTTGAACCTTTGGTAACCACGAATTTAAAGCCGACAATGGCAATAAGTACATATCTATCAATAATCACCCTAAATGTAAATGGACTGAATGCACCAAACAAAAGACACAGAGTAATAGAATGGATAAAAAAGCAATACCCATCTATATGCTGCTTACAAGAGACTCACCTCAAACCCAAAAGATATACGCAGACTAAAAGTGAAGGGATGGAAAAAGATATTTCATGCAAACAACAGGGAGGAAAAAGCAGGTGTTCCAGTGCTTGTATCAGATAAAATAGACTTCAAAACAAGAGATAAAGAAGGACATTACATAATGATAAAGGGGTCAGTCCAACAAGAGGATATAACCATTATATATATATATATACATGCACTGAACACAGGAGCACCAACATATGTGAAACAAATACTAACAGAATTAAAGGAGGAAATAGAAAGCAATGCATTCATTTTAGGAGACTTCAACACACCACTCACTCCAAAGACAGATCAACCAGACAGAAAATAGGTAAAGACACTGAGGCACTGAACAACACACTAGAACAGATGGACCTAACAGACACCTACAGAACTCTACACCCAAAAGCAGCAGGATACACATTCTTCTCAAGTGCACATGGAACATTTTCCAGAATAGACCACATGCTAGGCCACAAAAAGAGCCTCAGTAAAATCAAAAAGATTGAAATTCTACCAACCAACTTCTCAGATCACAAAGGTATAAAACTAGAAATAAATTGTACAAAGAAAACAAAAAGGCTCACAAATACGTGAAGGCTTAACAATATGCTCCTAAATAATCAATGGATCAACGACCAAATTAAAACAGAGATCAAGCAATATATGGAGATAAATGACAACAACAGCACAAAGCCCCAACTTCCATGGGACGCAGTAAAGGCAGTTCTAAGAGGAAAGTATATTGCAATCCAGGCCTGTTTAAAGAAGGAAGAACAATCCCAAATGAATAGTCTAAAGCCACAATTATTAAAATTGGAAAAAGAAGAAGAAATGACACCCAAAATCACCAGAGGGAGGGACATAATAAAAATCAGAGAAGAAATAAATAAAATTGAGAAGAATAAAACAATAGAAAAAAAAATCAATGAAACCAAGAGCTGGTTCTTTGAAAAAATAAACAAAATAGATAAACCCCTAGCCAGACTCATTAAGAGAAAAAGAGAATACACACACATAAACAGAATCAAAAATGAGAAAGGAAAAATAATAACAGACCGCACAGAAATACAAAGAATTATAAGAGAATATTATGAGAATCTATATGCTAACAAGCTGGAAAAACCCAGAAGAAATGGACAACTTCTTAGAAAAATACAACCTTCCAAAACTGACCAAACAAGAAACAGAAAACTTAACAGACCAATCACCAGCAATGAAATTGAAGCAGTAATCAAAAAAACTACCCAAGAACAAAACCCCTGGACCAGATGGATTCACCTCTGAATTCTACCAGACATATAGAGAAGAAACTATACCCATTCTCCTTAAAGTTTTCCAGAAAGTGTAAGAGGAGAGAATACTTCCAAACTCATTTTATGAAGCCAGCATCACTCTAATACCAAAACCAGGCAAAGACCCCACCAAAAAAGAAAATTATAGACCAATATCCCTGATGAACATAGATGCAAAAATACTCAACAAAATATTAGCAAACCGAATTCAAAAATACATCAAGAGGATCATACACCATGATCAAGTGGGATTCATCCCAGGGATGCAAGGATGGTACAACATTCGAAAATCCATCAACATCATCCACCACATCAACTAAAAGAACAAAAACCACATGATCATCTCCATAGATGCTGAAAAAGCATTTGACAAAATTCAACATCCATTCATGATAAAAACTTTCAACAAAATGGATATAGAGGGCAAATACCTCAACAAAATAAAGGCCATGTATGACAAACCCACAGCCAACATCATACGTAACAGCGAGAATCTAAAAGCTTTTCATCTAAGATCGGGAACAAGACAGGGTGCCCACTCTCCCCACTGTTATTCAACATAGTACTGGAGGTCCCAGCCACGGCAATCAGACAAAACAAAGACATACAGGCATCCAGATTGGTAAAGAAGAAGTCAAATTGTCACTATTTGCAGATGATATTGTACATAAAAAAACCCTAAAACTCCACGCCAAAACTACTAGAACTAATATCTGAATTCAGCAAAGTTTCAGGATACAAAATTAACACACAGAAATCTGTTGCTTTCCTATACACTAACAACAAGCAAACAGAAAGAGAAATCCATTCACAATTGCATCCAAAAGAATAAAATACCTAGGAATAAACATAACCAAACAAGTGAAAGACCTATACCCTGAAAACTAGAAGACACTCCTAAGAGAGATTAAAGAGGACACTAACAAATGGAAATTCATCCCATGCCCTTGGCTAGGAAGAATAAATATTGTCAAAATGGCTATACTACATAAAGCCATCTACAGATTCAATGCAATCCCTATCAAAATACCAAGAGCATTCTTCAATGAACTGGAACAAATAGTTCTAAAATTCATTTGGAACCACAAAAGACCCAGAATAGCTAAAGCAGTCCTGAGAAGTAAGAATAAGATGGGGAATTACGCTCCCAGACTTCAAGCTCTACTACAAAGCCACAGTAATCAAAACAATCTGGTACTGGCACAACAGACCCACAGACCAGTGGAACAGAATAGAGAGTCCAGACATTAACGCAAACATATACGGTCAATTAATATACGATAAAGGAGCCATGGATATACAATGGGGAAATGACAGCCTCTTCAAGAGCGGGTGTTGGCAAAACTGGACAGCTACATGGAAGAGAATGAAACTGGATTACTGTCTAACCCCATACACAAAATAAACTCAAAATGGATCAAATACCTGAATGTAAGTCATGAAACCATAAAACTCTTAGAAAAAAACATAGGCATAAATGTCTTGGACATAAACATGAGCAACTTCTTCATGAACATATTTCCCTGGGCAAGGTAAACAAAAGCAAAAATGAACATATGGGACTATATCAAGCTGAGAAGCTTCTGTACAGCAAAGGACACCATCAGTAGAGCAAAAAGACATCCTACAGTATGGGAGAGTATATTCATAAATGACATATCCAATAAGGGGTTGACATCCAAACTATGTAAAGAACTCATGCATCTCAACAAACAAAAAGCAAATAATCCAATTAAAAATGGCAGAGGACATGAATAGACACTTCTCCAAAGAAGAAATTCAGATGTCCAACAGGCACATGAAAAGATGCTCCACATTGCTAATCATCAGTGAAATGCAAATTAAAACCACAATGAGATATCACCTCACACCAGTAAGGATGGCCAACATCCAAAACACAAACAACAACAAATGTTGGAGAGGATGTGGAGAAGGGCGATCCTTTCTACACTGCTAGTGGGACTGCAAATTAGTTCAACCATTGTGGAAAGCAGTATGGAGGTTCCTCAGAAAACTCAAAATAGAAATACCATTTGCCCCAGGAATTCCACTCCAGGGATTTACCCTAAGAATGCCGAGCACAATTTGAAAAAGACATATGCACCCCTATGTTTATTGCAGCACTATTTACAGTAACCAAGACATGGAAGCAACCTAAGTGTCCATCAGTAGATGAATGGATAAAGAAGATGTGGTACATATACACAATGGATATTATTCAGCCATAAGAAGAAAACAAATCCTACTATTTGCAACAACATGGATGGATCCAGAGAGTATTATGCTCAGTGAAATAAGCCAGGCGGAAAAAGACAAGTGTCAAATGATTTCACTCATATGTGTAGTGTAAGAACAAAGCAAAAAAAAGTGAAGGAACAAAACAGCAGCAGACTCACAGAACCCAAGAATAGACTAACAGTTAGCAAAGGGAAAGGAACTGGGGAGGATGGGTAGGAAAGGAGGGACAATTGGCAAAAAGGGGCATTACGATTCACAGACATAGTGTGGGGGTGGGGCACGGGGAGGGCTGTACAACTCAGAGGAGGCAAGTAGCGATTGTATAGCATCTCACTACGCTGATGGACAGTGAGTGTAATGGGGTATTTGGGGGGGACTTGATGAAATGGGGAGTTTAATAACCATAAATTGCACATGTAATTGTAGATTAACGATACCAAAATAAAAATAAACAAAACAAAACAAAAAGAAACAAAAAAACACCCGGAAAACTTAGGCTTATGCTTTGTATCCTTTTTTGATTTGTACATTGTAGTAATCATTTCTATTGGATTTTAGGAAAGTATCTGCAACAGTTGAAAATTTAAAACAAGTTTCAGTCAAAAAGGGTTCTAAATACAGATAGCTTGAGAAGCTCTGTATTGTGGATGGTACTAAGTTGTTTCTGTGTTAGTTTAAATTCTGATTTAAAAAACTGAAATATAATTTTATGCCATAAATCCCTTTTAAAGTGTACAGAAGTTTTTATTATATTCATAATACAATACAGCTGTCACCACTAATTCCAGAATATTTTCATCACCCCAAAAGAAACCTTGTACTCATTATCAGTCACTCCCCTTGCACTTCCATCTATCCAGCCCCTAGGAACCACTAATTTAATTTATGTCTCTATAGATATGCCTGTTCTGACGTTTCATATGAAAAGAAACACTTAATATTTGACCTTTTGTGCCTGCCTTCCTTTTAGCATAACATTTTCAGTCTATATCCATGTTGTAGCATGTATCATTACTTTTTTCCTTTGTATGACTAAATAATATTCAGTTGTAGAGTTACACCACATTTTGCTTATCCATTCATCTGTTGATGGACATTTGAGTTGTTCCTACTTTTTGGCTCTTATGAGTAATGTTGCCATGAATGTTTGTGCACAGATTTTTACGTGGACATCTTTTCCATTCTCTTGGTTATGTATCTGTAAATCATATGATTACTGTATATTTAACTTTTTGAGAAACTGAAAAATTGTTTTCCAAAGCAACTGTTCTACTTTACATTCCCATCCACAGTTTCTCAGGCCTCTAGTTCTTCTCATTCTTGCCAACTTATTATTATCTAGCTTTTTGATTATAGAAATCCTAGTGGTTGTGAAATGATAGCACATTGTGGTTTAAATTTGCATTCCTTAATGGCTAATGATGCTATCTTTTCATGTGTTTATTGGCTATTTGTATTTCTGCTTTGGAAAAATATGTTTAAGTCCTCTGTCCACTTGTAATTAGATGTCCTTTTATTAAATTCTAAGAGTTCTTTATATACTCTGGATACATGTCACTTATCAGATACGTGATTTGCAAATATTCTCACTGATTTTGCGGATTGTCTTTTCATTTTCTTGAAGCACAAAACTTTTTTATTTTGATGAACTCCAGTTGTTTTTTCTTTTGTTGCTTGTGATTTTGATGTCATATCAAAAAAAAATTGCCTACCTCAAGGTCTCAAAGATTTCATCCTATGTTTTCTTCTAGGAGTTGTAGTTTTACCTCTTATATTTAGGTCTGTGATGCATTTTGTTAACTTTCATACATGTTATATGTAGGGGTCTAACTTCCTTCTTTTGCATGTGGATATTCAGTTGTCCCAGCATCTACCTTAATCTGTTGAATGTATGGAATACAGTTATAATAATTGTTTTAGTGTCCCTGCTGATTTTAACATCTGTGTTAAAATTCTGTGTCAGTTCTAGGTGGATTTCAATTGACTGATAATTTCTGCATTATATGCTGTATTTCCCTCCTTATTTGATATGCCTGGTAGTCTATTGGTTGCCAGCATTGTGAATTTTACCTTGTTGGTTGCTGGATGTTTTTGTATTCCTATAAACATTCTTGAGCTTAGTGCTGGGATGAAGTTAATTTGAAATAGTTTGATCCTTTCTACTTTTGTTTCTATGACTTGTTAGGTGGGCCAGTAGCAATGCTCACTCTAGGGCTAATTTTTGCACAGTACCAGTCAAGACCTTCCTGAATACTGTCCTCAGTGCCCTGCAGATTACAAGCTTTTCTGATCTGTCTGGTGGAACCAACTCATGTGAGTGGGTGGGCACTGTTCCCTCTAATCCTTTTCAGTCTTTTCCTGGCTTCCAGTAGTTTCCTTGCCAGCAAGTACTCGTTGATATCTACTGAATTCCCAAGGGAGCGCTCTGGGTTTCCATCCTCATGCAGCAGTAACTCCAGCTTCCTTAGTCTCCCCAGACTTTCATCTTTGTGTCCTCATCTCAAGAGCATTTTGTTTTAGACTTTTCCTAGGTTCCCCTTCACTGCACTGTGGCCAGGAAATTGTCTCAAGGCAGTGAGCTTGGGAACTTACAAGGCTTACCTGTTTTGTTTTCTCTTGGCAATTATTCCTCATTCCCTGACGGTCAGTGTTGAGGGCCCTGTCCTGCAGGTCCCGTGTGTTGGGCCCCTCGTTCCCTGATGGGTGTTGAGAGCCCTTGTCCCGCGGGTCCCATATGTTGGGCTCCTTGTTTTTGCCACCTTGTTGTTCTGGTCAGAAACTGGGGATCACCTTTGGCTCATTCCCTCCCTGACTTTGCATATCAAATTATCGAGTCTTTCAAATTTAATCCCTTTCTAACCTACTCCATTGTCACTATCTTCATTCAGGCTCTTACCCATTTCCTTCCTGCAACCAAAGTTGTCTTCCTGGCTTCTTGACCCTTTCATCTTTCTTCCATACTATTGACAGACAGAGTGGTTGTTCTAAAACATAAATATGTTCTGGCCCCCTTCTTTTGCACTTAAGATCCTTCAGTGATTCCCCTTATCTTCTTGATAAAATCCCTGTACCCAATCTCTATAGCATGGCATATACAACCTTCTGTGGCCTGGCTCCTGCTCACCTGTTTGGACTCTTTTCCTTCTTACACCTACTGCTTACTCCAGCCATACTAAAAAGTGCTTTAATTCTCTGAAACCTTTCCTCTTATGCATCCCTGTGCCTTTACACACCATACTGCTTGGAATGCTTGGCCTCACCAAGACACCAGCCATTCAGCTCATGTGTCATCTTTTACAAGTGTTTCCTGAACCTCCTGCCCTCCTGCAGTTAATTATTCTCTGTTTCTCTGCGTCTCCTCTGTACTCGATATGCCTTATGTCCTGTTACAACACTTAACACATATTGCCCTTGTTATTGCTGGGCCATAATAGGTAGAAATGGCAGCACTTTTCTAATGATAATCCTGGCTTATATAAGGCATCATGTAACTGGAAAAGGGAGGCAAAATTTGGACCAGAATCATGTGAACCCCAGTATCAAAACTCAAAATACCTAAAGGAAATTACTGAAAATAAATGAAATAATTCGAAGTATTTGAGGTACTTGGTGTAATTTTATTTTATAACTTTGAATTGGAATGTAAGACTCAGAATGCAGTTCTTCTGCCTTATTCACTGTCACAACCAGAATAAAACTGCATAAAGAAGAATGTCAGAATAAAAAAACCCCCAGTATTTTAAAATATTTGAGAATCTAAAGTATTGGTAACCACCATAAGCAGGAAAAAAGTCATGCTGACAATATTTATTAGAAAACATGATGGAAGTAGCTGAAGGAAATAAATCCATTAATGTATATGAATTCCATCATTTTGTTATATGGGAATCAGACTAGATCTAGCTATATAATTTAATCAATTGAAAATATGTAATGCGCATGCATGTTTGCCCTTAAAAGAAGGAAGATTGGGACTTCTTGGTGCTGCTTCTCACTAGCTGGCCAGAGAGGCAATTGAAGATGAGGGAGAAGATCCACTTTTGGGTGGTTTTGTCGAGGAAAAAGTGCACTGGACTAAGGAGTTGGGTACACCTTTTCCCATTAGTGGAAGGTGAAGTTGGGTATATTGATTACATTGCCGTGGCAACAGCTTATCACCAGTGCAGGTAAAGTGAGTCCCACTGTATTAGTCAGGGTTCTCCAGAGAACAGAGCCAATAGGATGTGTGTATGTGTATGTATGAGAGAGAGCGAGTGAGCACTAGCTTTATTGGAAGGGATTGGCTCTCACAATTATAGAGACTGGCAGTCCAAAATCTGCAGTGCGAGATGCAGAAGAGTCAGTGGTACAGATGAAGTCCAAAGACAGGCTACTGGTGAATTCCCTCTTGTTCAGAGAGGCTTGTCTTTTTGTTCTAGTCAGGGCTTCGCCTGGTTTGAGCCTCACCCACATTGTGGAGGACAGTCTGCTTTACCCAATGTTCACTGATTTAAGTGTTAGTCACATCCAAAAGCACCCTCCAAGTTGACACATAAAATTAACCATCACACCCACCAAACAGTAAAGGGAAGTATTGTCATTAGTTTCCTCAGGCAGTGCAATATATGAATACATCTTTTTTCTCTGTGGGTTCATAAAAATGTTTACTGTAAAGGAAAATGCTCTCTGCTTTTATCACATCATTTTGTAATCTTTAGAGGTTTTATGGGAAAACTAGATTTTCTAAATTACTAGCATTAATAAATGAATTATTGGAGCAGTTTGTTTTGAATAGAATGTGGCCTGCTTGTGTCCCAGACAAAAGCAATAAAAGCCTCAATCTTGTTTGAAACCATCAAGATCTCACCTGACATTTTAGGTTCATGGTTCACAAAGGATTCACAGAAATCATATTTGGTTCTTCATTAGCAACATTTAAATTCCGTAATTGATATGTCTCTTTGAAGAACACCTGGGGATCTGAGTCAGGCATCTGCACAGTTAGACAATCCCCAGGATGTTTTATTTGCCTAGATTAGTCCGGGCACACTGGCACGACTGCACCTGGATGAGCATCATCCTTGCTGTGGGGTTGGTATCCCTGGGAGTGTTTTTTAGCCACAGCCTGTCCCTCAAAGGCCCGTGGCTTTGTTTCTTTGCAGGAGACATATTTGTGCTGATGGTACCTTTTTCTCCTTTTATTTTCAAGTGATAATAAAAAAAAAAGCCTCATCAAACCATAGAAATCTTTTTGGCTTTGAAAAGCTGCAATCATTTTGCCAAATATCATTTGTGTATCAGTAGGCTAAATCCAGGCACTTGCTATAATCATAAATCACCATATGCACAATGTGGACAAAGAGCTGCACAGCTCCCACGGCACCCATCATAGTGCTGAAGGTCTTAGGCCTAGTTTACACACTGCTCCAACATGCTGCTCTAATTTTGTAGAAATTCACATGTAATCAGGAGTTCTTAAATGGTTGATGCTGCCTTTTATGTTCTTCATGCTTTACAGGCAAGGGTGCTTCCTCCTTGTCCCTGCCCATTGTTCTCTTTCTCAGCAGCTGTAATCCAGGCTCCAGGGAAAAGGGCTGTAACTACACTTTCCAGCCATGATGCTCTGCTCTCATTCATAAAGCTCTGAATGTTACTCCTAATCTACGTACTGAATTTATCTGGATTAAGATTAACATATGTTGGTCTATTGTGAAGTCTGGTTCAGAAATTTTTTTCCTGCCTGTTTTTTCAGGGAAAGCACTTTCAATAGTTTTACATGTCATTTCTTTGGAGGAGAATATTCAAGGGTATTCAATAAGCTCTCTTTTTCTTAGTTTTCCAACATTACTTATTGATATAAAAATATTCAAGTAGCAAAGACAATGTTCTTCTAAAAAATAGATTCAGAATGCATTCTTCTGCAATTTTCCTTTATTAAATATTAAGCTTGTTTATCAGTTTGTCCAATATTAAACATCTAAAGAATCATTAGTATTTTAATACATAATATTACATATCTGTTAGTCTAGGTTCCAAATATATAAACTACTTAATTTTTAAAAATTTTGGTATCATTAATGTACAATTACTTGAACAGCATTAT
This sequence comes from Smutsia gigantea, assembly GCA_032199065.1. Classification (NCBI taxonomy): domain Eukaryota; kingdom Metazoa; phylum Chordata; class Mammalia; order Pholidota; family Manidae; genus Smutsia; species Smutsia gigantea. The sequence goes on from JAVSCE010020452.1 coordinate 81,939, forward strand.
GGTTACTAGACGCTATTATCAAGTCTACCCCACATACCCCATTACAGTCACTGCCCATCAGCGTAGTAAGATGCTATAGAGTCACTACTTGTCGTCTCTGTATACTGCCATTCCTGTGTCCACCCACCCTGCTACATTATGTGTGCTAATCGTAATGCCCTTTTCCCCTTGTCCCTCCCTTCCCACCCATCCTCCCCAGACCCTTTCCCTTTGGTAACTGTTAGTCCATTCTTGGGTTCTGTGAGTCTGCTGCTGTTTTATTCCTTCAGTTTTTTCTTTGTTCTTATACTCCACAGATGAGTGAAATCATTTGATACTTGTCTTTCTCCACCTGGCTTACTTCACTGAGCATAATACCCTCTAGCTCCATCCATGTTGTTGCAAATGGTAGGATTTGTTTTCTTCTTATGTCTGAATAATAATCCATTGTGTATATGTACCACATCTTCTTTATCCACTCATCTACTGATGGACACTTAGGTGGCTTCCATTTCTTGGCTATTGTGAATAGTGCTGCAATAAACATAGGGGAGCATCTGTCTTTTTCAAATTGTGCTGTTGCATTCTTAGGGTAAATTCCTAGGAGTGGAATTCCTGGGTCAAATGGTATTTTTATTTTGAGTTTTTTGAGGAACCTCCATACTGCTTTCCACAATGGTTGAACTATTTTACATTCCCACCAGCAGTGTAGGAGGGTTCCCCTTTCTCCACATCCTCTCCAACATTTGTTGTTGTTTGTCTTTTGGATGTTGGCCATCCTAACTGGTATGAGGTGATATATCATTGTGGTTTCAATTTGCATTTCTCTGATGATTAGCAATGTGGGGCATCTTTTCATGTGCCTGTTGGCCATCTGAATTTCTTCTTTGGAGAAGTGTCTGTTCAGATCCTCTGCCCATTTTTAAATTGGCTTATTTGTTTTTTGTTTATTGAGGTGCGTGAGCTCTTTATTAATTTGGATGTCAACCCCTTATCGGATATGTCATTTATGATATATTCTCCCATACTGTAGGATGTGCTTTTGTTCTACTGATGGTGTCCTTTGCTGTACAGAAGTTTTTTAGTTTGATATAGTCCCACTTGTTCATTTTTGCTTTTGTTTCCCTTGCCCAGGGAGATATGTTCATGAAGAAGTTGCTTATGTTTATATCAAAGAGATTTTTGCCTATATCATTTTCTAAGAGTTTTATGGTTTCATGACTTACATTTAGGTCTTTGATCCATTTTGAGTTTACTTTTGTGTATGGCATTAGACAGTAATCCAGTTTCATTCTCTTACATGTAGCTGTCCATTTTTGCCAACACCAGCTGTTGAAGAGGCTGTCATCTCCCCATTGTATATCCATGGCTCCTTTATTGTATATTAATTGACCATATATGCTTGGGTTTATATCTGGGCTCTCTATTCTGTTCCACTGGTCTATTGGTTTGTTCTTGTGCCAGTACCAAATTGTCTTGATTACTGTGGCTTTGTAGTAGAGCTTGAAGTCAGGGAGTGTAATTCCCCCTGCTTTATTCTTCCTTCTCAGGATTGCTTTGGCTATTTGGGATCTTTTGTCATTCCATATGAATTTTAGAACTATTTGCCCTAGTTCATTGAAGAAAGCTGTAGGTATTTTGATAGGGATGGCATTGAATCTGTAGATTGCTTTAGACAGGGTGGCCATTTTGGCAATATTAATTCTCACTAGCCAAGAGCATGGTATGTAGTTCCATTTATTAGTGTCCTCTTTAATTTCTCTTAAGAGTGTCTTGTAGTTTTCAGGGTATAGGTCTTAACACTTCCTTGGTTATGTTTATTCCTAGGTATTTTATTCTTTTTGATGTGATTGTGAATGGAATTGTTTACCTGATTTCTCTTTCTGCTAGTTTATCATTAGTGTATAGGAAAGCAACAGATTTCTGTGTATTAATTTTGTGTCCTGCAACTTTGCAGAATTCAGATATTAGATCTAGTAGTTTTCGAGTGGATTCTTTAGGATTTTTTATGTACAATATCATGTCATCTACAAACAGGGACAGTTTGAGTTCTTCCTTTCCAATCTGGATGCCTTTTATTTGTTTGTGTTGTCTGACTGACACGGCTAGGACCTCCAGTACTATGTTGAATAACAGTGGAGAGAGTGGGCATCCCTGTCTTGTTCCCGATCTTAGATGAAAAGCTTTCGCTTCTCGCCATTAAGTATGATGTTAGCTGTGGGTTTGTCATATATGGCCTTTATGATTTTGAGGTACTTGCCCTCTATACCCATTTTGTTGTGAGTTTTTATCATGAATGGATGTTGAATTTTGTCGAATGCTTTTTCAGCATCTGTAGAGATGATCATGTGGGGTCTGTCCTTCTTTTTGTTGATGTAGTGGATGATGTTGATGGATTTTCAAATGTTGTACCATCCTTGCAGCCCTGGGATGAATCCCACTTGATCATGACTGATGATCTTTTTGATGTATTTTTGAATTCAGTTTGCTAATATTTTGTTGAGTATTTTTGCATCTATGTTCATCAGGGATATTGGTCTGTAATTTTCTTTTTCTGTGGTGTCTTTGCCTGGTTTTGTATTAGAGTGATGTTGCCTCGTAAAATGAGTTTGGGAGTATTCCCTCCTCTTCTACTTTTTGGAAAACTTTAAGGAGGATGGGTATTAGGTTTTCACTAAATGTTTTATAAAATACAGCAGTGAAACCATCTGGTCCAGGAGTTTTGTTCTTAGGTAGGCATTTGATTACCAATTCAATTTCTTTGGTGGTAATTGGCCTATTCAGATTTTCTGTTTCTTCCTGTGTCAGCCTTGGAAGTTTGTATTTTTCTAGAAAGTTGTTCATTTCTTCTAGGTTATCCGGTTTGTTACCATATAATTTTTCATAGTGTTCTCTCATAATTCTTTGTATTTCTGTGCTGTCCGCAGTGATTTTTCTTTTCTCATTTCTGATTCTGTTTATGTGTGTAGACTCTCTTTTTTTCTTGATAAGTCTGGCTAAGGGTTTATCTGTTTGTTTATTTTCTCGAAGAACCATCTCCTGCTTTCATTGATTCTTTCTATTGTTTTATTCTTCTCAATTTTATTTATTTCTGCTCTAATCAATATTATGTCCCTTCTTCTACTGACTTTGGGCCTTGTTTGTTCTTCCTATTCTAGTTTCATTCATTGTGAATTTAGACTGTTCATTTGGGATTGTTCTTTTTTCCTGAGGTAGGCCTGTATTGCAATATATTTCCCTCTTAGCACGGCATTGGCTGCGTCCCACAGATTTTGTAGTGTTGAATTACTGTTGTCATTTGTCCCCATATATTTCTTGATCTCTGTTTTTATTTGGTCATTGATCCATTGATTATTTAGGAGCACATTATTAAACCTCCATGTGTTTGTGGGCTTTTTCGTTTTCTTTGTGTAATTTATTTCTGGTTTCATACCTTTGTGATCTGAGAACCCATTGGTACAATTCCAATCTTTTTGAATTTACTGAGGTTCATGTGCGCTTGTGAAGAATGTGTATCCTGTTGCTTTTGGATGGAGTGTTCTGTAGATGTTTGTTATGTCCACCTTTTCTAATACCATTGTTCAGTGCCTCTGTCTCTTTACTTAATTTATGTCTGGTTGATCTGTCCTTTGGAGTGAGTGGTGTGTTGAAGTCTCCTAAAATGAATGCATTGCATTCTATTTCCCCCTTTAATTCTGTTAGTATTTGTTTCACATATGTAGGTGATCCTGTGTTGGGTGCATAGATATTTATAATAGTTATATCCTCTTGTTGGACTGACCCTTTTATCATTATGTAATGTCCTTCTTTGTCTCTTCTGACTTTCTTTGTTTTGAAGTCTATTTTGTCTGATACAAGTACTGCAACTTCTGCTTTTTTCTCCCTATTAGTTGCATGAAATATCTTTTTCCATCCCTTTACTTTCAGTCTGTGTATGTCTTTGGGCTGAAGTGAGTCTCTTGTAGGCAGCAAATAGATGGGTCTTGTTTTTTTATCCATTCAGTAACTCTGTGTCTTTTGATTGGTGAATTCAGACCATTTACATTTAGGATGATTATCGATAGGTATGGACTTATTCCAATTGCAGGCTTTAGATTTCGTGATTACCAAAGGTTCAAGGGTTATTCCCTCACTATCTAACAGTCTAATTTAACTTACTTCCTATGCTATTACAAACACAACCTAAAGGTTCTTTTTTTTCCTCCTTTTTCTCCCTCCTCCATTCTTTGTATGTTATGAATCATATTCTGTACTCTTTGTGTGTCCCTTGGGTGACATCTATTTAGCCTTAGGAGTACTTCCATCTATAGGAGTTCCTGCAAAATGCACTGTAGAGGTGGTTTTGGGAGGTAAATTCTCTCAGCTTTTGCTTATCTGAAAATTGTTTAATTCCTCCTTCAAATTTAAATGATAACCTTGCCAGGTAGAGTATTCTTGGTTCAAGGCCCTTCTCCTTCAATGCATTAAATATATCATGCCAATCCCTTCTGGCCTGTAAAGTTTCTGTTGAGAAGTCTGATGATAGCCTGATGGGTTTTCCTTTGTATATGATCTTTTTTCTCTCTCTAGCTGCTTTTAAAAGTCTGTCTTTATCCTTGATCTTTGCCACTTTAGTTTTTATATGTCTTGATGTTGTATTCCTTGGGTCCCTTGTGTTGGTGATCTGTGCACCTCCATGGCTTTTGAGACTATCTCCTTCCCAAGATTGGGAAAGTTTTCAGCAATTACCTCCTCAGTGACACTTTGCATCCCTTTTTCTCTCTTCTTCTTCTGGTACCCCTATAATGCGAATATTGTACCGTTCGGATTGGTCACACAGTTCTCTCAATATTCTTTCATTCTTAGAGAGTCTTTTTTCTCTCTCTGCCTCAACTCCTTTGTATTCCTCTTCTCTAATTTCTATTTCATTTACCGTCTCTTCTACTACATGTAATCTGCTTTAAATCCCTCCATTGTATGTTTCATTTAGATATGGAATTTCTTAATGATTGAATCTCCAACTTAAAGTTGTTCTTGAGTTCTTGAATATTTTTCTGTACCTCCATAAGCATGTTTATAATTTTTATTTTGAACTCTCTTTCGGGAAGATTGGTGAGTTTAGTTTCATTTGGCCCTTTTTCTGGAGTTTGTGAGATTTGGTCTGAACCATGTTCTTTTGATGTTTCATATTTCTGTGTGGTGTCCACTAGTGTGCAGAAGCTCAGTCCCTGGAGCTGCTCAGCCCCTAGAGTTAGGTTGGGGGTTGTATGGGAGCGTAGCTGGTGCCTGGGAGGAGGAAAGAACTGTTTCATGATTCCTGTCTGCATTGCCTGTCTCTAGTGTCTGAGCCAGTGGGCCAAGCACACAGATGTAAGCCTCTGTGCTTTGCGTCTCTAGCTGTTGTAGGTGGGGCCTCCCTCTGGCTGGCCTCATGCCTGCACAGTGACTGCCAGTTTGCGAGCCTGTGCTGGTAGGCCAGGAGGAATGTGCAGCAGGCACTGGGGGGCCTTGCAGCTATGTATGCAGCCAGGGGGATGGAGCACCTGACGCTTCTCAAAGTTTCTAACCAGCTGGGCAGAGTGCACCCAGATAACCTTGTCGAGCTCTCCCTTCTCCTGTGCAGCAAGCTCCATGCAAACCTCGCCCCATCAGCATACCTCTCGCTGCTAGGAAGCCTCTCAGACTGCCTCCCTTTCCTCTGACACAGAGCGGCCGGATGTGGATCCCCTCCTCCACAAATGACTGGAATGTCAGTCTCTCAAGCACTCTGCCTGTTCAAGCTACCCAACGTCTGGAGCACCACACAGTATATAGCTTTCTGCTCACAACGCAGATCTCCAGGCCTAGGTCTTCAGCAATCCCAAGCTTTTACCCCCTCCCTGCTCTGTTTCTCTTCTTCCCACTGGTGAGCTGGGGTGGGGGAAGGCTTGGGTCCCGCCAGATTAAGGCTTTCATACATTACCCTGTTTCATGAGGTCTGCTCTGTTCGTGAGGTCTGTATGCAGTCTGGTTCAGCCTTCTTTCTTGTTGCTGTTTTAGGGTTAGTTGTATTAATTAACTATGTTTTTGTACTATTTGTGGTTTTGGGAGGAGTTCTCCTTCTCACTTCTCACACCGCCATCTTGAATCAAACTACTTAATTTTTAAATCTAATGCTTATTATTTTTTCTCAGAGAGATCAAGAAAGTACCACCTACAGGAAATCCCACACATTGACATTGGCCATTGAATTATTTTGAGTCTAATCAGGAGATGGAAGCCACACTGGAGATTACACAGAGAGGAGGTTTAATATAAAGAATTACTAAACCCATAAGACTTAAATAGGTGACTTATGATATAAGGAAACTATGCGGTTGCCTTGGGTTGAGGGAGAATACCAAGGAAGAACAAAGGCAGAAGGTGGTCACATCCTCAAGGCTGGGTTTCAGCCGTTGTTGAGAAAGTGTGGTTCAGCCCACAGGATAGCAGAGGAGTTGCTGCTTTGTCCAGGCTGTTCTGGTAGGGGTTGGTTGGCAAGCAGGACGCAGCCTCCTGCAGCACAGAACGGAGCACAGGCAGTCAGAAGTTAAGGGTGTGGGTGTATAGAGGGACAGAAGCTTGGGTGGGCAGGAGGGCACAATGTAGGCAGAAGGCCTTTGGACTGTTGGTTTCTGTGTGGAGAGGGCCAGCGGAAAGTTATCGCCAGGTGAGGCAAGACTGCAAGTGTGCCAAGGAACAGCATGTTCTGGGAGTGTAGCTGGGGAAGACCAGCAGATTTCCTCAACCCTTCTTGCCTCACCTTACAGCAAACAGCAGGAGAGCCCTTTCCTCCTGCAGTGTCCATCTAGCGCCCTCTACCGAGAACATTTAGCATGATGCTCACTTAAAGGAAAGTTGCTTAAAAGAATTCTGTCCATTATGGCAGGACATATATTGAAGGGAAAATTTGGAGTTAAGAGGCAATTAATTGATAACTACACATTTATAAATCATCAAAATCTGGACCCCTTTTCCCCTCTTTACTGTTTAGTGTCAACTGTAGAGTGACTCCCACCATGAGTTTTACAAACCAACTATTTTGATGAAGAGGTAGTCTAAGAACAAAGCTCCACGTTGAGTTTCGGTGCCATCATCTGAGCCTCCTTGGTCCCCATGCAAGAGTAGTTAACTGAATAGTGAAGTAGAGATGCTATGCAGCTATAAATGCTAGATTTGTTACTTCTTACCCCTAACTCTTTGGATTTCCCCAGTGGCACTGATTTTAAAATTGGCTGGTTTAACCACAGGTCCAAGAGAAATGAGAAATAATTGTTACAACTGATTAAAGAAAAAACATGATGAATATGTTTTCTTTAATTATATTGGGAAACAAATTCATATATGTAAATGTTAATTGGATTTTAAATTACATCTCATTGATATTTAGAGTGTTACATTATTGTGACATTAATAAAAAGCAAAGTTTCAAATGCCATATTGGTTTGTATAAATTTGAAAATGAGATTTTTGAATAATGTAAAGACATTATAATAATCTTTAACAAATAATGCATAATCTTTAACAAAGATACATTTTTAAAAATTCAGTAAACATCTGCTGAGTCCCTACTGAGCCCTTGTGCTAAGCACAGACACTTAAGATTCTTCAAGATGTTATTTTTCTTAGATCAGGTTGACTGGTTAGCATCCTTTTCTTGTGAATTTCTGAACTTTTCACCCCCAGATCAATAGATAAATGTGACAGATGTCTTATACTCTTTCCCATAATTGTAGTCTGTAAGGAATATCTGTCCATGGAATTAATAGCTGGTAATAACTTATTTGTGACCTGTAGAACTATACAGCTTGGGCTAGTGAAATGGTAGAAAACTGCTCGAGCCATGTTCTAGGTCTGCACTTTAGTTGCCTCCCATAGGGAGTTTCTTCATTCTCAAATTTTCTTCTAATTGCAGTTTTAGAAATGTTTTGCAGTCTGATAGAACTCAGCCCATCCACTAGTGAATTTTGGAGAGAAAGGCAGGAGGCTAAAATGGTCTCAAAAAATTTTGCCCTTAAGGTCAAGACTTGTTATAAAGAAATCAAAGGTAATGACTATTACCATCATCCATCCATCCTTAGATCAAAAAAGGGTGGTAATCATGTTTTTCTCATCTTGTAATGATCCATAATCAGCCACTTTCCCATTTTCCTTTTGTCCCTCTTACTGTTGTCCTGTACTGCAAAGTGCAGACACTTAGTACATACTGGTTGAGTCTCCGTGTGCTCTGTCAACAGCCTTCTTTTTTTTGAACATATGGTTTTCATGCTTCTTCTCACCCTCATTGACCCATCCTTTGGAGGTGGACCTATTTGCACTATGAAAACCTTATTTGGCCACCTAAAAGGAACTAGAAGTGTGAGAGAGTTCTCATTCTCTGCCCTTTTTAAAAAAAATACTGTGACCTATTTTAGCCAGACTTACCTATCAGGATGTTTCTGAACTCTGTGGACCTAAAAGTGACTGTTTCCCAACTGGTCTAATTTTATGTCTATTCAGCAGAGTGGCTCTTACTCTGTCCAGTCTCCCAAGGCAAGGGAAGGGTGTTGTTCTCTTTGCAGATCATCTGGGTGATGAGACAGGCCTCCATCACAGGGGACCCTCTGTTCTGGTCCAGCTGGTCACCCTGCTACCCCTCAGAGATTCTACTCTTTTTCCACCTCTGGATTTTTGCATGAGGCTTTCCACTTTGTTTTCTTTTGTCCAAGTCCTAGCTCTTCTTCAGTTTATATTCCATGTTTTCTCTGGAGTCCCCTCTAAACCCTTGCAGCCTTCACTTCTCTCTGAGCTCCTATACTATATAGGGTGTATAGTTCCAGCTTTGTACTTATCTTTCTTCTTGTGATGTTTATGGATGTGTTTGTATGACCCAAACTGGATTGTCAGAGGGATGTGTTTTCCACTTTTTCTCTTTCCCTTTGGTTGTTCACTGATAGTTACTTGTTAAAATAAAGAAGACTTTTTGTTTGCATATATCTATCCCTTAAACCAGAAAACTGGCTGCAGATAGTACTACATGTGGTTTAAAAAGTATACAGTCTTCACTGTATACCTCTTCAGACTGGCTGCTGTAATAATGGTGGCAAACAGCTTCTCTCTCTCTCTTTTTTTTAACTTTAATTCAAGAAGCATTTAATTAGTGGTTCTCAATCGGGTGATTTGGCCCTCAGGATGCTCGCCAGTATCTAGAGACATTTTTTTTTGGTATCATTAATCTACAATTACATGTGCAATATTATGGTTATTAAACTACCCCTTCATCAGGTCCCCCCCACCAACCCCATTACAGTCACGGTCCATCAGCGTAGTGAGATGCTGTAGAATCACTACTTGTCTTCTCTGAGTTGCACAGCCCTCCCCATGCCCCCCCCCCACATTATGTCTGCTAATCGTAATGCCCCTTTTTCCCCCTTGTCCCTCCCTTCCCACCCATCCTCCCCAGTCCCTTTCCCTTTGGTAACTATTAGTCCGTTCTTTGGTTCTGTGAGTCTGTTGCTGTTTTGTTGCTTCAGTTTTTTTCTTTGTTCTTATACTCCACATATGAGTGAGATCATTTGATATTTGTCTTTTTCTGCTTGGCTTATTTCACTAAGCATAATACCCTCTAGCTCCATCCATGTTGTTGCAAATGGTAGGATTTGTTTTCTTCTTATGGCTGAATAATATTCCATTGTGTATATGTACAACTTCTTCTTTATCCATTCATCTACTGATGGACACTTAGGTTGCTTCCATTTCTTGGTTATTGTAAATAGTGCTGTGATAAACATAGGAGTGCATATGTCTTTTTCAAACTGGGCTGCTGCATTCTTAGGGTAAATTCCTAGGAGTGGAATTCTTGGGGCAAATGGTATTTCTATCTATTTTGAGTTTTTTGAGGAACCTCCATACTGCTTTCCACAACGGTTGAACTAATTTGCATTCCCACCAGCAGTGTAGGAGGGTTCCCTTTTCTCCACATCCTTGCCAACATTTGTTGTTGTTTGTGTTTTGGATGTTGGCCATCCTCACTGGTGTGAGGTGATATCTCATTGTGGTTTTAATCTGCATTTCTTGATGATTAGTGATGTGGAGCATCTTTTCATGTGCCTGTTGGCCATCTGAATTTCTTCTTTGGAGAAGTGTCTATCATGTCCTCTGCCCATTTCTTAATTGGATTATTTGCTTTTTGTTTGTTGAGGTCCGTGAGTTCTTTATATATTTTGGATGTCAACCCCTTATCGGATACGTCATATATGAATATATTCTCCCATACTGTAGGATGTCTTTTTGTTCTACTGATGGTGTCCTTTGCTGTACAGAAGCTTTTCAGCTTGATATAGTCCCACTTGTTCATTTTTGCTTTTGTTTCCCTTGCCCGGGAGATGTGTTCATGAAGAAGTCGCTCATGTTTATGTCCAAGAGATTTTTTTTTCCATGTTGACTTTTTTAAAAAGTTTATTTTGATATCATTAATCTACAATTAAATGAGTAATATTATGGTGATTACACTACCCCCTTCATCAGGTCCCCCCCACCAACCCCATTACAGTCACTGTCCATCAGCGTAGCGAGATGCCACAGAGTCATTACTTGTCCTCTCTGGGTTGTACAGCCCTCCCCATGTTCCCCTAACATTACATCTGCTAATCTTAATGTCCTTTTTTCCCCTTTGCCCCTCCCTTCCCACCCATCCTCCCCAGTCCCTTTCCCTTTGGTAACTATTAGTCCATTCTTGGGTTCTGTGAGTCTGCTGCTGTTTTGTTCCTTCAGTTTTTGTCTTTGTTCTTATACTCCACATATGAGTGAAATCATTTGATACTTGTCTTTTTCGGCTTGGCTTATTTCACTGAGCATAATACCCTCTAGCTCCATCCATGTTGTTGCAAATGGTAGGATTTGTTTTCTTCTTATGGCTGAATAATATTCCATTGTGTATATGTACCACATCTTCTTTATCCATTCATCTACTGATGGACACTTAGGTTGCTTCCATTTCTTGGCTATTGTAAATAGTGCTGCGATAAACATAGGGGTGCATCTGTCTTTTTCAAACTGGGCTGCTGCATTCTTAGGGTAAATTCCTAGGAGTGGAATTCCTGGGTCAAATGGTATTTCTATTTTGAGTTTTTTAAGGAACCTCCATACTGCTTTCCACAATGGTTGAACTAATTTGCATTCCCACCAGCAGTGTAGGAGGGTTCCCTTTTCTCCACATCCTCGCCAACATTTGTTGTTGTTTGTGTTTTGGATGTTGGCCATCCTCACTGGTGTGAGGTGGTATCTCACTGTGGTTTTAATCTGCATTTCTCTGATGATTAGCGATGTGGAGCATCTTTTCATGTGCCTGTTGGCCATCTGAATTTCTTCTTTGGAGAAGTGTCTATTCATGTCCTCTGCCCATTTCTTAATTGGATTATTTGCTTTTTGTTTGTTGAGGTGCGTGAGTTCTTTATATATTTTGGGTGTCAACCCCTTATCGGATATGTCATATATGAATATATTCTCCCATACTGTAGGAAGTCTTCTTGTTCTACTGATGGTGTCCTTTGCTGTACAGAAGCTTTTCAGCTTGATATAGTCCCACTTGTTCATTTTTGCTTTTGTTTTCCTTGCCCGGGGAGATGTGTTCATGAAGAAGTCGCTCATGTTTATGTCCAAGAGATTTTTGCCTATGTTTTTTTCTAAAAGTTTTATGGTTTCATGACTTACATTCAGGTCTTTGATCCACCTTGAGTTTACCTTTGTGTATGGGTTAGACAGTAGTCCAGTTTCATTCTCTTACATGTAGCTGTCCAGTTTTTCCAACACCAGCTGCTGAAGAGGCCATCATCTCCCCATTGTATATCCAAGGCTCTGTTATCAAATATTAATTGACTGTATATGTTTGGGTTAATGTTTGGATTTTCTATTCTGTTCCACTGGTTTGTGGGTCTGTTTTTGTGCCAATACCAAATTGTCTTGATTACTGTGGCTTTGTAGTAGAGCTTGAAGTCAGGGAGCATAATTCCCCCTGTTTTATTCCTCCTTCTCAGGATTTCTTTGGCTATTCGGGGCCTTTTGTGGTTCCATATGAATTTTAGAATTATTTGTCCCAGTTCATTGAAGAAAGCTGTTGGTATTTTGATAGAGATTGCATTGAATCTGTAGATTGCTTTATGTAGTATAGCCATTTTGACAATATTTATTCTTCCTAGCCAAGAGCATGGGATGAATTTCCATTTGTTAGTGACCTCTTTAATTTCTCTTAAACAGCTTCTCTCTTGATTGGTTTATGGCACTTTAAAAAATGTTATTTTTAGGGCAGTTCTCACTATATCAGCTGCCCACACTTCAAGGTGTCAAAAACATGGCCTGGAGCAGTGTTAGCTGTAGAGTCTATTGGTAAAGGGCTAGCTGGGTGGTACTTTCTTCCACCTCCTCCATTCCCTTTCTTGCCTATTGAGTTCTGAGTGTGAAACTAGGAAAAGGATGCTAGCTTGATTGATGAAGTCTATTTAGTGGTGTAGTTTAGCTTTGTGCCCCTACTGTGAGAGGAGCAGATCCACACATGGCCTCCAGAGGCCTCTGCATGGGCTAGGCCCCACTACCCTCAGCCCACACCCTTCTCCCTCTTGCTCATCATGCTCGGGCCACTCTGGCTCTTGGCTGGTTAATTCTCTCCCACTCAGACCTGGGGAGACATGTACCACACACCATCATTTTCTCAGGGGTGTCTTTCCTGACAACTTCCCCACACTCCCCATGGTCCAAACATCCCACATTTAATTTCTAAACACTAATTTTGCTTTTCTTTCTATCACTTTTTGCCTCTCTTCATGGTTTGTAATTATGTATCTTTTAGTGTAGTTATTTGGTCAAATATATATCCCTTCCTGGAGCATAACCTCCATAAAGAAGGGATGTAATCTCTCTGCTTGCTATTTTAACCCCATGTGTCTAGATCAGGGACTGGCACATAATTGAGGCTCAGAATATGTTATTTTGGAAAAGAATGAAAGCAGATGTGAAAGCAGATTGTAGGGTTTTAGTGTAGGTGATCAAAGTAGTGTGACAGAGAAATGTCGTCTGAGAGAAATTTATAGGCTGAGTTTAATCAGGAATCTGCTTGCCTCAGGGCCATTCCAGAGTCTCAGGACTGGTCAAGCAGCGATCTGGAAAGCCTCTCAAGTGGCTTGGAGACCTGGAGGTAGCTCCTGCCTTCTCTAAGTAACACCAGTAACAGAATATTTGAAATGTGCCAGACATGAGTTAATGCTTTAAAAGGTATATATCACTATTGTTACACTGAGGAAATGGAAAACATGGGAATATGAACAATTTAATAAAGGTTTAGCAGTTAATAAGTAGCAGAGTTGGGATTCAAATCCTGTTGTGTCTGACACTTCTCGGTCCTTCCCTTTCAACCCCCAGGATCTGCCACCTTTCTGGGAGTGTCCCCTAATGCTCCTTCCTCTGTAAGCCGGGTGACTTCAGGGGAGAATATCATGCTTGAGAATCCGTAGTCGCCTCCCCTGAACCCCCATCTCTTCGCTTTCCAGCCCGTCTTTTCATTTTTACAGACTAAATTCTCCAAAATCTTCCTTTTATCATTATTACTTGCCTCATCTGTAATTTCCAGCTCACCATTGTTACCAAAACATCGGCTCTGTGGTTTTGCAGTCTGAGTCCCATTCAGCCTCTGTCTTCCTCACAAACTTTATTCTCAGTCAACTCTTTGGACCCCCAATGCCAGTGACACATTCTGGCTCTGAAACTGGTCTAGAACAGTTCTACTTCCTACTCCACAAGTCTGTATCTTTTAATGGCCATGTAAGATCCTTTATTGAAGCCTGGAATCCTATTCCACTGCTTGATGAACACCCTTGTATATATTCTTATAGTTTTACTCAACTCTTATTTTGACTTTTTATTTTCTACCTCCAATTTGACTAGAAGCTCCTTGAAGTATGACTACATATTGTACTTATTTTAATTTCCCCATAGCATCTGATTTAGTAGTAGAAACATGGTAGATATTCAATGTTTGCTAAATGAGTTAATAAATAATGCTTTTGGTATTCTGTCTCAATAGGGTTTTGTTTTATATTAATGTGTTCCACTGTGCTAAAGAAGGTAATAATTTGAAAAGTGAAGAAATTAGGATCTTGCATAAATTTCTGACTGGGTACTTCAACATACTGGGAAATATATAAGCTTTAATGTTCTCATAGATTGAAGTACAAAAATATTGGTATTGACTGCCAGTGGGGCAGGGTGGAGGTCACAAAAATATTGGTTATAATAAATGTTATGTTCTTTTGCTTTTAGGTTGTGAATGCTACTCAACTTAGTAAATAATGCACATTGTAAAAAAAAAGCTGAATAAGAATACTTAACATTACTTTCATTACAGTGAGTGCCTTTGGGAATAAAATAAATGTGATTTGCTACATAAAATCAAAGAACTGAACTGTGAATGCAGTTGCCCTTAGGCCACTCAATTTTTTTCAGTAGATTTACCTTTCTAATTATATTTTGCTAAGGCTAATTTTAAAATTACTCTGCATTCCCTTCGAGCAGTGTACTTCAAGTGTCAATGGAACGTACATTTAACAGTCATAAAACTATCTGTAAAAGCAAAAATCTCATTTCCGCCCAAAGGATCTTTTTTAAGAATCGAAGTGCACAACCAATCCTTTAAAAAATAGTTTAAGAAAGTGCACACAGTAGCTTAACAGGGCATATAAGTTATTTTCTACATTTGTTTTTCTCCCTTCTCATAGTGTTCTACAACTACAAAAGAAAGAAACTCCTTCAAGGAAATGTATCTACTGTGTATTTACACTGCTGCGAATTAGAATTTTAACTGAAGTTAAAGGCAGAGAATGACAGTGTAAACTATTAAGAGCATTAACTAAGCCTTATTAATGAACTAATTGAGTATTCTCATGAAGAAAGAGAGGATGGCACAAGACCTGGAGCCTGCACTGACTCGTGCGATGGCAGCCTGAGAAAGTAATTAAGTCTTCTGTTTCTTTGTTGCTGTTTTTTTAGCCAAAGAACCAGGATGAGAGCATCAATCTTTTTTTTTTGGTGACTCACTGACCCATTCTGAAAAAAGTATGTACTACATATTATTGCTAAATCCCAAAGGGGAAGAACCATCAGAAAAATTATGAACCAAAACTTCAAAAGAATACTGGAAGTTTCTTATTTAGTGGTTTTGCTTGGCCTTTAGTTGGAGAAACAGCTGAAAGTGTTGAACCAGATTCCCTGAAAAGGAATGAAATGTAGAAATTTTTAATTTTCTGATCACAGTTGAGTTTTTGTGATCTTAGTGTTGGATAATCAGTTTCATTTTTGAGAAGGTGATTTCAGTTCCCTTGAAGAAGATTCCACATAAATTAATGGGTTTGTGAAGTTTATTTTTTGCATTATTTTTTAAATGGGCATTAAGTACTGTAATGAGGTCTAGTTTTCACTTTCCTAAGGATGAGTTTAGTGAATGATTGAGTTACTAGCAATCTAAGATGTAGGCTACTTCACAGGAATGTTTTGAGAACAAGTTTAAGAATGCATGTAAGTTCTTAAGAAGATGAACGAGGTCCTTGGAGAAATGGCTGATTCCTGGTCTGGGGAAGGGGAAGTGGACAAGATAAGCCGGTAGCATCTTATGGTGCCAGAAAGTAAGGAGGTCTTCAAAAACTGATGGGGTGTGTTGAAAGGACACAGGGGCTCACCTGAAGGAGTGCCCAAGAGCTAAACATGGAACAAGCTGAACAGCATAATAAAGCATGATAGTCATGGGTTACAGTCCATGGGATAAAATAAATAGATGTGCGTCCATACTTAACTTAAATAATTGAATAAATAAGTAAGGGAGAAGCAGCAGCTTGTGCTTACATGGAATTCTAATTCGTAAATGTAGAAGGACTGATGGAAATAGAAAACCACTGTTTGGCAAACACCACAGTAATGATTATTGCAGACCAGATCTACCTATGCATGCAAAAATTAGTAGGTGAAGGTATGATGAGAAACAGGATGTTTGCATAGTCTCAAAATATCTCTTCACAAGATGCTTAATGATTTCAAAAAGAAAAATACTAACTTTACAATGGAGAAACCTAGACAGATACCACATTAAACACGTGTTCCAAGTTTACATCATCTGAAATGAGATACACCAACAGATGTGCTGAAAAGGGTGGCACATCACTTCTACGGCAATATTTCCCTTGTTTTAAATTGTATTTTTATTTTGGAAAGATTACAGATTCACATGCAGTTTTAAGAAAAATACAGAGATCATATGTATTTCCCCGCTTTCCTCCAGTGACACTATAATTGCAAAACAATGGTATAGTATCATAACCAAGACACTGACAGCGATACAAATCACACGACATTTCTGTTGTTGCAAGGCTCCCTGATGTTGCCCTTGAATAGCTGCACAACCCTTTTTTAAATTGGTTGTTTTCCTATTACTGAGTTGTAAGAATATTTTTTATATTCTGGATCATATGGAGTTTTCCCTGCAGTCCGTTAATACAGTAAATTATTAATTTTTTTAATTTGTAAAATACACATAAAATTTACCATCAAAATCATTTTAAAATGTAGAGTTCATGGATATTAACTATATTTATACGGTTGTGCGACCATGTTCACTATCCATCTCCAGAACTCTTCATCCTGCAAAACTCAGATTTTATATCCATTAAACAACAAGTCCCCATTCCCTCTACCCCCTTGCCCCTGGCAACCACCACCTTTGTTCCTCTGTGAATTTGACTACTCTGGGTGCCTCATGCTAGTGGAATCATATGATATTTGTCTTTTTGTGACAGGCTTCTTTTTTTTTAAATTAAGGTATTATTGATATACATTCTTATGAATGTTTCACATGAAAAACAATGTGGTTACTACATTCCACCCTATTATCAAGTCCCCACCCATACCCCATTGCAGTCACTGTCCATCGGTGTAGTAAGATGCCACAGATTCCCTATTTGCCTTCTCTGTGCTACACTGTCTTCCCTGTGACGCCCCCACACCATGTGTACTAAACATAATACCCCTCAATCCCCTTGTCCCTCCCGCCCCACCAGCCCTCCCACACCCCTCCTCTATGGTAACCGCTAGTCCCTTCTTGGAGTCTGTGAGTCTGCTGCTATTTTTTTCCTTCAGTTTTGCTTCATTGTTATACTCCACAAATGAGGAAAATCATTAGGTAATTGTCTTTCTCTGCCTGGCTTATTTCACTGAGCATGATATCCTACAGCTCCATCCATGTTGTTGCAAATGGTAGGATTTGTTTCTTTCTTATGGCTGAATAGTATTCCATTGTGTATATGTACCACCTCTTCTTTAGCCATTCATCTACTGATGGACACTTAGGTTGCTTCCATATCTTGGCTATTGTAAATAGTGTTGCAATAAACATAGGGGTGCATTTGTCTTTTTGAATCTGAGAACTTGTATTCTTTGGGTAAATTTCTAGGAGTGGGATTCCCGGGTCAAATGGTATTTCTATTTTGAGTTTTTTGAGGAACCTCCATATTGCTTTCAACAATGGTTGAACTAGCTTACATTCCCACCAGCAGTGTAGGAGGGTTCCCCTTTTTCTGCATCCTCGCCAGCATTTGTTGTTCTTAGTTTTTTTGATGATGGCCATCCTAACTGGTGTGAGGTGATATCTCATTGTGGTTTTAATTTGCATTTCCCTGATGATCAGCGATGTGGAGCATCTTTTCATGTGTCTGTTGGCCATCTGAATTTCTTCTCTGGAGAACTGTCTCTTCATAACCTCTGCCCATTTTTTAGTCTGGTTATTTCCTTTTTGGGTGTTGAGGCATGTGAGTTCTTTATATATTTTGGATGTTAACCCCTTGTTGGATATGTTGTTTACAAATATAAGCTCTCCCATACTGTAGGGATGCCTTTTTGTTCTGTTGATGGTGTCCTTTGCTGTACAGCTTTTTAGTTTAATGTAGTCCCATGTGTTCATTTTTGCTTTTGTTTCCCTTGCTCAAGGAGATGCATTCAGGAAGAAGTTGCTCATGTTTATATTCAGGAGATTTTTGCCTATGTTGTCTTCTAAGAGTTTTATGGTTTCAAGACTTACATTCCAGTCTTTGATCCATTTCGAGTTTACTTTTGTGTATGGCATGGATAAACAATAATGCAGTTTTATTCTCTTGCATGTAGCGGTGTGACTGGCTTATTTCATTTAACATAATATCCTCCAAGTTCATCCATGTTGTACCATCTATTTCCTTATTCTTTAAGGCTGAATAATATTCCATTGAACGTGTATACCACTTGTTTTTCCATTCATCCTTGGATGGACACTTGGGCTGCTTCTCCCTCTGGCTGCTCTGCATAGCGCTGCTGCAAACACAGGTCGAGAACTCGCCGAGAACCTGCTTTCAGCGCTTTGGCTGTATACCCAGAGGGGAATTGCTGGATCATACTATTTCTAGCTCTTCCTCTACTATGCTGTTTTCCAGGCCGTCTCTCTCTCAGAACCTTTTCCTTTTAGAGATTGAAGTTTTAAAAGTCTCACCCATTTCTTTCTTTAATAACATAGTAACCCCTAATTAAGAGGATTGTTAAGAGAATATTAGTGATTATTGAATTTCCTGGCTAAGTGGCTGGGACCCCTTTGTTCCAGTCCTTGCTGTTGTAGTGTTGTTATTCTCTCAGTAAGTGCAGTAGAGTGGACACGATTGGATCTCTCTGATAAGTCAGGATCTTGTGATACTTCAGGGCTATCATTGTGAGCATGGATTTATAACATATTTTACGGCAAGGTAGAAGTTGTTGGGGATTGGAGCAAAGTACTAAACCCCTCTGGACTCTACAAAATTAATCCTTGATATGAGCTTGTTTCATTATTGATGTTTTTAGCAAATCAAACAATATAATATGACATAGTAACTAATTGATATTTGAAAGATGTTTACCAAACTTTGCTTTTCCTCTAGCTGTCTTTACTATTGTTTTTCTATGCTGCTTTCCTCTTTGCATTTGTGTCCCCATATCAGCAGGTCACAGGCTGTCATCCTAGCTCTGAGTAAGCGTATTTAATAGATGTAACCTGTAGAAGGAAATGAATCTGGGCAGCAGTTATTCATTTTCCTCTTCTGGCTGCATTTCTTTTACTACACTTCAAAGAAGAGAAACAGAGCTTTGGAGGAGAGAGGAATGGAGAAAGAAAGAGGTAGAAGAATGGAGAAAAAGAGAAAAAGCAAAGAATTTTGAAGAGATTCAAAGGAGGAGAAAGAAGCAGAGGGTGGGTGGTGTGGGTCAAGTGAGGGTAGGAGAGAGTGCTTAGGAAGTTCCAAAGGCAGCTTCAGGGATTCCATCTCTGGCCTAAATGAAGCCTTGGTCCCTGTGAATGTGAGGAAGAGCTTCCGGGAGCCTCCTGTGCCTGTGACAAATGGAGAGCTGACCCAGAGGCCACCTATGCCTGCCTGACTGTATCAGCGTTCTGCAGCAAGCACTTCTTGAGGGCTTGCCATCCAGCCTCCTGGACTCAGCAACTACCAATCCCACCAGCCAAGAATGGGAAAGGCCAAACCTCCATTCCAAGTGTTTTTAGTCACTTGGTGAACAGAAGGGAGTAATACCCCCAATTCTCCAAAGTCTTCTCTGTCCCTGGCCAGACATGTCTTTCTCTAATCCTGGGGTTGGTGGGCTGGAGGAGAGGCTCGACTGTTGGCCTGCTTCGCCCCTTCAGCTAATAATGCCTGTGACATGAGGCACAGAGGACCTACTGTACTCAGTGGCTGAAGCTAACCTCATTTGAATTTTGCCTGACAAGTACTATTACTGTACTCTGTTACTGGTAACAGAGAACTGCAGATACCTGGCACATTTTAACACGGTCCCCTTGGTAGGTGTGGCCTGTTCTGCTTGTGTGTTCACCCGACCACAGGGTCTGCATGGTACGTGTCCAGGCTTGGAGGCAGAGCTGGGCACACAAGGCTTAACAATTTTACATGTACCTTTTCCATGTGTTACTCCAGAAAGAGGGTGAATATACTTTGAGTAATTTAGTTACAAGGTAATTGTGATGTCTAAGCCTATTTTTTTGTATAGGAGTCAAGAAATAAAAGTGAAAGTGCAGGCATGATTGATCTTAATAGATTACTGATAGTGGACTGTTTGTGGTCTAGTTTGCGGCTCACATTTCTGATCTGAAATTGCTTCCATGCCTTAGTAAACTTACTAAAAATCTAAAAAAAATCTAATTACAAATATGACTCCTGTCTCAAGAATTTTCAGTCTGAGAAATAAAGGTGCCATGCCCAATGAGTGATTTGCCTGCAAAGAAATGCTCACGGGATGTCATATATCAGTGATTCTCAGCCAAGGTACTTTTGCCTTCCCGGGGCTCTGTGACAATGTCTGTAAACATTTTGTTGTGGCTACAGAGGAGGTGCTGCTGGCATCTAGTGAGGCCAGAAATGCTGCTCACCGGCCTGTGGTGCACAGGACAGCCCCTACAACAAAATTATCTGGCCCCAAATGGCAATAGTGCTGAGGTAAAAAGCCCTGTCATAAATATGTGCAGGAGATACAGTATAGACTGGTTGACAAATCAACCACATTAGGAAAAACCCAAGATGCCCCACGATTGTGCTCCTGTCTCTGAGTTTTTCAGGCCTTTTTCTTCCAGATTTCTATTTGGAATCATTTTAGGCTTACCGACTGGGTAATTTTCATCTCTAGTTACTTAGCACTTGGCACGTGGGAGGCTTTGCTTAATGCTGAGTGAAGTAAAAGAGAACAGGAAAGAGACGCATCAGGAACAGATCCATTCTGGTTTCACTTCCATGTAAACTGTGTGAAACAGTTGAGGGCCTAGAGCAGCAGGGAAGGTCTGGAGATGAGCTTCCTGGCTTCCCAGCAACATCATAGGCCACCCTGGGCAATACCGGGGCCTTTTCTTCTGCTCGGCTTAGGTCGTGTCGTGCCGGTCCAGAACGTCTTCTTAGGCCACTGATGAGCTTGGTCTTCAAAGAGACCATTTCCCACCCTGCACCTTGACACAGCCATTGAAGGTGACCAGGACAATCCTGTAGGCCATTATTTACTAAATATGTGAGTATATGTACATTCTGATTAAAACTTAGAAACCTTAAATGTAAAGGCCTTTTAATCCTGATAATAAACTGGTATGTATTCCTCCAATTTGTAAATGTATATAACAACATATTAAATATAAAATGGAATTATAATTGTATAGTATATTATACTATTTTACAATGTGTTTTTACCATACTATATTGTGGACGTTATTTATTCTAGTATGAGGGGCAAATCATTTAAAGTGGTATGTGAAATAAGGATCATAGTATCCACCCACCTACTTCAGAGGCATTAGACTCAAATTTAAGATTTGTAATGTGTGTTGAGTTTCTCAGATGGAAATACTATGATGTTACATACCGTATTCTACTTTTAATTGATTATAACACTGTTGAATGATTGAATAATTCTATTACTAGCTTCTTTTGAGATGCTACTGAAATATTTTAAAAAATATTCTGAATCCTCAGAAGGAAACCATGATGGCTCCGTAAGTCATTTGTGTAATACTCTTAGATTTCATCTACCTTTTTTGTGTTCCCCACAGGCAAATATGTGTATCAGCCTATGACCCCTGTGGAACAGCTTCCAAGCACTGAGATTCCTGCAAAGCCTCGGGAACCCACAAACACCATTCAGATCTCAGTGTCACTCACTGAACACTTTTTGAAATTTGCATCTGTCTTCCAGCCTCCCCTCCCCCCTGATTCGCCAAGGTACTGTATGATCTCAGACCTCTTTATCGACAACTATCAGGTTAAATGTATTAATGGGAAGATGTGTTATGTGCAGAAGCAGCCAGCGCCACATTCCCACAAAATGAGGCCTGAGGAAGTCTCTGCACATGATGCCTTAATTTCAAAAGAGAGCAATACACCAAAAATAGATCACTGCTCTTCCCCCTCAAGTTCTGAGGACTCTGGGATCAATGCGATTGGGGCTCACTATGTGGAATCATGTGATGAGGACACAGAAGAAGGAGCGGAACTGAGTTCAGAGGAAGATTACAGCCCAGAGAGTAGCTGGGAGCCGGACGAGTGCACCCTTCTCTCCCCCTCGCAGTCTGATCTGGAAGTGATCGAAACAATAGAAACCACCGTGTGAGAGCCCGGGCAGGAAGCCGCGGCCTCTGTCCATGCGGGGCTTTTGTACTTTCGTCTGAGGGATGCTTTTCCAGTGCAGTTGGTATTTTCTACCCCTCTCTAGCAGCCATAGCAGTTCAGTGGTCTGCTGATTAGCTTCACTCTGAAATTAGTCTTAGAACTAAGACTTTCTTTTTCTTAAAAACAGTATTTTTTTTGTATCTTGACTTATTTTCTATGTAGCATCTGGTGTCATAAATTTGTGACCCAGCCTTAATTTCCCTGGCAACTTTGAAAGTGATGAAGCAGTGATTGCCGAGTGCCACAGATGGCTGAGGAGCTACCTAGAGTGAAGGAGACAGTGTTTCCTAAGTAGCCGGTTCCTTGAAGAAAAACGCCTGACATTCCTTTCTGGCATGCTGACAGGCACCCTTGTCCTGCCAGCCCCCTGGGGGCATCAGCTCCTGTGTGGGGAGGGGAGTGTACCCTAGGAGAGGCTATTGTGCCCCTTTTCCCTTCCGCCCCCCCTCCTGAATGGGTCTGGGCCAGTGTTGCTTCAGCCCACTTCTGGGAGGTTACTGGAGGTCAGCTCAGCCCCTAGTTATGGCCAGTGGCCTGCATGGCCACATGGCCTGGGGCTGAGCTAGACCTTCATTTACAAAGAGGTGACCTCTTCAGTTTCATGCTCAATCTAGCTTCAGCTGAGCCCCTACCCTCTGTAGGGTGGTGATACAGGATGAATAAGACCTGACTCCCAGCATGACGAGGCCCACAGTCCAATAGGGGAGATGACTTATGTAGGTAATGGCATCCAGAATGCTCTGGGAACCCAGGGAAGGAGAGATGCACTTGTAGCTGGGGAATGCATTACAGCATTTGGGCTGGCCTCTTGGGTGGGTCCCCTGGCATTTCCCTGCTTTTCTTAATTGTTCTTCAGTCTGGGGTAGACTTTTAGGAAGTTATATAGGTATTAGATTTAGGAGGCAGCCACATCTGACATCTTGAAAAAATAAAAATAGTTTTAGTTAGCATGGAAATGCTAAAGACAGCAGTCCTTTAGGGATTAGGAATGAATCTAATAGGTTTGATTAATTCTGCTTCATTTGGTTGTATGAAGCATTAGAATGGCTTAGGTGAGAAATGGATTAGAATTCAGTATGATGCATGGATTTTTTAATGCAAATGCAAAAGCAGTTGAAATAGTTCACTGCTAAGTCAGGAGAAATATTTTGTGGAATATTTACTTTTACTACAATAATATTCATGGTCTGTTGTATATGTTCTCTTTTCTCACACAAAATAGTGAATAACCCTTATTTAGCTCTCTTCAGAATCCTACTCCTCATCTCCATTTATACCAGGTGTTCTTCTGTGGGGTGGTTGTCTACCATTCCTCTATATCTGCTCCCTGTGTGGCACAGTTAAGAATCCAGGAAATTTAAAATATGGCCTAATGAAACCAGAACTATCAAAGTTGGAGATAGAGAAATATTTCTTATGTCCTAACTCTCCATGAGCGTGCTCTCAGGGTATCTCATGCTCTGTCAGCATTATGGCACATTACTTCTGTGTCACATTCGTTTACATTTTAAGAAATAAGAGGCCCATTGTGTTTTTCCCTGAAGCCTTCACTCGGTATCCTTCACAAATCACCAGGCAGAATTTGCTTTTCTAGTTGTATATGTAGTCCAAGTGATGGGCTAGAACACTTTGTTAGGTTTTAGGTGCCAAGACACCTGGAGAGTTTAGAAAGCAGAGTATGCATATTCCTTTGAAAACAGTTAAAATTTTCTATGCTAGATGAGATTGCAGTGTAAAGTTCCCACTTACTGAAATGTAAAGGCTCAACACGTTAAAACCAGAAAGATGGAGAGACGATGTGCAGGAATAGCAGGGCCCAGGAGAGGGCAGGCCAAAGTTGGGAGTGGGTGCGAGGCGGTGTGGGGAGGAGCTGCCCAGGCTGGCCTAGGCCCAGCGGTTTAGGGACAGACATCTGATGAGCTGTCTGAGGCACTCAGCACCTCCAGGACCAAGTGCCCAGCAGAAGGCAAGTTCAGAAGCTGAACCGCAAGCAGTGAGATCAGCCAGTGTGAACTGGGCTGTAACAGCGACAGCAGGGTCCTGTCTGCATCTGCCCGGGGGCGAGGTTGTGGAATCCCTTGGGTGGGCTTTAGGAGGGCCTTCTTCCTCTACAGCATTTCTTTCTGCTCGGGCCCATGTTCTCCTCTGGCAAGCTAATCGGAGCCAACCACCAGGTCTCCGAAGCCATGGAAACCCATGGTCACAGGGCCATGTTTCTGGAGCTGGCTGTGTTAGGGCTGGGCCCTTTATCAGTAATATCTACAACTTTTGCCTAGGTTCCTGTTTTTTAAACTCCTGTACTGCTATTCAGAGTAGCCACGATTTTAATGAAATTTTTGGATTTAATAATGGTTGATAATCACTTTAAATGTTTGCATAGTCTCTTTATAATCAAAAACTCACTAAGCTTCACTTACTACTATTTTATAGCATTGAAGATATTCCACTGGATTCTAAATATCAGATGCTCCTGGATCTCAAAATAGCCTTTTCTAAACAAGCACAAGCTAGAATTTATTTGTCCTAGCAATGTTAATAATTCTCTGAAAATCATGTATGATTTGAACCAGAATTGTTTCTTTATGCTTGCATTGCAAAAGAACTGATAAGGATATAAAAATGTGCAGTTTCAACATAAATCCTAGGTCTATTATGTAAAATTTCTCTGTAATCCTAATATTATATTGCTCATTTGTATAAGCATAGTTATAGGCACTTTAGAAAATGTTTAGATGCAACATATATTATAGACATGGAACATAGTCCTGTTAACTAGCCTTTTGGTTAATACTTAGTACACTGAGCAATCAGAAAGCTTTATAATTTGGACCTGGTAGTGTGCTCACTTGGAGCAAAGGGTTGGGCTCTGTGGATGGAGAAACTACTATCTTGGTTTTTTGTGGAAACTTGGTACCATTCCCATTTTTGAAAGTTGGTGTTAAAGCTATTAGATAGAAAATAAGTACTGTGTGGAATTTAGCTTTCTTATTGAAAGATTTATTTAGAATTTTCAAGTTTCAAATATGCTCATAACTTTTCTGAGAAATGGCAAAGCAATTAAAATGCCTTTATGGTTATAACTATTTGGTACATTAATAAGGCTTTACAATCAAATCTAGGTATTTTGTACCTTGTAATTTTCAAGATTTGAAATGAGAATTTGAGGAAAACTCCAAAGGAAAACAGTTGCTTTCCTGGAAAAGGAAGACTTGTACTTCAAGGTAATACAATGTAAAATAAAACCACAAAAACTAGGACGGAACCATGAAATTCTTGCTCTGAAGTACCTTTTGGATTTGATCTAGGATTTAATTCTATCTTGGGGGAGGTGGTTTTATTTCTTAACCTCTATTTCCTGGCCTATTTGAAACATCACAGTTCTTTTGTGATTGAACATAACAAACTCCTTTTACATAAATTTCTGTATTTGGGTAATTCAGAGATCTGCCAAAATACTGAGATATGTTTGGCAGTGTAAATACTACGCAAGAAAAAAAAGCACAAGTGAAAATAGTATTTATAGTCAGCTCTTGATTATGCCATCTCGTTTGCAAAATTTTATTAACATATTTTGGCTTTTTACATGAGGAGAATACAAAATTGTCACAATTTTCTTTCCTGTTCCCCTCTCCAGAGGAGGTGTGAGCCAGAATTAAGGAGGCCTTTTCGGCTTTCCAGTAAGTAGTGTGTGATTGTGTCTCTTCCCACTGAGGAGGGGGGAAAAGGAGGAAGTCTGCGCATTCCTCCAGGGCTCTGACTAGATATGTCAGTATTTCTCGCATCCAAACGAAGGACAAGGGCATGTCTCAAAATTAATTTTGTAATTGTCTCCTTTTAAAAACTAAAAAAAGTCATTGTTCCCATCACTATTAAGAATAATTGATAGTTGTATTAGGAAAGGGCCATGTTTCTGTTATGCTTTGAGTGCTCTCTTCCATCAATGTGGGCGCAGTGCTCTTTTATAGTCTGGACAACTCTGAGAGCGAATCATTGCTGGAGGTTTTAATATGGAGCTTCCATACCATGGTGTCCATATACACTTTTTAAGGCTGTGCATACCTTGCAATATTCATTTACTGTGTTTTTTAAACCTGTTTTAAAGTTTTAAGTGCAATGTTGACCCTTCTGTAATTTCCTAAAATTATATTGTTTTCCTACAGACAGTTCAACTTTCCTTTTATGTATAATACTTTAGGGAAATACTACCTTGTAAAATAAATGTGAATTTTTTTTCATTTTTTTACTAGCACAAATCTGATATTTTGGAGTTTGGAACATTCTTTCCCTTCTCTTCCCTCTTTGGAGAGGTTCTGATTCAAATAACAATAGTGTAAGCTAAACAAAACCCACATTTATAAATGTGAAACATTTGTTGAGTGCTTACTTTGTGCCAGGAAATAAGCAGTTTACATCATTATCCTATTTAAACTTTTCAAAAATCTTATGAAGTATCAGGCAAATATTACTGTCCGTAACATACACTCATGTTCACTGCTCATAACTCCCAGAACCTTTTGTATAAGAACGGTTTTGTTGCTACATTAGGTTTATACAAATAAACCTTACCTTCCCACAAACAGTATTTATGTCATACGAAGGCACAAGCTTTGTGTTCAGTTCCTATGTGTCATGTGACACGGTGGTTAGCGGCTGGTCCTCAGGGGTGCCGGCACCTGGTCACCAAGGCTTGGGTCCAAACCTCCGTGAGGCAGATCTGGAAGCTCAATTTTTAAATTCAGCACACTCAGAAAGAAGAGTTTCTTTTTGGGTTGGCTTTTATTGAATGACCATACTCTAGGGGACTGATTAATAAATTCATTTATTAGTTAATAATATCATGGTTAATATTAATTATAACTCAACAGCTACCTAACTGCTTTCTACAGTAATCCTCCCAGCATCCCTCAAGGGAGATTTTAGCATTCCCATTTCACAAACCAGGAGAAGAGCCCCAGAAAGAAAACCCTTTTGCCCAGAGTGGCACAGCTTCTAAGTAGTGAGAGTCAGGATTGGAACCCAGTCACTGGGGCTCCAGGGCTTGCACACCTGGCCCTTTGCCTGCCTCTCCCATTCTTGGAGCCCTCCTTCTTACTGTCAGGGCACCTGGAAGCTGAGTCGGGAGGCTGCTGAGTGAGCCTGGGAGAGAGCAGAGGGTGCTCCACGCTCATCCCTAACCCGGAGAACGCCTTCCCGCAGGCTCCTTCCTCACCCAGCGTAGCTTCACTTCAGGCGATGGGGGAGAAACAGCAAAAGGCTTCTTTCCGCTCTCCCCCTTTTCTGTGGTCCACACAGACCTCCCCCAACATGTACGCACATACACACTATCTTTCTGCAGGTATCTCAGTGCTTTGATTAGGCGATTACTTTTCCATGCTTAGTCATGCCTTGACTAGCATTCTAGGCTAGCTCTTTCTTCCTTCACAAAAGCTAACTTGTTTTAAAGTGACTTCTGCAAGCAGCTCATCTCATCTGTGTGTGCATTCTACTAATTTAATGCTACCTAATTGTATTGCCAACTTCTAGAAGACATTTCATTGTAGTCTCTTAACAAAGGCTGACTGCATACACTTTTACTCTGCAATAAACTCTAATTTAGCATCTTATCCTCATTACATTTCAATCAGTGGGAACTGGGATGCCTTCAGGCTTTAGTGTGCCATCCCGGTCTGTGCTGAATGAAGGGGGTAAGACAGGACCCCAGGGCCCAGGCTCACGGCGATAGGATTAAAGAAGGGGCAATTCGAGGTCAGAAGGAATTCTTCAGGAACCAGACAGATACTGGAATTTGACGGAAATAAGTGAAAAGCAAGGCAAAGTCAATACGCCACAGTATCAGTGATGGTTTTCTGTTTCCTTTTTCAAACATTCCTAGACTTTTCAGATGAACTGATACTGCTTCATAATCTTAAACCCAGTAAGTTATTTTGAAGACGAGGCCTCAGACAGGGAGTGCAGGTGGAGCTTAACTTTGCTGGGTACGTGTGATGGAAGTGGGAAGCCCGTGAGTTTGGTCAGTGGCTCACCAGCTCATGTGCCTTCTGGACAAGACCCAATCCTGGGCTGGGGACTGTGTGTCCTGGAACCCTGGCCACTGCTGAGGAGTGACCCCTCCCAGCTTCCAACCATGGCTGGATAGTCCTTGTGCCAGAGGGTTGGAGAAAAGGGAAAGGATTTGTTGTGTGTGGTCTGTCTCAGTCCCCAGCCCAAAGCTCTGTGTGTGAGTTTGGAGATGGGACATCAGAAAAATTGGGCTCTGGTAGGACATCTTAGCCCTAGCCTTCTACCTGGTATAAAACCCCAGATGACTTATCCTGAGAGATGGGAAGCGTCATTGCAAGATGGAGACAGCGCCATGGATCAGCGAAGCACCACGTCTGAGTGGGGGCTTACCAAGCATTTCCCCACCTGTCAGCTTATCTGCTGTACTCGGCAACTCTGACAGGTACGTGGGGCACTCATAATTCTGTGAGGATGTGGCTGAAGCACCCAAGCGCTAAGTCAACAAGAAAGGCAGGTCATCTTACACAGCAGGTAAGTAACTGGCCCAGAGTGCCAAGCTTCTGCTGCTTCCAACTCCAGCTGCTGCTCCTTCCTCACTGGTGAGCCTGTGCAGTCAGACCCTGCCCTGCTCCTGTTTAGGTCTGTTCCCTCTGCTCTCCCTCATGCGTCTGTCTCTCTTCCCCACAACTGAGGCCCCAAGGCTGTCCCTGAGACCAGCCCTGGCGTGAGGTGGAGGCATCGAGGAGCCATGCTCAGGACTCCAGGTGTCACCTGATGCTGCCACTGTGGCCAAGTTGCTCTGACTTTGTGCCTGTTGGGCTTACCCAGGACTGGGTCTGGCCTGGGACCCAGACGCTGCCCTGTGCTCGGGTATGGCTCTAAGGACTCTCTTGGGAACCGGCCTCAGCTCATACGTCGCCATCTCCTGGTCCTGGAGTGGGGCCTTTGATACCAACGGCTTCCTTCAGCTACTGAGTGTCCACAGTCATCAGGGGCTTGCCTCCTGGGCCAGTCTGCTCAAGGGGATTGTCTGATAGCCCAGCCATGAACATCTGATATCTGCCTTAACCAGAGCCCCGTGCGGTAGACAAAGGACTGAGTTTCAGCCCTCATTTTAGGAATCTGCTGATGAGAACTGTGGTACCAAAATTCACAAAGAAAAATGTAGGCATAGCCATGTACCTGCAGAAGGACCTGGAAAACCATCACAGTCTTTCCACAGCTGCCACTCTAAGAGGCCACACAGACCAGGAGGCCTTGGGAAGCCCTGGATGGGAGGACTGCACTGTGTCTGGGGGCCTGTGTGGGACTGGCACAGAGACCCACAAAGCCTGTTTAACACCTCCCATCTTACCTGTTCCATCACCGCCCCTGAAGCTGCATTCATACACAGAGCGCATATATTTAAAAAGGTGTCAATCATACTTACCCTTTGACCTGCAATATCATTCCTAAGTTTATATCCAACAGATTTGCATATATGTGTTCAAAGACAGGAAGAAGGATGGTATAGGCCAGTACTGGCAACAACCCACATGCCCATTAACAATAGAACGGGTAAATTATATTTATACAGTGCAATAAATACCATTCAGCAATGAGAATGAAGAACATGGATAAATCACAAACATAACTGCAGTGAAAGAAGCCACTTCCAAAAGAATACATAGTGTACTTTATAGGAAGTTCAAAACAGGCAAAGCTATCCATGCTGCTAGAAGCCAGGATAGTCTGGAGGGGGCACGATGAACAGAGACTTCAGGGGCCTCTGGAATGCTGGCCATTTCTATTTCCTTGGTTTGGGTGCTGTTTATACAAGTGCGCTCAGTCTATGAAGACAGCTGTATACATATGGTCTGTGAATGTTTCTGTCCACAGAAAGTTTACTTTAAAAAGACAGTGACTTTAAAGAAAAGACGATGATAACTATTCTAAGCGCTGTAGTACAGAGGACATGGGAGCGCCCTCAGGAGTGACGGGGACAGCGAAACACCCGTGGGGAGACAAGGGGAGTCAGGCTGCCATTTTCCTTAGGGAGCTGGGAAAGCTTCATGGAGTGTAGGCTGCAGAGAAGGCTGGTGGCAGAAAGATGGCCATGGACACCCGAGAGGCGGGGCCTCTGGGATGAACCTTCTGCTGAGCCAGACCACCCTCTGGGGCGCTGGTGAGTGAGGCTGACTGGGCTGCCAGGACGCCTTTCCTACGTCTCTGGGTGTAGCACATGCACCCGATTCTGGCGACACACTTTTGGAAAAACATTTTCAGCAGGCAGAGCTGAGTGGAAACATACTGCTTCTGAAAGGATCCCCAAAGCTCTTAATTATTTATTCTCTAAAGCATTCATTATTAATGAGACCCCTGATGGCTTTCCTCTTCTCTAAACACCTTCCCTCCCCCTCTGTGGTAGGCTCTGGTTGGTAGCATCTTTTGTGAAGCATCTTCCCACATGTCACTTGGCAGGAGGGAAGGGCAAATGGCAGAGTGAAGAGGGCAGAGGGCATCTGGCTGATGCTGGGTGTTGAAAATAACCATTTTTCAGGTGGGACACAAATACTGCCCTTCAAATATTTACTGTTTACCAGGTACAAAGGAAAAACAAAGCCATGATGGACAATGCTGTGTCTCGGTCATCCAAACGTCACTCCCTCCTATCAGAGCCATGGCTTCCTTCCAGAGGATCATCTCTCTACTCCCCCAGGGGATAGCATGGGAGGAGACCGTTCAGACTAGGCACCTGCCCTTCCCAAATGGTAGCTGAAGGGTCTCTGGAACCTCCCTCCCCAAGGTACTTCCTCTCACCACACCAAGGGGTGAGCACGTGACCCAGAAAAGCAGCTGGAGCTCAGCATGGGCGGGAGCAAGGTGCTTAGAGCTGCCTGCTGTCAGCCTGCGACGTGACCCTAGGAGCCCCCACTCCGCTCCACGAGCTCCATGGCAACGTCAGCACAGCCACTGCTGTCACTGAGTCCAGGAATATCTCCAGGTATGTCTTTGTCGTACGGAACTGCCTTGAAGCAGGACCTGACATCACTGCAGAGCAGAACGCGTGCTGAGTGCCGTGAGAGGGCACAGGGACAGTGGCTACCGGATGGCAGGGACTGGGGCTCGGCTCAGGCCTGCCACATGCCCAGTGCCCAGTGCTCCTCAGCCCTGGCAGGCTCGCACCTGCCCTCCGGTGAGATGACACAGCTCTTCAAATCCAGTCCAGAGTATTTTCTTAGGAAGGCATGGCCTTCCTAATATAAATATAAAGATGCTCTAACTTATTCAATGGTGCTGTGACTTGAATAACAATTTAAAGAACTCTTGGTGACAGATAAAATAGGATGGGGGCTAGAGAAGAATAATTTGGTGTATACTGGTCCTGATTTAATGCTTGCTACTATCTTTGTTATATATTTACCTCTTTCAGTGAGAGTTTTACATGTTTTCTTATTATTAATTAGTGTCATTTCTTTTCAGCTTTAACATTTCTTATAAATCTGGTTTGTGGTGAAGAACTCCTTAGCTTTTGCTTGTCTGGAAAGCTCTTAATCTCTTCTTCAATTCTGAATGACAGTCTTGCTGGGTAGAGAATACTTGGTTAGAAGTTTTCTCCTTTCAGCACTTTGAATATGTCATGCCACTCCCTTCTGGTCTGTAAAGTTTCTGCTGAAAAAATCAGCTGAGAGCCTTATGGGTTTTCCCCTGTACATAACAAGTTGTTTTGCTCTGGCTGCTTTTAGAATTCTCTTTTCATCCTTAACTTTCACTATTTTAATTACAATATGTCTTGGTGTCAATTTCTGGATTTATCTTATTTGGAACTTATTGGAACTTATCCCTGTCTCAGGTTATGGAGTTTTCAGCCACAATTTCTTCAGATAATTTTTTTGGGGGGCCCTTTGTCTTCTCCAGGGATCCCTATAATGTTATTCTGCTTGATGATGTTCCAAGTAAAGTCTCTTCACTTTCCTTAAGTTTTTTCATTTTGCTGCTCTGTCTGGGTGAGTCCCATCGCTGTGTCTTTCAGTTCACTGATTTATTCTATTTCATACAGTCTGCGGTTGAACCCTAGTGTATTTTTCATTCTTATAACTTGTTTGGCATTTTCTTATACTTTCTGTTTCTGTTAAGTTCTCATTGTGTTCGTCCATTCTTCTCCTGAATTCAGTGAGCATCGTATGACCATTACCTTGAACTCTTCATCAGGTAGATTGCTTATTTCCATTTTGTTTAATTCTTTTTCTGAGGTTTTGTCCTGTTCTTTTGTTTGGAACACATTCTTCTGTCTCACTTTACCTAACTCTGTTTCTGTGTATTAGGTAAGTCAGCTACCTCTCCCAGTCTTGAAGGAGTGGCCTTATGCAGATGTACTGTGGGGCCCAGAAGCACAATATACCCTGGTCACCAGAGCCAGGCACACAAGAAGTGTCCCCTACATGGGCTGTGTGCCTTCCTATTGTGGCAGGGCTGTAGCTGTGGCATGTTGGCGGGCAGGGCTAGCCCCTGGTTTGGCTGTGGGGCATGTCCATGACTGCTGCAGTGTGCTGGTAGGCAGGGCTCTCAGTAGGGTGTGCTCACCAGTTCTAGCAGGTTAGGGGGGAAATTCCAAAATGGCACCTGCCAGCACAGGTATAATAAGATAGACTAAGTTTACAAAAATGGCTCCCGGCAGTGTCCCAGTTCCTGGGGAGATGTTCCTTACCTCTCTGGGAGATGCTTTAATGTTAGTAGATGGGTCTCCTTTACATGTGGTCTATGCTCTTTTCAACTGGTGTTTTTGTGCTGGCTTTGAGTTGAGTGAGTCTACATGTGAGCCATTTAAAAGAGTGGATTTTTCTGCTCCCTACAGTTCTATAGTTTACATGGATATAATTGCCGTTGATTTTCAAAGCCCAGTGTTTTGGGGGCTTGTCTTTCCTATGGAGGATCTAAGGGTCAGGGTGCCTAAGTACCACCTGAATCCCTTGCTCTTCAGGGAACAGTTCTATACCCTTGAGATGCCTCCTGATTGTGATGGGCCATGGCTGGGATGTATTTTTTTTTTATAATCCCTAGTGAGTCCATGTTTGTTGGCCTTTCTTTCCCATCTAGATACTGTCTTTTTATCCTTTATTGTGGAGGTTCTGTTCATTCAATTTTCAGGTCCCTTTCAGAGGGAATTATCTGTAGACTTGTGTCCATGGGAAGAGGTGAGCTGAGGATCTTCCTACACCACCATCTTGAACCCACCTCCACTCCGCTACTTTTCAAGTGGGTTGCCTTGGTTAAATTATTTATCATGTCTGAACCTCAGCTTCCTCATCCGTAAAAGTGGAGTTTAGACTGTCTTACATATTTGCAAAGAGCATCTGACTAGTGATCATTTAATGCTCAACCACTTCCCTCCACTTGACCTTCTCACGTCTTGTCCAGCCAGTTCTTGGAAGGAGTTATATAACAAAAGCCAAGCTAGCATTTTGGGGGCATTTGCCATGTGCCTGCACAGTGCTACATGTTTACATTTATTGTCTCATCAGTCTTTATAGTGGCTTTTACAAGAAACTGAAGCTCAGAGAAGTTAGTTGACTCGCTCAAGATCACAGCTAGTATGCGGCAGCAGTGGGTCTGTTTTCTATCGAAAGCCACTACATTTGCATCTAGTTCACACATCCTTTCCCTGTGGGCTTGGTCAGTGTACATCAGTCCGTACAAGTTGGGTCACTCCTGAGTGAAAAGGAACACCCCAGCCGGGAGGTGGGGACCTAGTCTCTGCGGGTGGTGCTTCCCTGTGGCTGCTGGTTCGATGATGTACAAAGTCCTGGGACCAAGAAATGTAAAAATACAGGTCTGGAAATCTAGACCCTGTCATGGAAGCACTTGAATGGTCAGGCTGCTCTGAATGGAGCTGCTTATTTGAATAAAGGTAAGTTTGCCACATCAGGGTCTTTGATTTTGAGCTAATAAAACTGAATTGTGGCAACAAGGTTCTAAACGTATGTATGACCTGACACAGAAGTATTTATTTGTTTGTTAGAAAAGGGCAGTTTCTAACACTCACATGGTTCTAATGCAAACCTACCGGAAGGGGGATGTCCCAGCCCCTGCAGGGGGATGTCTTTGCTCCCTCCAGGGCAGGTTTCAGTTATACCACAGCCTGGCTGACCAGTTTCCAAGAGCAGCCTCAGAAGTTAAAGTCTCTCCATGTTACCCAACAGGCAAAGTGCACTTCCTTAAAAAGCCAGACAGAGGCACGTGGTATTCATTTAACAAGCAAAACAAAACCAACCAGTCGTTGAACTGGTGCTGTGGCAACACCGAGGAAGAGAGGGAGTCTCCCTTGGGAACAGTGGGATGGAGGCCGCGAGGCACGGCAGCTGAAGCCTTTGCTCAGAAGGTGGGGGCAGTGAGGGCATCTCCCCAGTTGCCTTGGCTTAGTCTCTGGTCTCTGGAGTCAGGCCCAGAGCAGTTTCAGTCCTCAGTCACAGGGGGTGGAATGAGCTGCAGCTGGAAGTTCTCATTCTGGAAGATGCTGTTGAAAGCAGGGCCACTCTGGGAGCCACTGAACGGCCGGCAGCTCTCACTGCTGCGGTTCTGGGAGAGTTCCGTAAGGAGAGCCAGCTGGAAAGGAGGGGTTTACATCAGTTGGGACTCCGCTCATCTCAGTCCACACTCTCCCTCTTGGTAAGTTCTCTTAGGGCTGAATGATCCTGAATCATGAACACTGCCCTGACCTCTCGTGACCTGGAGGGCTCCAAATGGATGCTCAGCTGCACTGCGAACTCCAGGGCTCCAAGGGAGACTCGGGGACTCTGCCCTCCCCTCTAAGAGTCCTCCTTGCTTCCCATTTCCAGCAGTGGCACCAGCAGAACTCACTCTGTTAGTGGCTCAGTTCTGGAAGACTCGGCCCCATGTAAGAGGTCCCTGGAGAGGTCTCCTGGGATAAAGACCTCTGCCTGAACCACCCCTCAAGGAGAGAACACCATTTTTCCTCTGAGCTGCCAAGGAAGCTAGCAGGTATTTGCCTCAGAACAGAGTGGGAGAAGGGAGTGCAGGCATACAAGCAGAGCATGTAAGCAGTTTGTGCAGACTGAAGAAAGAACAAATCTGGCCTGGCTGGAACTTAGGTGTGACCTGGGGAGTGGAGGAGGTGGGAGAGTTTGGACTCTACCTTCAAGTGATAGAGATCCAGGAAGGTGTTCTGAGCAAGTGGATAACATGACATTTGGATTTGGAAACTACCCAGCAGCAGCATGGAGGAGGGACAGAAGACCTGCAGTGGTCTCTGTGAGAGACAGTTCGGAGGGCAAGGGGAGGAGAGGTAGAAAAAATGCCTACAGGCTCTCCCTAGTGAGTGGATGGAGTGGAAGTGATGGGCCCAGGGTGCTGCCAGGTTTGTGCTCTGGGTGAGAGACGGTGCCACCTGCAGACAAGCACTAGGCACAGAAGAACAGGTTGAGAAGCTAATGGGCACACTGCTGAAGTGCGTGGGGGCCACCCAGACTGATGTTGGGGCATGCCTGCTCACTGCCCTCCAAAATATGTATTTTTCTGTAATAAAAGAACACCAATAGTTTCAGCCCATAGCTTTGGAGTAAAAACCAATTTTCCTAGTCTCCACTGCAATTAGGTGTGGTCATATATCTAAATTCTGGACATTGGAGGTAAGTAGAAGTGGAAAAACCCCCGTGAACTGTCCTTAAATAGAGGGTTTATGCTCTTCCTCCTTTTCCTCCATCTTGCTAGCTGGAATGCAGATGTGATGGAGGGAGCTGGGGCAGCCATGCTGAACTATGTTAGTTTAAGCCATATGTTAAAGATGACAGAGTCACAACATAGAAGATTCTGGAGAGAGGTTCATGGAAGGTGCCCTGGGCTGCCTGTATTTATACTTCTATCTTGGTTAGGCTGATATAACTTAGGATGTGTCTTTCATGGCCAAAGCAAATCCAACTAATGCAGATGTGCAGCAAGGTCTGGGGTTTAGGGCAGATTTGGTAATCATCAATATAAACAAAGGCCTCCAGATGAGCAATCAGGCTTATCCTTGCTCTCTTGGAGGTAGTACAGACAAACACAGATGCCCTTCTGTGTCCTCACAGCCCATGGCAGGTAAGGGACACTTCCATTTCCTCTGCATCCTTTGCCAAATTCCGAGTGTTCCCAGGGGCCAGGGCACTTTACAGACTGAGGGGGAGGCCAGGGTGGGGACTTGACGCTGCATTTCTAAAACAGTAATTATAAATAGGGAAAATCACACATTACCCTGGAACCTCCTCGGTAGAGGCGGCAAAGCTGGTCAAATGCTTGGATTTGCTGTGGATCCAGGACAGGCTCTGAGGTTGCCTGAGAGAGAAACAAACAATGAGGTTAATAACACTCATGGGCAGCCTCTGTACTTGGCCAAGGGTGAAACAAGCTGTGGTGCTTCCTTCGTTCCTCTGAAGAAAATCCATACTCCCAGGGATCAGTGAGAGAGATTTTACTGAACAGTGATTAGAAATGGGCACACCCCTCTGAAATGCCTTGGTGCCAGCCCTCACACTGGCCTCTTCACGGGCCCTTTCCTCAAGGTGGTGTCTCAAGGCCCCACTCTCATGAGCTCCCTTACAGCTTCTTGAGCTCTCTTTTTCTTTACTATGCAGAGCAGTTCAGCTCCATCCAGCCTTGCATTCCCACATCTGTCACTGAATATGGCCAGCAAAGATGCCCCTTCTCTGTAAGTGGTAGCAGGTGATGTATTTTATGTGAAAAATCATGTCACTTCCCTGTCTCATTATAAAGCCGGCAGCCACCTGTGAGGCTGCACGGTTAATCTGCGTGTTGGAAGACATGGAGTCTACCTTATTTTTCTACGGCAGTCCCTGTTCTACCTCTGTGTGTGCTGGACATGCCAGTACTGTGATTCTATTCTTGGTGGATCTGGCACAACTCATACCTGGAGAGAAGTGGGATCTTCGGTAGCACAGGCATCAGCTTTTGAGTCAGAAGAAAATGGAAAGCCAGTTCTGACACTAACCTGCTTTGTGACTTTAGGATACCTCCTTGGGGCCTCACCTGCCTCACCTGTGAGAGGGGACAGTGCTTCTCTTAGGCAGTTACTGAAAATTAAAGTAGATGATATACGTATTTAAAATGTCTTTAACTTGCCTGGCACCCCCCAAGGGCTCAGTATATGCTAGCTTTTGTTACTACAATTTAGGGATACCCTTAATTAAATGTTGATTTCAGAAGTGTTTTAATGTTTAAGTCTAGGAAAAACATGTCTTTCTTTGCTCTGTATTATAAACCCTCCTGGTATGAATAAAAAGGATATTAAATACACATGAATATACCTGAAGAGAAGGGCTTCAGCGCTGAAGGGTCTGGGTGTCCACATTGGCACCACCCTGAGAAAGGCACTGTTGTGTCTTTTTCCCCAAGAAGGGTTTGAACTTTTAAAAAAACCTGTATGAGGTTT
The DNA here is from genome assembly GCA_032199065.1 of Smutsia gigantea. Taxonomy (NCBI): domain Eukaryota; kingdom Metazoa; phylum Chordata; class Mammalia; order Pholidota; family Manidae; genus Smutsia; species Smutsia gigantea. The sequence goes on from JAVSCE010020452.1 coordinate 119,559, forward strand.
TATAAATTTAATTTGTCTTCAGGAAGGACGAAAATGTGCAGTACACTTAGGGAGGAGTCCTACCAAGAGCTAAGAGAGAAGGGAAACAGGCACCGCCCTGGAAACAAATCGTGCCAGCCTCACATGCAGCCATTGCCCACCTTCCTCTCCTAATGCGACGAAAAGGATCTGCACTGAGATCCAGAAAGCTGCTGCCTCTGAGGAGGCTCACACCTCAGGGGTTCTGGAATCCCATGGGGGTGCCCCGAGGCGGCATCAAGGCACTGGGGACCAGCCCAGGGCACAGCTGATTCAGTTCCTGATGCTCTCAGCAGGGTGGGGCGGGAGGCCGAGGGTGATAACCACTCACTGGAAATCCTGAGAAGGGCAGGATGCCCCCAAACAGCAGCCAGCTGGTGAAGTGGCCCCCCAGAGGCTCTGCTTTTCATTCTGTTAGACTCATGTCTCTGGGTCTGCCAGACACATGGTGAGAGCATTTTCTAATCTGAGAATGTTTAAACTTGCCTTGACACTTAAAAATTTTTTTCTCAGTATAATAAAGTAGGAAAAATGATCATATTTTTTTGGAGAGAAAGTGGATGGAGTATCACTTCTGTTGGAAACTAAGTAAAATACACAAGGGAGATCCAAGCTAAAGGTGATCTGAAGGTCTGAGAAATACTAGTTCAAACAAAGCAAAAAGACAAAAAATATAATTATGAATCCTCTTGGCATGAATATAAAGGATACTAAATACACACTGAATTTATCTGAGAAGAAGGGATGGTTCGCAGATACCTGAGACATGTAACAATGAAAACCATGGCCCTGCCACCCGGTTTTCTGAATCCCTTTGGTACCACTGGCATAAACCGGGGGCAGGGTGGGTTAAACACAAGAATGCCACATGCCTCTCACTGGGCATTCAACTCCTCAGCTGTGGGGCTGGTCACCCTCACAGCCCATATGATAAGGGACCAGCCACCCTGCTCTCACCTGGGCTTGTTTCCTAACAACGAGGGTCCAAAAGGAAACAAGTCAGGAATGTAATCGGTAAGGCACTGGAAGAGGGGGATGTAGGGGGAACAACACAGGTTAATTAAGAAGAAGTTTATAAAGGCCAAGTTAGTAAATGATAAAGAACCAAGAGCAAGAAAAGCTCTCTCCTTACAGAGGTACTTTTATAAACCAGCCCTTTGCCTTGAAGGGATGTGGTAAGAAAAAAAATTTCATCAAATGTACTATTGCACCTGTTAAGAAAATGCAGCTGGTAGGGCCACTTAGGATGACCCACTGAAGAAATTCCCATCAGACCATGCACAGGGAAGGGCTGTGATGGACACTGTTGACTTGTTACTAATTGTGTTTTCTCTTTTGTTTTTATCACTAGGCAACTCAAGGCTAAAGGGTCAGCTACACAGAACTAGCAACTGCTTAGTACTTGATGGCAAACACTTAGGAGCGCTATTATAACCTGGTTTTATATTGTTTACCACAGACATACAGTTTTTTAAAAATCTAGATTTCCTGACTATTTCAGTCTGTTGGCTGTGCTTTGGAAGCCAACTCAAATCATTTTGGGAAAGTGAAGGTCATGTCAGATCATAAGTAGAAAATGCTGTTAAAAACAGATCCATGCTTTCACCCCCCACCCCCCACCCCCGGAAGTACCATGTGGCAGATGGGTCTATTCTAGGCACAGAATATACGGCTCTAGCCCCTGGGGTTTGCTCACTGAGGCAGTAAGTCTCAAATGGTGGTCCAACCCATTTTCTGATCCAGTACTTCCTAAACTTTACTGTTCATAAGAATCACTGAGAGATCTTGTTGAAGTGCAGATTCTGGCTAGCAGGTCTGGAGTGGGGTCTGAGAGTCTGCATTGTTAACATGCTCCCAGGGGAAGCCAAGAATGCTGGTCCTCAGCCGGTACCAGGAGCAGCAAGGCGCCGGTCGGTACTGCTGGGACGGCTCAGGCAGCTGGGGACTTCCTGTCCTCACTGAGTCCTTATGGGTATTTTGCCTCCTTCTGACTCAACTGTACCAAATCAATTGATCAATAAGCATTTCTTTTTCTCCTAAGGTACCCCAACTAGGTATGTTGTTTTCAACACTTAGTGAGTTGACATGCATATGAGCAACACTTGGGTTAAAAAAGAAAATTTAATAGGTAAGAATGCTCCTGCCACATAATTCATTTGGAATCTTATTGAATTGTAAATCCTATGCCAATTTTACTAAGTAAGTGAACAGGATTGTATTAGGGAAGGTAGAGAAGGCAAGGAGACTTGCCCAATATGAATAAAAAATTCACAACCAATTAAAGGACATAACCAGGGCCTCTGCCTTATAAACCCTAAACCCCCTCTGTTGGGAGAAAACCTGGAGTCACAAGTAGGTAAGCATGCACATGCATGGACGCACATCACACATATGCTGACCCATATTTTAAAACAGGACATGCCCAGATACATGTGTAGAGGTGGCTTGTCATTTTACTCCTTCTTTAGGCCCTTCAACTCCTTGGAGCCACTCCCAACATCATTCAGAAGTGGGAAAATGTGGTTGTTCCATGGGTGTGAAGTAACCAGAGGGGACAGGTCCTTTCTTATAGTACAAGCCATCATCCTGGACAGCCAGACACCAAATTACGGAGCAACCGCTGGGGCTGCCCTGAGGCCCTCTGGAAACTAGGTCACTGCAGGGCGGTGATGCCCTTCCCTGGCCAGGTCACACTGCTTTTGTGGTAAAGTGTCTGAAGACAAGTCATTGACGTGAAATGAGAGCAGGTAGTAGACATGCCTAGGACCGAGTAGATGCTCACCTGTCTTAAAATCCTTTTTGGAATAAGCCAAGGGTATTTTTAAAAAGGAAGCACACAGGGAATGACTATAGTCACTAAGGCGAGGATTTCTGTATTCTTCTCCATGGTCTGTACGCACAGAAAGTGCGGTAGGGTGAGATGAGGGGAACAGAGCCCCTGGTAAGGCAGCTTGTCCACAGAAGGCATTTATGCCCTGCTATGTAGGCTCCTGTCCTATCACCTCCAGGCCTCATGAACTGGGATCCAGTTCTGTGGTTCAACAAGAAATTTCCAGAACCCCTACATATCAGGCCTGTGGTAAAAAGTTCAAGAGTGTCAGGAGTTTAATGCCTTGCAGATTCTGAGATATTAAAATCCCACAAAAGATTTCACCTTCTCCAGTGTTGATAAGCAAAGCGTGACTGGTTTACCGAAGTATAATAACCATACATTGCCCATTTGCCAGGGCGGGCCGTGTGCGAAGCATGCTCTCACATTACCTACATAAACAACTAAGATGTCACTGAAATAACATTTTGGGTCTGGCCTGCACTCTGGTGCAGTCTCAGCTCTGGCACCCGCTCCAGAGTGCCTGCTCTGAGTGCCCCAGTCCTTTAGCAGACCCGCTTCCACATGACCCTTACATAACCACATTGCTGCCCTCACTGTCCTGTGATTATCTGTTTATCTGTCTCCCCCATTTATTACAAACTTTCCACTTTAGGTCTGAGAGCAGGCAGCAGCCTGCTCCTCTGGCCCAGCGAGTAGTCACTGGCATGTCTTCTTATTTTCAAGAAGCTGTATTTTTAAAGATCCTTTGTGATTTCTGGCATGTTTGTCCTGTATCTCAGTGAAAATATCTATTTCATTTTACTTAACTTTTTTCAATTGACTTTTGGGGAAAGGATTATTTTTAAAATATCAGAAAACACAAGCACCAACCCTTTTAGGCAGGTAGGAAAATTTACGAAGCGTGTGGGGCTTGTGGCAAAAAGCCTCTTTTTGCTGTTGCCCTGGCCCCTCCTCGTGCACAGCCCTCCGTTCAGTGCGACAGAGGCCTGCTGAGGGGGCAGGGCCTGCTCCCTGGGTGCTCACAACACTGTGGCAGCTGGTGGGTGAAGAGCCTGTACCCTACAGTCTGTCTGCCTAAGCCCAAACCCTGGAGTCAGCAATCACTGGCACTACGGTCTGAGGCAAATTCCCGATTCTCTGAGCTAAGTGGGTTTTTGTTTTGCTGTTGTTTGTAACATGGGGATAATGATAATGGCTGTGTAACCTGAAGTGGCTAGAAGACTAAGAAGGTAATGCATGTGGAACATGCAGTAAATGCCCAGGACTCACGTTTTCATTAAGGGTTATTAACCGGAGGGCACGGGAGGCCTCGGGCACTGCACACAGAGCCAGTCTGCACAGGACACTGGTCATGTGACCTAGTCTTAACATAGCCAGTGAAACAGAAGGGAAGGAGATATCAGAGCCTGGTGTAAACAAAATGGGCCAACCTGGCAATTAAAGCGGTGGAGGATATTGCAGAAGAGAGAGAATAGGGTTTAGAGAGAGAAAGCTGCATGCACATGAGAGCTCCCTGAGCCTCCGTCTCTTGTTCACCATTGCGCAGCACTGTGCTTGGCTCAGAGCAGCTGTGAAATAATTACATGCTGATCAAATGGATGCAGGGAAGGGAAGGGCAAGCAAGCAGATGTTCTACTTCTTACATACTCACTAGCCCTCTACAATGCGGTAGGAAGAGCACAGGGCAGGGCTTCTGACAGACCTGGCCTCCATCTGGATTCTGCAACAACTAGCTGAGAGGCTCTGGCCGTTATTGAACTTCTTGCAGTCTGTTTCTTTATCTGTAAACACTACTTTGCAGAACTGTTGTGAAGATTAGTGATAACGTATAGGTCTGGTGCTTATTTGATGTTTAGTAAAACGCGGCAATTACTGCGACTGTGTAATACATAGTCCCGAGAGAGGCACCCTGGAAGAGAGAAAAATGGGCTGAGATTCGGGAGAGCTGAGCTCTAGGCCTGTCACAGCTCCCTGCAGAACCTGAGCAGGTCACACCGCTCCTCTGGGCCTATGTTCTGATACATCAAAGGACAGTGCTACCTCGAGCTGCACTCTACCTTCCGGGGATGGTCAGAGATAAATGCCTATGAGATACAAGGCATTTAGGACATGAAAGTTTCAAGCAAGATAGTAATGTTTGCTGAAGCTAATCATGGCTTTTACTGCATAATCAGAGGCAAACTAGGGCAACCAGCTAGAGGCACTGGAGGAACTGCCCAAAGACCCACGACAACCCTGGAGAGAACAGATTCTAAGATGCTGCTGCACAGAAGAAACTGATTTGCCAAACCAGTGTCATGCACAAAATAAGAGAGAGCAACAAAATTTGAACACAATCCCAATGTGGCAAATCTATAAACACAAAGCACCCTTCCCAGTATTTCCAGACCATCTAACTCACCAGCATAGAATTGATTAGGAGTGATTTTCCAATTAGAAGAGAAGGAAAAAGACATTTGATGCTATCTGCTAGAGCAAATTTCTTTCTTCCCATGTAATGAAGTCCAGTGATGAGAGCTGAAAATTAAACTATAGCTGAACATTACAGGAAGAAACTGACAGCCCTGGAAATACCATGAGCATTAAAGTAAATCCGGTGGAAAATGAGGTCCTGACGATGATCTAGGGAGCCCCAGGGCGAGGGACGCTGGGCTAACATAGTACACCAGCACATTTCAAAGCTCAGTGACCCACAGACGTGGTGGGAGTGAGAGCTGTAATGACATCCACTGGAAGGAAGAAAACAAACTGGGCTTTCAGGATCCACAGACCTCTTATCCAGTACATCAAGCCTGGCTATAGGAAAACCACCATGATCCACCCTGAGGCTGGGTTCCTTGGAAGCACAGGGATGATAATAATCCCAGGGATTCAGGATACAAAGCCTTCCAAATCAGATACAAAGACAATGAGAGTCACAGAAGACTGAGCTCAGCTTGTTCATTTCTTATTCTCCATAATAAATAAGGTCCCCAAATCAAAACCCCATTTCCTTTCCTAATTGTTTCCCCCACACTAGCACATGAGAAGGTCAAACCTAGTTTGTGAGAGACACGGGACACTTGAAACAATTCTGCAACATGATCATTTGTCTCTTCATGTTTAAGTTTAAGGCCTCCTAGGACCCTTTCATGGCATTTCTGTAATATACTGGTGGGCATGGGGTAAAGCTGGAGTTGGATGAGTGGAATGAGAACTCTTTCCCACCTTTATTCCTACCTGCTGTTGGCCACACTTTCCAGTATTTTTCTGTATCTGGTATAGGCCTTGGTTAGACTTTGCTACCACCTAAGCTGCTTCAAACTAGAGGACCTTAACATCTAACACTTTTGCCTAATATGGAACATTGGCTTCAGAAATAAGAGTGAAGCCACACTTCTTCCCCTGCAAACAGAAAACACCTTTCCTAAAATTCCCATCCACAACACGGTTTGCTCTCAGGCAGCACCTGACCTCTTACATACCCTCATTTCCTAATGTCTCCAAACTCCCAACAGGTCACAGCTAACAATGAATTAGCTCATGAAATTATAAACTAACAGGAACATTGCTAAGCTGACTGGAGAAAGGAGGGCAACACCTGGCAGTGTATCTTTCAGAGATTTCACTTAGCATAGTGATCACAGCTCAGAATGAGCACTTCTAAGGGAAGAGAGTGCTGGAGGCTGGAGACGGAGACTGTGAAAGGCTGACCAGAAAAATATCCATAAAAAACAGAAAATACCCATTAAAAAATCCATAAAAAACATCCATAAAAACCTTCAATACCACAATTAAAAAGAAACAATGCAGTGAATTTTCACGGCAATAGGGAGAAAATACTGGCTTATGTCTTCTAGATGCGAAAGGAATAACAGCTACCACCACGGCAGCTGAGTTACGGAGCTACTGCTGGAGGAACTGTCGAAGCACTGCACACGTATTATGTCATTTAATCATCGCTAAAACCCTATGAGGGCAGTACTTCTGTTACTCTTATGTTACAGCTGAAGAAATATCCTGGGGTTCAGTGCTGTGTCCAAGGCCACTCTGGCTGCTGGTAGAGCCCAGTTCTGAATGTGGGCAGTCCCGTTCCAGAGGTTTCTCTCATGTGTCATGCTCGTGGTATCAGTCTGGAGGGGTCCCAGGGTTGTCTGTGGAGCAGACCTTGACTAGATGGGGGTCAGTATGCCTAAGCCATCCTCTTGAAATCCTAATGGCCTTTGACCTCCTTCTGGGAACCCTTCATGATTCTGCTTTCTAAGTAAAGAAATGATCCCATCAGGCCTATGAAATCTCAGCAAAAGCCCCAGGAGAGAAAGCAGCTGATGACATGCCTGAAAATGCGTTTGGGAGGCTGGGCTGAACAATGCCAGTGACAGCCAGCAGTGTTAAGTAAAGAACTGCTAGGTTCTGCAGTGAGAGACCTCCACACAATGAGCAGATAGTTTTGTACACATTAGGTGCTTATGAAAAAGCTCTGGACTTGGCTCTGACGCTAATTAGTGACAGTAATTAGTTGTGTTGATACTCTTGGTGTCAGTTCTCTCATCTATAAAACAGAAGAAGTAGCTGCATGGACTACCTCACAGAGCTTTTGTGAGAGGAGTGGAGAAAAGGGGAGAGAAGAGGAGGGGAGGAGAGAGAAATGGAGAAAACACGTTTCCTGAGTCTATTTAGGCTCTGGCCTTATTCTAGCTACTTTTGTGTTCAATGAGTATATTAGCCCAATGATGTAAACTTCATTGTCTTTCATTTATGTGTAAGGAAACTGAGGTTTAGACAAGTGAAAATATCATTTGTACCAGACAAGGCAGCTCCTGATAATGGGACTAGTCCTAAAATCCACTATACCATGTTTGGGACAAACACAACACACTATGAATGTGCGTGGCACTACAGACTCCCTCGGACAATCCAAGCTGCCAGTGTGCCGGGAGGCTCGCAGTGCGTCTGGCTGAACGCCCTCCACGTGTCCTTGGTGGGGCCATCCACAGGGTTAGTGTCACATATTGCTGTGTTATTATACAAGGGAACACAGTATTTTTTGTTTTGTCTACCCATTTTTTTCCTTACAAAAAAAAATGTCCCCAAATTGGCTTAAGGTCTCTGATACCTGTACACTCTACCTGCCCATGCTTGGCTACTCCTTCCTACCCAGCTCTGAAAGGGTTAGGAAACAACCAGGGGAAAATCTGTGTTGGCAAATGATCTCACTATATCTAAAAAGAAATGGATTTTTCAAAAACTGAATAGGCAACTGCAGAGTGTAGTTAAATAAGAATGTAGCCTTTGCTCATAACCATTCAAACCTGCCTATTATTTTGACAGGGATTACTATTATTACAAAGGACTGGTCATTTTAGTGTAACTGCCTCATGGGCATAGGAAGCTCAAATTCTCAGATTAAAAAATAATTGCTGGATGTTGCCACCCCCAATGTAATGGATGCATTCTCTACAGTCAGCATTATCTGGAGATGTTAGGACATAGATGAGGACCATTATAATCCGAAATGAAAACTGACAGTACAGGGAAATGAGATGGATGACAAATGGCTGGGACCCCCAACCTCTTTCCTTCCAGAGGGCACTGTCTGACCCAAACTTGGACTTTTGCGACATGGTATGTTATGGTCATTCCATTCTTGCTTTTTCTTTTTGTCAGGAAAGGAAGATCTAAAGAAATCTAGAAAGATTTATTTTTATGGGAAGTAGAGTTGCAGAGAAAGCTTCTTAGTGAGGTGACAATTTCTATTTTTATTGTCAGAAATCCCTCTTTGTCTTATCATTGGCTTCACTTAAAAAAAATAAAAACAGGGAAAACATTCATTTCATATATGCAATTAAGGCTTGTTATCCTTTGATTATTTAACTGATTGTTGTCTACTTAAGAAAGCCAAACAGTTATCTTTATGGATGCTACTGTGGGGCAGCAATTATGACGAAGTGCCCCTCTGAGAGCAGGGTACTTAGCAACTTTCCGTCAGAGCCATGAGTGCTGGAACATTTTCAGTTCCCATATCCCTGCCCACCTTGATGACTAGTTAGAACTAAAAATGATTACCTGACAACAAGAGGAATATAAATCAACAGGAACAGCAAGTTTAACCCTGAAACTAGCAAAACCCAATACAATACAAAAGGCAACAATGCAATTACACACCAAAGGACACAGAGTGTGGACGCCGGAGCTGTACCAATTTGCTGTATAAAAGAGAATTTTATGGACCATTTCTCTTTGTAGAACTGGGTTGCTAGGAGGTGGAGGGCAGGAAGTGAAGTGAGAAGATGGAAACAATGAAATTAATATATTAAGCTATTGTTTATTATACCTAAAAAAAGGTGGGGAGGGGCAAGGCAAACTAGAGACTTCCAAATTTTCCCATTATTAAGCAGTGGTACCGGATTAGACCAGTTCTCCCATCATAATATAAAATCAGCCAAAATACATATAACAGTTGCTTCCAAACTGGACAAGTGGCAAGGCAGGATGGCAATCCTTCACACAAGGGAAACACACAAAGTGAGTGCCATGATTTTCCTGGAATTCTGGCCTGGAGGCACTTTTTGGCTTGTGGCACAGGGAGGGAAAGCCCCAAGCAGAGCTTGGCAGTCTTGCTGAGCTGAGGAATTGGAGATAGGAATTTGGGGCTAGGCAGTGGGTAGAATTTGAAGAGGACGAAGCTGAGTTGAGAAGGAGCTCTAGGAATCTAAATCTAAACTTAAGGGTCCCCTTAAGTTTTTAGCCAAATACTCAGCTGCATATATGCAAGAAAGACTACAGAGGCCTGGCAGAGAAAAGCTGCTGGGGAGCTGTGAGATAAGTGGAGATTTTGGAGGTTGCAGAGTGCTGGAAGATCTGGGAATACTAACCAGCTAGAGTGGAGAGACCTGGTAAAAACCCTGGGTATTCAATGAGGCCATCAAAAAGCTGTGTATGCAGAAGCAGGGATTCAAAGCCTAAACAAAGTTGAAAAGTAAGCTTCAAAAATATGTAGCTGATTTAAGAGTAAATTAATAGCCTGCTCAGAACAAAACTCAAACGTCTCTAAATGAAGACAAGAAAATCCAGATGCTTCACAACATGGCATCCACAATGCCCAGCATGCAGTCAAGTCTGTAGATATGTAGAGTTGGAAAATGTGACATAACCAGGAAGCAACTGACAGAAAGAGACTAAGAGATGACAGAGATATTGGATTAGCAGACAAGGAATTTAAAACATTTACTTTATAACTATGTTTAAGGCTTTAAAGGAAAGGATAGACCTAATAAAAATATTTGAGGGCATGCCCAATAAAGAAATGGAAACTATGAAAAGAACTAAATGACTGGAAATTAGTAAATGAACCTACAGCATTTCAAGGTTCCTATATTTTATAAGTATTAAAATATTCTAATCACATTGTAATAAGTAAAGATATATTCTGTAATCCCTACAGCTACTACTAAAAAAATTAAGCAGAGATATAGTTAAAAATGCAATAGAAGAATCAAAATAAATGTTAAAAAATATTCCAATAATCCCAAAGAAGACAGGGAAGGAGGAACAGAGAAGCAAAATACAGATGAATATAAACAGAAACAAAAACCCAAAATTAAAATAGCAGACAAATATAATCTTTACATTAAATTTAAATAGATTAAACTCTTCAAGTTGAAAGGCAAAGACTGTCAGACTGGATTAAAAGAGCAAGACTCCATTACACTCCGTTTTCAAGAGATGCGCTTTAAATACAAAGATAAAAATAAATTGACAGCTAAAGGATGGAAAAAAGATATAATGAAGACAGTAATCATAAGAAAGCTTGAATGGCTATATGAATAGATAAACACACTTTGATACAAGGACCATTACTAGGGATTAAGAGAAACATTTACTAATGATAAAAGGATTAATAAACCAGAAATATATAACAATAATAAACACATATGTACCTTATAGTAGAGTCAAAATACATCAGGAATGACAGAACTAAAAGAGACAGACAAATCAATGATCATAGCTGGCGATTTTTAACACTCAGTAGTTAGCAGATAACTACACAAAAACATCAGTAAACATACAGAAAGAAGATCTGTAGAACACTAACAACTGCCTTCTAATTGACATTTATAGGAATTACACCTACCAACTGTGGATTACATGTTTTTAGAAGTACATAAAAATGTTCACTTAGATAGACAACATGCTTATTCATAAAAAAGTTTCAATGGCTTTCCAAAGATTTATATCTTATGGTATGCTCTCTGACCACAACAGAATTAAATTAGAAATTTGTAACAAGATATCTACAGAAGTCTCAAATATTTGGAAATAAATAATATACTTCTAAATAGCCAGTAAAAGAAAGAATATCAAGGTAAATTAGAAAATATTTTGAGGTGAATGATAATGAAAATTACCACCAAAATTTGTGGGATGCAGCTAAAGTGGTACTTAGACAGAAATGTATAGCTTTACATTTTTTAATTAGGTAAGAAGAAAGGCTTAACATTAGTAATCTAAGTTTTCACTTTAAAAGCCAGAAAAAGAAAAGCAAATTAAACCCTATGTAGAAGGAAGACAAAAATAGTTAAATGGAAATTGTAGAACTGAGAAATATAGTATACGATAAGAAAAATCCATCAGATGATCTTGACAGCAGATGTGATACTGCAGAAGAAAAGATCAGTGAATCTGAAGACAGTACAATAGAAACTACTCAAATTGAAGCAGAGAGAGAAAATAAGGTAAAAAATAATGAAGAAGGCTTCAATGACTTGTGGAACAACATTAAACTGTCTACTATACATATAATTAGAGGCCCAGAGGGAGAGAGATTGAGGCAGAAAATATATTTCAAGAAATAATTGCTGAAAGTTTCCCAAATTTAATGAAAGTCATACAGTTCCAAGAAGCTTAATGAAACCCAAGAAATATAAACACAAAGAAAGTCACAGTCATACCTAGGCTTACCGCTGAAAACCAAAGATAAAGAGAAAAACTTGAAAGCAGCCAGAGGGGACAAAGACATATTATATACAAGGTGCTACCAGTTAGCTTCCCTGGAAATAAAACTCTGAGATGGAGATCTGTGTGCCAGAAGTTATTGGTGGATGCTTACCTATGGGGAAGTAAAGGAAGCAGAAGGCAGAGGGAGGTTAAATTGTGATACAATCACAATGGCCCCATTTGATTCAAAGGGGAGCTCTGGAGCTAAGATGTGGTGCATTAAGACAAGGTGTCTGGCCTTTATAGCCTTTCAAAAACTAGTCATTAGATGCAGGCTGCTCTCAGGAAGAGGCTGTCACTGTTGGTAAGATAGGTCTCTCTACCTGAGGACAATCCCTGGAGATGGATGAATTGAAAGCTATCAGTTGCTATAACTCCCGGCACCTGAGGGAGTGAGTGCCAGTCATTCTTCTGAGAGATGGGAGAAGAGGGCAACACAGCATCCATGACACCCTCATTTATTCTTGCCTTTTTCTGTTTTGTGCATATGGAAAGTTGCCTCAAAGCAGCTGAGGAGCCAGGTGGGGTATAATACATTTAAAAAGCAGCAGCTCAAAATCTGCAAAGCTCTGCTGTTTGGAGTGTATGACTTTTACAAATAGGTGATAATTCAGCACAGTGTAATTAAAAATAGTCTACTGGGTTGCTTTAATGCAAAATAACAAGTGTCAGTTGCTCTGTCACACACCCTGAAGAAAAAAGATCTCTGCCATGTATTTTGGGAATTGCCTAAAAGCTTCATCCTAGGAAATACTATCGGAGGGAAAAGGCCCATTTGTTGACTTGTTCAACACTCTAAACTATAGTAGGGTCCAAAATTCCAAGGAGATAGTGGACAAGATGGCATTACTTATTTTGATAAAGGAGCTCATTTCTGTATACTGACGGTACAAAGAGATGGACTAAGAATAGCCACTGGCTCTGACATGGTTTCACAGCCCCATTATGAGAGACTTTTATGATTGGACTCAATGGAAACAATATTGTCAACTGCTCATCATGGGGTATCATATCAGAAGCAGAAAAATCATACCCATTAACTCTCACTGACTAATAAATAATGCTTCCTAGGTGTCTGATGATCAACTGCAGGGCTCTGTTCTTGGCTTTGTTTATACAAACATTTTATCAATGACTTGGATAAAGGTAAAGAGGCCATTGTATGGGATGAAAAAATGTGATTCCCAAAAGTTATAAACTGAAATTGATAGACTCCAGACCTGAGTACCATCTTTTGAATAAGCCCACGCACCATCTCAGAGAGACCTAGGTGTCATCTTACCTAGGCTACAAGCATTCCCCAGAGGATATGTCAGCAAGCCACAGGCCCACCTTTCCCCTGACCCCTCCCCTCAAAGAGGCTGCCAAAAACCATAAAAAGCCTCTTGACCCAATAGAGACTCTCTTTCCTTTGTTCTGCTGGCCAGGACAGAGGGGTACCTCTCAGGTTCAGCAATAAACCTGCTTGGACTGTTGAGTTCACATCCCCTCTCTTCTTTCAGAAATGATGTAAGAAAAGCCCTGTACTTAGCTCAAGAAACCAATAATATTTACATAGAATGGGGTCAGTAGCATGTGTAAACAGTGTCAGTTTGCTGTCAATGTGTTCATTGAATTAATCATGCAAAATGGCTGCTAAAAAAAGTTAATGTGCTTTTGGTTCTATTTACATAAACAGGACCTAGAATAGGGAAGGTGATGATTTCATTCTGCTCTAAATTGGCCTCCCCTGAAATGCGATCATGGTTGTTGGAACACCTGTGGTATGATAGGGTGGAGGCAAATGAAGAAAGGAACTGTGGACGTTCTGCTGGACAAGAGAAGACCAGGGGTTGGGGTGTATGACTTCAACTATGTTAAGGATGGGAAAGGCTGCTATATGAAAAAGGGATTAGACATCTTTTTGATGGCTTCCAGAGGAAAGACGAAGATCAATGGGTAGAGATATGTTATCCATAATAAGGAAGAATTGTCTTACAGCTTTCAAAGATGGAACTTCCTATCTCAGGAGGTAGTTTTCAAGCAGAGGCAGGATACCACTTGTTAGAAATGGATGAGATCAATTTCCAGCATGATAGCATGAGATGATCTTTTGACCCATTCCCTAGTAAAATTGAAAAAAAACAAAACAAAAGCAAACATAAAACCCGACCATTTATAGACCTTGAAAATGGTCCTAAGGAAAAAGAGCGAATGAAGAAATAAATACTAAAAAGACAACTATGCAAATTCAGTAAGAAAGACAAGTCTGTGGTATCTTAACCAAACTGCTCCCTTCCCCACCCTCCCAGCTTAGTGAGGTAGAGACTTCACTGTAGACTGCTTCAGTCAAGAATACCAGCCTCCCTCAGGTCCTAGCTGGAAAGTTTTCTTCTTTAGGAGCAGGACATGAGCATTTTTCATCCTGCCTTTAGATACACGTTGCTGAGGCTAAGTCCTAGGCAGTGGAATCAAGAAGAAGTAGGGTTCCCTTCTTCCACCCAGACTCCACACATAGAATGGAGGCTTTACCTTGGGCACTGTGCACTGAAAATACTGGGTCTCTGGATCACTCTTGCCTTGACTTATGAGGCAGTAGTTCTACAACAGGAAAGGCAAGCCAAGAGGACCTCAGGCATCTCCCCCTTCCAATAGGCATGCAAGTCCTAGACTGGGAGTGTCATTCTAAGAGAAGCTGGCCATTGTCCCTACCCCCAGCAACAGAGCCCTGGTTCAGAGATTACTCCTTGGGGCAGAAACAGGAGGTAAAACAGCTCTTAATCTCTTCCCAAAGGAACTAACTTTATGTGCACTCATTTGCAAGTGAGTGCAGAGAAGTTAAAACCTAAGTACATTCTTAAGAACAGTGGCGGTTGTGCTAAAAGGTAACTGGGAGGAGATTCATTGATTTAAAACACATACAACCTAGACAGTAGGCCAGCTATTTTGCAGAGGGGAACTGAGGAAAATGACAACTGAAAGGAGCCATAATGAGGAGGTCAGAACAAATATCGAAAACAGACCTCAGAAACGATTCCTTCAAAGGTGCCACAATTTCAATGGATCAGGTTGTAGAGCAATTTATGTCCCAGGGCACTGTTAAGAACAATACAATGAGTTTAACAGTTGGGTGCAGTTGTGGAAAAAGAGAAAAAGAGCTCCACCACTGTCACTGCCATGGACATACCCAAGGCTATACCTCCCTGAAGAGCAATATCAGAGACTTAACACTGCATGTGTGTGTGTGATGGTGTGGTGGTTGGGGGTGGCAGGGCGGGCAGGGAGAAGAGTGGAAAATAGACTTCACTAAAATAACCCATCCAGTCACTAAAAATTATTTTAAAAATATAGCTTTTGGCTGCAACAGTCTCGAGTGTAGTTGAGCAGGTACCAGTAATTCCAGGAGTGGGAGATCAATATGCTACAATATATTACTTAAAATATCTAGTTTCCAGCCCAAAATTACAAGGCATAAAAAGAAATAGGAAAGTATGATCATATGCAGGAGAAAAAAAAGCAGACAACACAAATTGCTTGTGCAAGTAACCAGATGTCAGATTTAACAGAAAAAGACTTCAAATTAACCATTAGGAGTATGTTTACAGAATTAAAAGAAAGCATGATTTTAAAAGGAAGGAAGGTATGATGGCAATGTTGCACAAAGTAGAAAATATAAATAAAGAAAAATACATTATTTAAAAAGATGAAATGGAAATTCTGGAGTTGAAAAGTATAAAAATTGACATAAAAATTCACTGAAGGGGCTCAACAGATTTGAATTGGCAGATGAAAAAATGAATGAACATGAAGATAAATTAACACAAATTATGCAAGACTGAAGAACATGGAGAAAAAAGAATGAAAAATGAACAGTCTTATAAATGCAGGACAGCATCAGTAAAACAACAAAAATAAATGGAATTGACAAAATGAAAGAAAGAAGAAAAAATATTTGAAGAAATTGTGGATGAAAAGTCCCAAATTTGTTGAAAAACAATAAACTACACATGCAGGAAGTTCAACAAACTCCAAGCAGGGTAAATGCTTGGACCCACAAACACATCATAGTAAAAATGCTGCAAGTTAAAGCCAAGGATAAAAATTTGAAAGCAGCAAGAAAAAAATGACTAGTCACTTATAAGGGAAGCCCAATAAGATTAACAACTGACTTTTCAGCACAAACAAGAGAAGCCAGAGGATAGTGGGGTAACATATTTAAAGTGTTTGAGGAAAAGAAACTGTCAACAAATAATGCTATATCCAGCAAAGCTATCTTCCAAAAATGAAGATGAACTTTACCAAATAAACAAAAACTAGAGATATTGCTGCTAGCAGATCCAGCTTACAAAAAATACTAATGGAAATTCATCAGTCACTGTTCATAGAGTCATTAGGGAAAGCAAGTGACTCTAGAATCAAATCCACATTAAAAAAAAACTGCTAAAGGTAACTATGTGATTATAAGATACAGTATAAATGAATATATTTGGTCCCTTCTCATAACTAGTATTAAAAGGCAATATTAAAAATTATATATATAATCTATATATATAATGTAATGGTCTATAATATACAGAAATGTAATATATTTTCCCAAAGGAGGTTGGTAGGAGGTAAGCTTTATTAGGCTAAGGAAATGAATACAGTCAGTAAAGTAATAATTGGAACAATGCATATTGGGTTTGTAACATTAACAGACGTTCTCTGTATAGCAAAACCAAAAAAGGGGGAAAAGGTAATAATAGAGCTATATTGGAGTAACATTTTTATATTTAATTGGAATTAAGCTAGTTTATTTAAATCAGAAACTGAATGAGAAAAGTTAGATGCAAACGGTAAACCCTAGAGTGCACGTGCGCACACGTACACACACACACACACACACACACACACACAAACTGTCAAAAAAACATTTAAAGACCTCACCAAGGAAGATTTATAGATGGCAAAGAGCACATGAAAAAATACTCAACCCCATATGTCACTAGGGAAATGCAAATTAAAATAAGACACCACTGATATGGAAGCAACCTAAGTGTCCATCAGTAGACGAATGGATAAAGAAGATGTGGTACATATACACAATGGAATATTATTCAGCCATAAGAAAGAAACAAATCCTACCATTTTCAACAACATGGATGGAGCTAGAGGGTATTATGCTCAGTGAAATAAGTCAGGCAGAGAAAGACAAATACCAAATGATTTCCCTCATTTGTGAAGTATAACACCAAAGCAAAACTGAAGGAACAAAATAGCAGCAGACTCTTAGACTCCAAGAAGAGACTAGCGGTTACCAAAGGGGAGGAGTGGGGGAGGGTGGGTGGGGAGGGAGGGAGAAGGGGATTGTGGGGTATCAAGATTGGTGCACATGGTGTGTGTGGGGTCATGGGGAAGACAGTATAGCTTAGAGAAGACAAATAGGGACTCTGTGGCATCTTACTACACTGATGGACAGTGACAGCAATGGGGTATGGGGACGGGAACTCGATAATATGGGTGAATGTAATAACTACATTGTTTTTCTTGTGAAACCTTCATAAGAGTATATATCAATCATATTTTAATGAAAAAAAAGAAAGAAAAAATTTAAAATGCTCCACAAATGCATCCAATCTAGTTCAGTGATCTATGCTCCACAACTCTAGTTTAAGAAGGTAACTAGATATATTCTTTGTTACCAGCAGAGCAAACCTAACTACATCCAGTGAAGGAGACTGCTTGAAAATCCAATGCTAAAATTTTTGTTCACAAAGAATCCTTCCCGTTATTAATAAAACATTTATATTAAAAATTTTTTAAATAATAAAATAAGACACTATTATATACCTACTAGAATGACTAAAATCTAAAACTCAGACAACACTAAATGCTGTCAAGGATGTAGGACAACAGGAACTCTTATTCATTGCTGGTGGGATGCAAAATAGTACAGCCACTGTGCAAGACTGGCAGTTTCTTATAAAACTAAACATCGTCTTACCATATGATCAACAGTTGTACTTTTTGGTATTTACCCAAGTGAGATGAAAACTATGTTCACAGAAAAACTTATATACAAATTTTATAGCAGTTTTATTGACAACTGTTAAAACTCAGAAGCAACCAACATGTCCTTTAGTAGGTGAATAGCTAAACGACAAACTGGTACATCCAGAAGATGGGATATTTATTACTCAATGCTAAAAAGAAATGAGCTATCAAGCCACAAGAACACAGGAGGGAACTTTAAATGGATATTACTGAGAGAAACTGATCTGAAAAGACTACATACTGTCCAACTACATGACGTTCTAGAAAAGGCAAAATTATGGAAACAGTAAAAAGATCAGCAGTTGCCAGAGTTTGGAAGGAGGGAGGGAAGGAAGAATAGATGGAGCCTGGGATTTGGGGAGTAGTTAAAACTACTCTTGATACTGTAATGGTGGATACATTTCATTATACATTTTGTTATAAACTACAGAATGTACAAAGATGTAAACTATGGACTTTAGTTAATATTAATGTATCAACGTTGGCTTATCAATTCTAATAAATGTACCACAGCAACGCCAGATGTTAATACTAGGGGATACTGGAGGGGCAAATACCTAGGAACTCTGTACTTTCCACTCAGTTTTTCTGTAAACCTAAAACTGCTCTAAAAAAGTGTCTCTCAATGTTTTAAAAAGCATTTAAGAAATCAAAATGCTACATTAGAAGCATTCACTTAATACAAAGATATGGGTGAGGAGTAGATTTGTACACTGGGAAAGAACTCAAGAAATCCTTTGAAACTGTATCACTTTTTGGGCTAGAAGATGTGCATAATTACTGGCAAGAAGATGGTCACCACTGTCCCTCTTAGTAACTGTTTCCAGCTGCCATTCTCTCCCTTTACCTGAGGACTGATAAGCAGATTTCAGAAAAGTCCAGGTCATGGATTTCAGGTCATAATCATGGAGAAGAGTGAGGAAAGAATATGGATGCAGCAAGTCACCTCCATGACCATGTTAAACATTGCCTGAATTCTGAATTCCTGGAAAACAGCTACAGTTAAGGAAATCCGCCCACCCTGTTCCAGGAATCAGCTACTGCAAAGAGTAAGCTGACTCCCCATGAGTCTGAGACAAGATTCACGATGCCACCATGTTTACCTATGACAAGGCCAAATTCCCATTTTTTTGCCTCATAAAAAATTAGCTGAACTGTTTGCTCTCACTGACTGACTGGAACAAAATGCTTGTTAACTGATGACCAAACTTTAGTTAAGCTTCTCTCCTTCCCCCAAGCCTTTGATCCACCCTCAGCCTAAGTCAAGCATACTATATCTCCTTAATGGCTCCTTCTAAGAATCAGCAGACCACAAGGAAATACAATGCCATTTCCTGATCAACTGTCTGATTCTGCCACCTATTCCCCCAATAAGCTGATTCTTTCTAGCACTGTTTACCCTCTCTTATAAAAGAAGATTCCTTTCTGTCCCATCTTTGACACCCTTGTAGATCTTACGGTTAGAGCATTCTCCCTATGGCAAAAGCACCCTCCCCTTATTGCAATAATTCTTTTAAATAAAATCTCTCCTTTCCTTTAATCCAAACTTGTTTTCCTTTGATAGACAACATATTGTATTAGTGCAGGTTGGATGTTACGGTCGAACTAAAATCATTCAGCACATCAATGAACATGTTATTTGAGTTTAATACAACTACAGACTCATAAAATCCTAATGCTCTAAGGGATCTAAAAATTAACCAGACCAAGCTCTCACCCAGGTTTTCTCACCCAGAAAAACCTCTGCAGCAGCTTTGGGTGACATAGACCCTGCTGCTGAGCAAACACCGTTGGTAATAGATAATGCAGTATTTCACAAAGTAACTTGTTCACTGCTGGAAAATTCTCCTGCCAAGCTAACATCTCTGCCTGCACAGCAGCTCAACAAGCCATTCTGGGGGCCAGTCAGCTGAGCCACTGCAGCCAGCTTTTCCTGTTGTTATGGAAACAGTGGCTTTCCAAGGCTTTTTCCCTTAAACAACAACAACAAAAAAAAAACCCCTATCCCCTGTGATTCAATAAAAATCATGAGCAAGTACAGTCATCTAGATTCCTGACATGAGTGGCAAGGCTGGGAAGTGGCTATTAACAATTTTACCTCACCAGCAAAATTGTCTGGACAAATTTTTTTGGATAAAAAAAATCAGCTTCAAATTCTTATACTTGAATACTTAAGAAACTGACAACCAATTTCTGAAAGGTTTGCCTATGAAATCCACCAATTTAGTCACCATTAACTGGTAAATGTGTTGAAAACAAGAAGCATATTTCACTGTGTCCTTCTAAGGCCTGGCACCTTGAGGCTTGTTGAGTATTTAATGAATTTACCCAGAACTATTAGAAAGGTTTCCACTCTGCTCCCAGCACCCTTTCCCTAACTGGAAGAAGTCACTCTGAAAGGACCATCAACTGTGGACTCTTCCAGTGGGTTCCACCAGTCTGAGAATACTCTTCAGGCAGAGCTCCTGGCTCTCAGCTTCTGCAAACACCAGCAGAGAAAGCTCATCTAACATGGATGGCTCAGAGAGTGTAACCACGCTTTTGTGACCAAGATATAAGGGGAAAAAAAGCCTGCTTTCCCTGGTTGCTATACATACAACAATCCCAGCTTTGCTGCACAAATTCCTGGCTGATGTTTCCTTAACAGTTCAGAAGAGATGCATTAAAGCTGGCTGATTTTTGATGCTGCCTTCAACTGCCTCTCTAAAGTCCTTTAATCCATTTCAAACACCTCCAATTTGGATCAGTTCTAGGAAATCTATTACAATGGACTTCTATGGGAATTTTTTTAATCTATAGGAAAAGCTTCCTGATTCTTCAATTTCTGGCTATTCATAATCAAACACCGAAAAAGTCCTATGTATGTGGAAGCACATACATCTTCCAACTTTATTGAAGCTATTAGGTAAAGCCCATAAAGAAACTTTATATACAGATGATAAATACTATACACAAATTATACATGCTAGATATATTAAATATAATAAACATTTCTAATCCGGAGCTTCTAAAAGAATACCTAAAATGTAAAATGCTGTGTTGCAAAATTGTTATGCAGGTTCATGGAATCTGCCAGATTCTGACATGTGGCCGCAGAGTGGAATAGTTAACTCTTAAATGAACACTACCCAAGAAGTTACGCAGAGCCCTACAGAACAGAGCTTCTACTCTTAGCACTTGAATCCAGCTCTTTGCAGGGCCAATATTAACAGCAGAGTCACCAAACACTTTCTTCAGTTACTGGTCAACAGAGAATCTCTGGCTCGACTCAGAACATTACTGATCCTTTGTGTTCCTTACACATGTTCACTCTGGCAGTAACTGTTCAACAGACATTGCTGGGACTTCCATCTGTCAATGCAACTTTGGGAAGATAGACTGTAGCTTCAAGATGACAACCAGAATATATATGTAGATCAACATATACATAAACCCATAAAAATACATATCCAGCGGGAGATTCAGATGGCAGCATGAGATGTGAGACAGAGAACTCCTCCCAAAACCACAGATAGTGTGAAAATACAGTTACTATAACTAACCCTAAAACAGCAACAGGAAAGAAGGCTGCACCAGACTGCATACAGACCGCACGAACAGAGCAGATCTCACAAAACAGGACAAGAGCTCCGCTCCCCTGCAACCCCCATCCTCACTCTAGGGGCTGAGCAGCTCCAGAGACGAGCTTCTGGGCACTAGAGGGCACCACACAGATATATGAAACATCAAGAGAACATGGTTCAGACCAAAATCTCACAAATCTCAGAAAAAAGGCCAAATGAAACTGAACTCACCAATCTTCCTGAAAGAGAATTCAAAATAAAAATCATAAACATGCTTATGGAGGTACAGAAAAATATTCAAAAACTCAGGAAAAATTTAAGATGGAGACACAATCATTAAGAAATTTCAGATCTGAAATGAAGCATACAGTGGAGGGATTTAAAAGCAGATTCGATGTAGTAGAAGAGACGGTAAATGGAATAGAAATTAGAGAAGAGTAATACAAAGAAGCTGGGGCACAGAGAGAAAAAAGACTCTCTAAGAATGAAAGAATATTGAGAGAACTGTGCGACCAATCCAAACGGAACAATATTTGCATAATATGGGTACCAGAAGAAGAAGAGAGAGAAAAAGGGATAGAAAGTGTCATTAAGGAGGTAATTCCTGAAAACTTCCCCATTCTAGGGAAGGAGATAGTCTCTTAAGCCATGGAGGTGCACAAATCTCCCAACACAAGGGACCCAAGGAAGACAACATCAAGACATAATAATCAAAATGGCAAAGATCAAGAATAAGGACAGACTTTAAAAAGCAGCTAGAGAGAGAAAAAAGATCACATACAAAGGAAAACCCATCAGGCTATCATCAGATTTCTCAACAGAAACCTTACAGGCCAGAAGGGAGTGGCATGATGTATTTAATGCATTGAAGCAGAAGGGCCTTGAACCAAGAATACTCTACCCGGCAAGGTTATCACTTAAATTTGAAGGAGGGATTAAACAATTTTCAGATAAGCAAAAGCTGAGAGAATTTACCTCCCACAAACCACCTCTACAGTGCATTTTGGAGGGAGTCCTATAGATGGAAGTATTCCTAAGACTAAAGAGATGTCACCCAAGAATAGACAAAGAGTACAGAATACGATTCATAACATACAAAGAATAGAGGAGGAAGAAAAAGGAGGAAAAAAACAGAATCCTTAGATTGTGTTTGTAATAGCATATGAAGTGAGTTAAATTAGACTGTTAGATAGTAAGGGAATTGCCCTTGAGCGTTTGGTAACCACAAATCTAAAGCCAGCAATGCCAATAAGTACATACCCATCAATAATCACCCTAAAAGTAAATGGTCTGAATGCACCAATCAAGAGACGTAGAGTCACGGAATGGATAAAAAAACAAGACCCATCTATATGCTGCCTACAAGAGACTCACTTCAAACCCAAAGACATACACAGACTAAAACTGAAGGGATGGAAAAAGATATTTCATGCAACTAATAGGGAGAAAAAAGCAGGAGTTGCAGTACTTGTATGAAACAAAATAGACTTCAAAACAAAGAAAGTCACAACAAAGGAAATTACATAATGATAAAGGGGTCAGTCCAACAAGAGGATATGACTATTATAAATATCTATGCACCCAACACAGGATCACCTACATATGTGAAACAAATACTAACAGAATTAAAGGGGGAAATAGAATGCAATGCATTCATTTTGGGAACTTTAACACACCACTCACTCCAAAGGAAAGATCAACCAGACAGAAAATAAATAAAGAGATAGAGGCACTGAACAACGTATTAGAACAGATGGACCTAACGGACATCTACAGAACACTCCATCCAAAAGCAACAGGATAAACCTTCTTCTCAAGTGCACATGGAACATTTTCAAGAAAAGATCATATACTAGGCCACAAAAAGAGCCTCAGTAAATTTTAAAAGATTGAAATTGTACGACCCAGCTTCTCAGATCACAGAGGCATGACACTAGAAATAAATTACTCAAAGAAAATGAAAAAGCCCACAAACATATGGAGGCTTAATAACAAGCTCCAAAATAATCAATAGATCAATGACCAAATAAAAACAGAGATCAAGCAATATATGAAGATAAATGACAACAATAACTCAACACCGCAAAATCTGTGGGACGCAGTGAAGGCCATGCTAAGAGGGAAACATATTGCAATACAGGCCTACCTCAGGAAAGAAGAACAATCCCAAACGAACAGTCTAAACTTACAATGAAAGAAACTAGAAAAGGAAGAACAAATGAGGCCCAAAGTCAGTAGAAGGAGGGACATAATAAAAATTAAAGCAGAAATAAATAAAATTGAGAAGAATAAAACAATAAAAAGAATCAACGAAAGCAGAAGATGGTTCTTCGAGAAAATGAACAAAACAGATAAACCCCTAGCCAGGCTTATCAAGAAAAAAAGAGAGTCTACACACACATAAACAGAATCAGAAATGAGAAAGGAAAAAACACTATGGACACCACATAAATACAAAGAATTATGACAGAATACTATGAAAAATTATATGGTAACAAACTGATAACCTATAAGAAATGGACAATGTTCTAGAAAAATACAACCTTCCAAGGCGGACTCAGGAAGAAACAGAAAATCTGAATAGACCAATTACCAGCAAAGAAATTGAATTGGTAATCAAAAATCTACCTAAGAACAAAACCCCTGAACCAGATGGTTTCACTGCTGAATTTTATCAAACATTTAGTGAAGACCTAATACCCATCCTACCTAAAGTTTTCCAAAAAGTAGAAGAGGAGGGAATACTCCCAAACTCATTCTACAAGGCCAACATCACTCTAATAGCAAAACCAGGCAAAGACACAACAAAAAAAAGAAAATTAAAGACCAAAAGCCCTGGTGAACATAGATGCAAAAATACTCAACAAAATATTAGCAAACCAAATTCAAAAATACCTCAAAAAGATCATCCATCATGATCAAGTGGGATTCATCCCAGGGATGCAAGGATGGTACAACATTTGAAAACCCATCAACATCATCTACTACATCAACAAAAAGAAGGACAAAAACCACATGGTCATCTCCATAGATGCTAAAAAAACCATTCAACAAAATTCAACATCCATTCATGATAAAAACTCTCAACAAAATGGGTATAGAGGGCAAGTACCTCAACATAATAAAGGCCATATATGACAAACCCATAGCCAATCTTATACTTAACAGCAAGAAGCTGAAAGCTTTTCCTTTAAGATCGGGAACAAGACAAGGATGCCCACTCTCACCGCTTTTATTCAACGTAGTTCTAGAGGTCCTGGCCATGGCAGTTAGACAACACAAAGAAATAAAAGACATCCAGATTGTTAAGGAAGATGTCAAACTGTCCCTGTTTGCAGATAACACGATATTGTACATAAAGAACCCTAAGGAACCCACGCCAAAACTACTAGATCTAATATCTGAATTCAGTAAAGTTGCAGGATACAAAATTAATACAGAGAATCTGTTGCATTTCTATACACTAACAGTGAACTAGCAGAAAGAGAAATCAGGAATATAATTCCATTTACAATTGTATCCAAAAGAATAAAATACCTAGGAATAAACCAAACCAAGGAAGTGAAAGACCTATACCCTGAAAACTATAAGACACTCATGAGAGAAATTAAAGAAGATACTAATAAATGGAAACACACCCCGTGCTCATGGATAGGAAGAATTAATATGGTCAAAATGGCCATCCTGTCTGAAGCAATCTACAGATTCAATGCAATCCCTATCAAAACACCAACAGCATTCTTCAATGAACTAGAGCAAATTGTTCTAAAATTCATATCAAACCACAAAAGACCCCAAATAGCCAAAACAATCCTGAGAAGGAAGAATAAAGCAGGGGGAGTTACACTCCCTGACTTCAAGCTCTACTACAAAGCTACAGTAATCAAGACAATTTGGTACTGGCACAAGAACAGACCAATAGACCAGTGGAATAGAAAAGAGCCCAGATATAAATCCAAGCACATATGGTCAATTAATATACGATAAAGGAGCTATAGATATACAATGGGGAAATGACAGCCTCTTCAACAGCTGGTATTGGCAAAACAGGACAGCTACATGTAAGAGAATGAAACTGGATTACTGTCTAACCCCATACACAAAAGTAAACTCAAAATGGATCAAAGACCTAAATGTAAGTCATGAAACCATAAAACTCTTAGAAAAAAACATAGGCAAAAATCTCCTGGACATAAACATGAGCAACTTCTTCATGAACATATCTCCCCGGGTAAGGGAAACAAAAGCAAAAATGAACAAGTGGGACTATATCAAACTAAAAATCTTCTGTACAGCAAAGGACACCATCAGTAGAACAAAAAGACATTGTACAGAATGGAAGAATATATTCATAAATGACATATCCAATAAGGGGTTGACATCCAAATTATATAAAAAGCTCACTGACCTCAACAAACAAAAAGCAAATAAACCAATTAAAAAATGGGCAGAAGAGCTGAACAGTCACTTCTCCAAAGAAGAAATTCAGATGGCCAACAGGCATATGACAAGATGCTCCACATCGCTAATCACCAGAGAAATGCAAATTAAAAGCACAATGAGATATCACCTCACACCAGTTAGGATGGCTGCCATCCAAAAGACAAACAACAACAAATGTTGGCGAGGATGTGAAGAAAGGGGAACCCTCCTACACTGCTGATGGGAATGTAAATTAGTTCAACCGTTGTGGGAAGCAGTATGGAGGTTCGTCAAAAAACTCAAAATAGAAATACCATTTGACCCAGGAATTCCACTCCTAGGAATTTACCCTAAGAATGCGCAGTTTGAAAAAGACGCATGCATCCCTATGTTTATCACAGCACTATTTACAATAGTCAAGAAATGGAAGCAACCTAATGTCCATTAGTAGATGAACAGATAAAGAAGATGTGGTACATATACACAATGGAATATTATTCAGCTATAAGAAGAAAACAAATTCTACCATTTGCAACAACATGGATGGAGCTAGAGGGTATTATGCTCAGTGAAATAAGTCAGGTATAGAAAGACAAGTACCAAATGATTTCACTCATCTGTGTAGTATCAAAACAAAGAAAAAACTGAAGGAACAAAACAGCAGCAGACTCAAAGAACCAAGAATGGACTAACAGTTACCAAAGGGAAAGGAACTGGGCCAGATATGTGGGAAGGGAGGCATAAGGGGGAAAAAGAGATATTACGATTAGCACACGTAATGTAGCGGCAAGAGCGGCATACAGAGGACGCAGTAAAGCACAGACAAGACAAGTAGTGATTCTATAGCCTCTTACTATGTCGATGGACCGTGACTGTAATGGGGTATGTGATGGGGACTTGATAATAGGGGGAATCTAGTAACCATAATATTGCTCATGTAATTGTACGTTAATAATAGAAAAGAAAAACACACCCAGCAAGGGAAGTAACAATTAGGTGCTGAGTTTTACATTGATCTCACTCAGTGTGGCTGATAAAGCTCAAATGGTAAGGACCTGACTTTGTTAGGAACACAATCCTGGACAGCAATGAGGTTTACATTTGTTCATTTTCTATTTACCTAGGCCAGAAACTTCTTCATATGTCTTTCATTCACTCAGCAACTATGGCTGACTTTTGTTCTCCACTTAGGGATAAAACAGGAAACAAAACTGATGTAGGTCCTGCCCTCACTGGCATATAGTCTAGTCAGGGGGATACATATAAGTGAAGAGGCAATTTCAACACAGCTAGGTAAGTATGTTGGCAGGACTAGTTCAGGATGCTATGAGAGCTCAAGAAAGGAAGGACACCTAACTCAGACTTTGGGTTTTGGGAGAGAAAAAATAGTTATGACTTGAATGTATCTCATCTCCATTCCATTTCAATAGCATAGGTTTTTGGACCTTTTTTCTTGCTTGGACAACTGTCTTATTCTTCTAATTGATCTTTCTACTTCCAGTCTCACTTTTGACAGAAACTCTTATCCTCAAGATAAAAACTGAACTTCACAGTTTGGGGGCTTTTTGTGAACTGGACTCCCATTTATTTCAGCAGGCTTTTGCATACTCCCATATTTAAGACAAATAGAACCATCCCCATTTCCTGAAATATGCTGCATGTGATCATCTATGTCTGCCTGGTATAACTCTTCCCTTGTGTTTCAAGCCTAGATCAAGTTTTACCTCCTCTGAGAATCCTTCCCTGACCTCTTAGTCTGGGAGAGGCACAAGTTATGATGTATATATTAAATTATTTACCATAGGCAGTGTGATATTAAATAAGAACTATTTAGTATAGGCTTCAACTCAGGAATTGTCAGTAGCCCTAACCAAGAATCCATATTTCAGAGACTGCCAGCTAACATATCCTCCCAAAAGCCAACTACCTGTTCATATATTGACCAACATCTAAGACTTTGCTTGTTAGATAAAAAAATAGCAGATATTTTTCTATTGGTGACATTAATGACTTGTTAATCAGAATGGTAAATATTAGAAATGGACTTTTATTGCTATAATGAAAGGTATTCAAGATAAGTAGGTTGATAAAGTATTTTAAAGATAGCCCCAATTTTTGCATGGACAGAAAATAAGTCTACATCTGATCACTTAGGAATGACATCTGGAGCCACCTGTGTCTGTCATTGGCTCAGGAAGTTTCTGTTTGATGCTGATCACAAGAGTAACAGAATTCTGCTCTAATAATGCTGGTACATCTTTGACAGTGGTCAGACACCTAAAATGACAGAGACCCAGGATACTACCAAGTTTAAAAAATAGGTTGCAGAAAGGGAAAAAAAGATGGCAGAGTAGGAAGGAAAAGTGGAAGCCTCCTCCCCCTAATACAAACCAAGGGAGCAACTACAGCAAATACAACTAATACTGAAAACAACCTGAAGATTGCATAACAGACCATCTACCTAGTTAAGAAGAGGAGACCACACAGAAAAGGGTAAAGTGGCAGATCCACAACTGATTGTGAACCAAGCCTTCCCCCAGTCCAGTCAACAAGTGATGGGAGAGGAACTGAGAGGGGAGAGGATAAGTGCTCAGGAAGTCTACACATCTGGCCCTGGAGATGTGGTCTTGGAACATAAGCCCACACTGCTTCAGGCTTTGGCGATTAACAGGGCTGGACACCATGGAGAGTTGGAGCACTCTGGGAGGCTGAGACTTCAATGGCTTGTGGAGGATAAGCATGCTCTGTTGGTCCTGACAAGACCCAACACAGAGGTCGCAGTTTGAAAGATTTACCAGTAGTGGGAAGGGTGCCAGAGGGGTGAGAGTTGGACAGAGCCCTCTCCTCAGGAGAAAGGGCAGGTGGATGACACTTCTCCAGCCCTCCTGTGGCCCAGTAAATTGGGCATTCTTGGGCACTCCAAACACACCATTCCCCTGGCTGGCAGCTCAGCCCTGAGGCACTTCCCCATGCACCTGCCCAAATACCCTGCCCACTTGGCCCAGCAGCATCAGACATTTTGCTGCCTGGAAAGTGGAGGGAGACTTTGCTGCCTGAAGGCAGAGGGAGGCTTTCCCAACTTTCTTGGCCCTCTCTCAGCGCAAGTGGGTAAGCACCTGTGGGAGCCAGCTCCAAGCTCTCCTTCCTCCTTGCTGGTGGCCCAGCCTAGCATGCTCACCCACCTGTCAGCCCAGCAGTGTCACCATAGCTGTAGAACAGGCAGAGGGCAGCCCCTCCTACAACAATCCCAGCAGAAGCACTGCTGCTCTGGGCCAGCTGAGGTGAGCTGTGACCCAAAGCAGACAAAGGGCCAGTCCTTCCCATAGCCCACCAACAACAAATGGGGCTCCACTGCAAAGGAGAACCAGGCGCTGGAGAGTAAAGAGTCTTGAGCTTCTGGACACCACAGGATGCCTTCTTCATAAAGCCATTACTCTCCAGACCAGGAAGAATACATCTATCTAATACAAAGGAAGAAACACAGAAACCCTGACAAATGAGGAAGCAGAAGAATATGTTCCAAACAAACCTACAGGATAAGACATAAGAAAGGGGACTAACTGAAACAGAGATCACCAATCTTCTTGATAAAGATTTCAAAGTAATTCATAAATTTGTTCACTGAACTGCACAAAAGTACTGATCTCAGCAGGGAGGACTTCAACAAAGAGATAGAATAGTTGGAAAACAGCCACTTAGAGCTGAAGAATACAGTAACTAAAATTAAAAATATAGTGGGGGGGATGGATAATAGATTGCTGCAAGTAGAGGAGACACTGACTGAGATGGAAATTAGAGAACAGGAACATAATGAAGCTGGAGAACACAAGAGAAAAGATTTTCTCTTTTAGAGAAAACAAGAGGATGCTAAGAGAGCTGTGTTGCAACACCAAATGAAAAAATATTCCCATAATAGGGGTACCATAGAGAGACACAAGAGAGACACAAAGGGATAGAAAGTCTTGATGAAGAAATAATTGCTGAAAAGTTCCCCAATCTGAGGAAGGAAATAGACTCCAAGGTCCTGAAAGCAGACAGAGCCCCTAACAAAAGGAACCCTAGGAAGACAAACCAAGATATGTAATAATTAAGATGACAAAGATTAAGGCTAAGGAGAGAGTATTACTGACACAAAAACAGTCAAGGGATACACAACCCACAGCTAACATCATACTCAATGGCAAAAAGCTGAAAGTTTTCCTCTAAGATCAGGAACCAGACAAGGATATCCATTCTTACCACTTTCATTCAACATAGTACTGGAAGTCCTAGCCATGGCAATCAGACAAGATAAAGAGATAAAAGGCATCCAAATTGGTAATGAAGAAGTAAAACTGTCACTATTTGTAGATCACCTGATATTATACATAGAAAATCCTAAAGACTCCACCAAAATACTATTAGAACTAGTAACTGGATTCAAAATTAATACACAGAAATCTGTTGCATTCCTATGTACTAACAACAAGCTAGCAGAAAGATAAATCAGGATAACAATTCCATTTATAATTGCATCAAAACCTAACCAAGGAAGCAAAAGATCTATACTCTGAAAACTATAAGACTCTCATGAGAGAAGTTAAAGAAGACACCAATAAATAGAGATCTATACCAGCTCACAGACAGGAAGAATTAATATTGTCAAAATGGCCATCCTGCCTCAAGCAGTTCACAAATTCAATGCAATACTATCAAAATACCAATGGTATTTTTCAATGAACTAGAATGAATAAGCCTAAAATTCATATGGAATCACAAAAGATCCCAAAGAGCCAAACCAATCCAGAGAAAGAGGAACAAAGCTGGGAGTGTTAATGCTACCTGACTTCAAGCTATACTACAAAGCTATAGTTTCAAAACACAAGAACAGACCCAAAGATCAGTGGAACAGAATAGAGCCCAGATATAAACCCACACATATATGGTTAATTAATATACAATAAAGGAGCCATGAACATACAATAGGGAAAAGACAGCCTCTTCAATAACTGATGTTGAGAAATCTGGACTGATGCATGCAAAAGAATGAAACTGGATTACTGTCTAACTCCATACACAAAAGTAAACTTGAAATGGATCAAATACCTAAGTGTAAGACATGATAAAATAAAACTCTTATAGGAAAACACAGGCAAAAATCTCTTGAATGTTATTATGAAATTATTTTTCCTGGACACATCTCCTAGGGCAAAGGAAATAAAAGAAAAAATGAACAAATGGGATTACATCAAACTAAAAAGCTTCTGTACATCAAAGGACACCATCAGCAGCACAAAAAGGCAACCTACAGTATTGGAGAATATATTTGTAAAGAATTTAACTGATAAGGAAGGGGTTAACATCCATAATATATAAAGAACTCATATGCTTCAACACCCAAAAAA
Organism: Smutsia gigantea; assembly: GCA_032199065.1. Lineage (NCBI taxonomy): Eukaryota > Metazoa > Chordata > Mammalia > Pholidota > Manidae > Smutsia > Smutsia gigantea. The sequence goes on from JAVSCE010020452.1 coordinate 150,767, forward strand.
AAAACCACCCAATTAAAAAATGGGCAGAGGACCTGAACATTTTTCCAAAGAAGAAATACAAATGGCCAACAGGCACATGAAAAGATGCTCCACATCACGAATCACCAGGAAAATGGAAATCAAAACGAAGGTGACATGTCACCTCACACCAGTCATAATGGCCATCTTCCAAAAGACAAGAAATAACAAGTGTTGGTGAGTCTGTTGAGAAAAGGGAAACCTTCTACACTGTTGGTGGGAATGTAAATTGATGTGACCACTATGAAAGCAGTATGGAGGTTCCTCAAAAAACTAAAAACAGAAATACCATATGACCTAGTAATTCCACTTCTAGGAATTTTTCAAAGAAAACAAAATCCCTAATTTGAAGATATATACACTCCTGTTTACTGCTGCATTATTTACAATAGCCACCATATGGAAGTACCAAAGTGTCCATCAACAGTTGAATGGATAAAGATGTGGTACATATATACAATAAAATATTATTCAGCCATAAAAAGGGAAAAAATCCTGCTATTTGCAACAACATGGATTGACCTAGAGGGTATTATACTAGGTGTAATAAGGCAGGCAGAGAAAGACAAATACTACATGATTTCACTTTTTGTGGAATATAAAAAAAAAACAAAAGGAACAAATAGCAATATTCTCATAGACACTGAAAAGTGACTCATGGTTACTATGGGGAAGGGATTGGGATGGGTATGTGGGAAGGTGAGGGGGATAAAGGGACACAAAAATTCTCAATCATAATATAAGTTGGTCATGGGGATGGTAGTGTAGCATGGATATTATAGCTAATGATTTGTGTAACATCTTCCTGTGTTGACAGATAGTAACTGCACTAGTGGGGGTGAAGATTTAATAATATGGGTAACTGTTGAACTACTGTGCTGTATACTTGAAACTAATATAAGATTGTCTATCAACAATACCCCAATTAAAAAAAAGAATCACCTCTAAATCTATGATATGTAAAATTAATGCCAAGGCTTTAATTATTGTGGACTACTAAATACCAACTATTAAAAAACAAAACAGAAAATTCTAAAAAAGAAAAAATAATATTTCATGAATCTATTTCTAAATCAATATTATTTAATAAATGTCTATAAGTATGGCAGGATTTCCTTTCATTATAATCTAGTAAAAAAGTTGCAGAGGAGTAGCTAACTAACCATTTTTCACACTTCTTCATTGGGTTGTTTACCATAAAGTACATAAGAGTTGTACTAAGTTAGCTTAGTTGTGTCAAAAAGGGCTTCTCTATACTCTTGCAGTAAGTATCCTTTGCACATCCATGGCATAGTTCAAGTTGTATGGTAATTGCCAGTTTAATGTCTACATTTCCCACTAAATGCTGAGGTCCTTGAGAACAAAGATGTACTTTCATCTTTGTAGTTCATTTAACTCAGTATCCACTATAAAGAAATACTTGTTGAATGGACAATAAAGCATAAGTAGCATAATAAAGTGAGAGGACATCTGATTAGAAGTTGGGAGACTTGTGTTTTAATACTAGTTTCAGTAACAGCTTAGTAGTTACTATGTGTCAATAATTTACCGAGTATTTACTATGTGGTGAAACCCAGTGTTATATAACCTATTAAAATTCTGAGAGGGAGCATCATCATTTTACAGTGGAGAAAACAGAGGGGTTGACTTACTCAAGGTTATTCAGGTAAGTAAGTAAAAGAGGCAATTTTTGAACTGAAGTTTGGTTGAATCCAAGACACACATTTTTAACCTCTACATTAGAAGTGTGTTCCATAGCTAACACTTGAAAGCTTAGGCAAAAAATTTCCCTTTGGATTCCAGTTTCCTGATTTGTTTACTGAGTGAGACTAAATGACTCAAGCCTTTTCTGGCTCCTCATGTTACAGAGTGTGGCACTTTGAGCAACAATCGTTGCCCTCAGTCTTGCCTGCCTTTGCTGTCTTGTCAAGAGTGAGATTTTCATGTGCGGTATATTATAGGGCTTTTCAGATAACATATTTTATTTTTATTCTTTTTTTCTTTTGAAAACGTCTCAGGGGGTTCTGAAGGCAGAGAAAAGGAACCCATTTTTGGCACAGTGCTTTACAGCATAACAGAACCTGCTGTCAGTCAACAGAGCTAGCAAGTTGTTATTTTTGTTTTACAATCCTTCACTGACATGGATGCTGGTTAAAATTGTGAAGAAGGGCAAGGAAAGAAATCCTATGTCCATGGACACTTCAACTATCAGAGAAGTAGAAGTGGTAAAAGAAAATATAGGAATAATATCCATCTGTTTACCACATTTCAAATGTACTGTTGCAGCTGGATAAAGAAAAGGATTTTAGTAGTCCTCTTAATATAATTTTAGGATTGGTCACTTGAAAGACTCTCATCCTTTCTGTGACACAAAGTTTATAGTCAGAAATTAGAGTGGCACCAATAAGAGTTTTATCCCACAATATTTACTGAGGACTTTCTTATATAGCATGTACTGAAATGTTAATATCTCAGGCAACTTTTATTTAGGCATAGCTATCTAGAGCAAAGGCACTATTAACAAAAACTATAGCTGTCATTTAGAATATCTTTAATCTCCTACCACTCACTGATACCAGGATGCCTGCCTGGTAGACAGGATGGGGATTCTTGAACAGTGAGAGTTCTTAGTTGCCAGGAGACTGCTGCTAGGCTCAATCCCCCACTTGACTTCTCTGGAAGAGCCAAGGATTTCTGGTAATACATCATTAGGGTACCCAATCAGAAAGTACCTTTGACAGCATTGATGATTAAAAATCATTGTCACTGTGAGAAAATTGTTTAGCACAGGAGAATAATCACTGAGAAGGTTGAAATTAGATTTTTGCCTTTAAAACTCACACACCTTCTTAACAGCAGGATCCCCTTTGGATGGATGACAGGATGGAGACATTTTTACCTGGAAGAAAAGGGTAAACGTTTTAATATCCTTTCAGTTATAGCCTAGATTCATCTGACCCACACCCAAAATAATTCAACTAGAATTGGTGTAACTGAGGTAAAACAGGTATTTTAAGAGGAACAGTGCATATATTTTCTGTTAAGTCCTTTTGAAATTTACCTGCAGATCAAAAAGTCAGTAGTTAGCCAAGATAAAAATATGATTAGGGTAAGAAAAGTGGAACAGATGGCCAGACTGGTTTTAACCAAATGGTGAGGAACCAGATACATACAGATCTTTGCTGACAATGCTAATCATCTGACAGTACACAACAACAGTAAGCATTTCTTGCAGAGGCCAACTCAAAACACCTTCATGATTTAATGTCCCTTTTAAGCAAACATGCACAAAAAAGTTTGATAATAATAGTGAAGAATCTTGAATAAGCATCAGCCAAACCATAATAAAAGGATGTTTAGCTCAAGGAAGAGAAGACTGATAGTACGGCAATATCTTCAAATAATTGAGGGGCTGAAAGAGTTGTCAGATTAGATAAAAGAATAAGACCCAATGCCATGCTGCCTGCAATAAATATATCTTAAATATAGGGCAAAAATAGGTTAAAAGCAAAAGGATCAGAAAGCTATATACCATGATAGTACTAGATTTCAGAGCAAATACTATTACCAGTGACAAAGAAGATAATTTCATAATAATAAAGGGGCCAATTCATCAGAAGGATAAATAATTTTAAATGTTTATGCATATAATAGCTTAAAGTATGTAAGACAGAAACTGATAAACTGAAAAAAGCAATCATTTTATAGTCAGAGATTTCCATATCTCTCTCCTAGTTATGTAAGAAAACAAGTAGGCAGATAATTATAAAGTACATAAAAGACACAATGCAATCAACTGACTTGATAAGATGGACATTTACAGAACACTCCAGCAAAGCAGAATATGTATTCTTTTCAAGTGCACATGCACCATTTACCAACACATACTATTTTCTGTCAATAAGACAATGCTCAACTTAAAAACTTAAAAAAGCTCAAAGTCATACAAAGAAGGTTCCCTGATAATAAGAGAAATAAATTAGAAATCAATAACAGAAAGACCTCTGGAAAGATTTCTAAATATTTAGGAACTAAGTGACATACTTCCAAATAACCCATGGGTTCAAAAAGAAATAAAAGGAAATTAGATCCAGGAAACACACAACTTACCAAGACTGAATCATGAAAAAACAGAACATCTGAATAGGCCAGTAACAAGTAAGGAGACTGAATCAGTAATAAAAAAGCTCCTAACAAAGAAATACCCAGGACCAGATAGTTTCATTGGTGAATTTTACCAAACATTCAAAGATGAATTAATGTCAATCCTTCTAAAACTCTTCCAAAACACTGAAGAGGAGGAAAATACTTCCAAACTCATTTTAGGATGTCAGCACTACCCTGATATCAAAGCCAGATGAGGACAGTACAAGAAAAGAAAACTACAGGCCAATATCCCTGATGAACATAGATGGAAAAATTCTCAACTAGACACCAGAAAACAGAATTTAGCAGTACATTAAAAGATCATATACCATGACCAAATATGATTTATCCCTGCAATGTAAGGATGGTTCAACATATACAATCAATAAATGTAATATACCACACTAACAGAATTAAGGAAAAAGACTTATGATCATCTCAATGTGGGAAAACTCAACACTTTTTTATGATAAAAACACTCAATAAACTAGAAGGAAACTACCTCAACATAATTAAGGGCATATATAAAAAACCCACAGCTAACATCATACTCAGTGACAAAAGACTGAAACGTATCCTCTAAGATCAAAAACAAGACAAGAATATCTGTTTTTACCTCTTCTATTCAATGTAGTATTTGAAGTTCTAGCCAAAGCAATTGGCAAAAGAAGAAAAGGCATTCAAAGTGTAAAAGAAAAAGTAAAATCATCTCTGTTCACAGATGACATAATCTTATATGTAGAAAACTCAAGATTGTTAGAAGTAATAAATTAGTCAAAATAGCAAGACACAAAATCAACCCACAAAAATCAGTTGTGTTTCTATACACTAACAATGAACAACCCAAAAAGGAAATTAAGAAAATAATTCCAGTTACAATAGCATCAAAAAAAATTAGGAATAAACTTAACAAAAGAGACAAGACTCGTACACTGAAAATTATAAAATGTTGCTGAAAGAAATTAAGAAGACAAAGAAAAAAAGAAAAACATTCTGTGTTCATGGACTGTAAGATGTAATACTGTTAAGATGTCCATACTAGCCAAAGCAATCTATAGATTCCATGCAACCCCTTACCAAAATCCAAGTGCTGTTGCAGCAGAAATAGAAATCCCCATCCTAAAGCTCATATGAAACCTCAAGGGACACAGAATCACCAGAACAATCTTGAAAAAGATCAGAGTTGGAAGTCTCATACTTTCTAACTTCTAAAATTACTACAGAGCTACAGTAATCAAAACAGTGTGCTATGGTATAAAGACTGACATATAGACTGATGCAGTAGAATAGCGAGACTAGACACAATCCTTACATATACAGTCAAATATTCCCAACAAGGGTGCCCAGAGCATTCAATGGGAAAAGAACAGTCTTTTCAATGTATCTATATGCAAAAGAATGAAGGTGGACCTTTACCTTACACCACATACAAAACCTTACTCAAAATGGATTAAAGACCTAAATACAAGAGCTATAACTATACCAAGGATGCAGAGGAGCTGAAACCCTCATATATTGCTGGTAGAAGAGTAAAATCATACAACCACTTTGGAAAGCAGTTTGGAAGTTTCTTAAAATGATAAACATACATTTGCCTTCTGAGTCAGTTATTCCATTCCAAAGGTATTTACTCGAGAAATGAAAGTGTATGTCCATACAAAGACGTGTAAAAAAATCTTTTTAACAGTTCTAACTGTGAAAAGCAGATACTAGAAAAATCCAAATGTCTATCAACAGGTGAAATCATAAATTATGGTATAGCCATTAAAATAAACTATTAGTCAACAGTAAGAAGAAATGAACTCTTGATACAATACGGATGAATGTCAAATAGTTATTTACACTGAATGAAAAAAGCAAGACCCAAAAAGTGCATACTTTATGGTTTCATTTATCTAATTGGTCGTGATGGGCAGGGTTAGTATCTTGATTGTGGTGATGGATTCATGGATATACATGTATTTCAAATTTGTACCTTTTATATTACATTTTATATCAATTACACCTCAATAAAGCATTAAAAAATTGTAGGATACAGCTATAAAATAGTGCTTAGAGGAAGAAGTTTATAGCTTTTTATGCTATACTGGAAAGTAAGAAAGGTTTAAATGAAGGATCTAAACTTCCAATTTAAAGGCTAGAAAAAGATGATCAAAGTAAAACCAAACTATGTAGAAGGAAGGAAATGAGGAGAAATCAATGCAACAGAAATCAAATAGAGAAGATTAACAAAGTCAAAAGTTTGTTCAAAATATGAGTGAAATTGATAAACTGCTATTTAGATTGATCAAGAAAGAGAATATAAATCACAAATATCAGAAGGAAAGGATATATTATTATATGCTGCATTACTTACATTTAAAAGGTAAGAGCCTATTATGCAACAATTTTATGCCAATAAATAGAGCAACTTAAATGAAAAGGACACATTTCTTGAAAAACGACTTCATGGACCCAAGATGAAATGGAAAATATGAATAGCTCTATATTTAATAAAGAAATCGAATTTATCAATCTTCCCACAAGAAAATTCCAAGTTCACATGGCTTCTGCAGTGAATTCTAGTAATATTAGAGACTAATACATGAAATTGGAATATCAACTTATTAATTTACAAGGCAAATATAATTATTATTACAAATAGTTCAATAGATACTAGATATGATCATCTGTCTAGGATGATGTAGAAGAGGTGTAAGTACTGGGTAAGCAACTGGACTCCAGTTCTCCAGCCTCTTCCAATTCTAACGTCAAAGACCCTACAGCATAGATGATGAAGACGTTTCCTATCAATGTAGCATCAAACTACTCAAACAGGACCATGTTGCAGGCTTTTCTGCCTTTCTCCTCTGACTTTCAGAGTAAGTTTAAAAAACAAACCTCAGCTCAGGAATCAAACTGTTGGCTGTCCAGACTGTCCTTTCAATTTTAGCATGTCTGGAAAATTAGACTTGACAGTCTTTGCTCTAACATACCATGACATTAATGCTCTGGAATTCACTCCAGATGTATGATGTAGCTTGCTAAGTGGGATCCAATTTTAATTCCTGGTATGAGCTTTTTGAAAAAGGAAGAAAACAGATTTTTAAAGCAAAGTAGATATTTAAACTGGAAAAAATGAACTCATGAAAGAATCTGCAGATTTTTAATACAAGCCAAGAACTCAATGTAGTGCTGCACAATTTATCAGAGAAAGCTGTTCTTTGGAGATTAAGTCAGAGAGTGTTTGAAGTGGCAGCAGAAATGGTTCAGCGCCCCTCATGAAAGGTCTTATTTTTCATTTAACAGGATTCCTTCTGGAAATGCCTCAGGCAATGCAGCTTAGGGCACCTTAAATCCAGGTGCAGCTACTAGATCTGGGGATATAGATGATGTATTGAGTTATGGCCTTAATAATGCTATACTTTTGTGAACTTTGTTAATAAAAATGACTTCTGATTTAGACAGGCAATCTGATCTGAAATTTAATAGCAATAGGAATACCTTCTTTGTCACCTTGTTTTTAAACAAACCTTAATTTTTCTCATTACAAAAGGAATACATATTCACCATTGGAAATTAGGAAATACAAAAGAGCAAAACAAAGCAAATAAAAATCATGATCTTCCATACAGCAATAACTACAATTAATATGTAGAATCAAACTGTAATCCTTTCATGTTATATGTTGAGACTGCTTACTTCATCATACCAGTATTCCTCTACAACATCATTTTTCGTGACTATTAAGCAGCCATTCAGTGTACAGATATTCTGTGACTAATTTAATCAATTATTGAGAGGGTACTGGGATATTTCAGTTGTTTTCAATTTTTTTATTATTACTAGAACACTGCTGTTATAAACATCCTTGTATGGAACACTTGGCACACACTCTTGATGTGTTATTTCTGTTGCACAGATTCTTTTAAGTCCCTGCTTCATAGGGTAGACATTTAAAATACATAGTCAATTTTTCCCCTGATAAGATGGATCTACAAACCCTTTTCCTATAATTCTAGAATCCAAAAGCTCTAAAACCAAAAGGACTTTAAAAATAATCTTTTTGGCACCAAAAGTCATCTGACAGCAAAACCTGCCCTGAAGTAAGGCTATTTATAGTCTTTAGTTATTCCACATAAGCATAGGATTGTGGGAATCTTCCCTAGACCCCACTGGGAATGTTATATAATATTATCTTTATTTTAGCACCTCAAAGAAGCCATTTTATTTTCTTCTGGCTTGTTTGTTTGTTTTGAGAAGTCAGTGATCATCATTCTTATTATTGTCTTAGCTTTGGTTGCTTTTCCTCTTTTTCTCTGGTTTCAGCAGTTTGATTATGACTATGATGTATCTGAGTGTGGTTTTCTTTGTATTTATCCTGCTAACAGTTTGCTGAACCTTTTGATGTTTTTCACCAAGGGTGGGAAAATTTCAGGCATCAATAGGCCATCCCACCACCATGTCTGTCTCTTCCGGCTTTCTGGAACTCCAATAGTAGGAGTGCTAGACTTCTTGATGTTGTTTCACAGGTTAATGAACTCTGTGTACTTATTTTCAATCCTTCTGGTCTCTGTGCTTCAGTTAGGATTATTTCTATTGAACTGTCTTCAGAATTTACTGATAACATTTGTCTCAGTGTTAAAAATGCTATTGATGAAAATTTTATTTTAGTTCTAGAATTTACACTTAGTTTTATTTTATAATTTTCATTTATTTGCTGAGAGTTCCCCATGTATTCAGTCATTCTACTCATCTTTTCCTCTAAATCCTTTGCATGTTTATAATTTCTATTTTAAAGCCCTTGACTGCCAGTTCTAATGTATGGATCATCCATAAGCCTGCTGCTATTGATGCTTTTTCTTTTGATTTTAGGTACATTTTCCTTCTTCCTATTGACCCTATGATAACTTGGACTTTGGCTTTGTTAGAGAACATTTATTTGCTTTTTTAAAAGACAGCCCTTAGTCCTAAAGCATGGTCTTTCTGCAGTTTCAATACAAAACCTGAGGTGTTTCTCAATCCTAACTTGGTAGGACTTGCACTCAAAACTCAATATTCTGCAGCTGCTGAAACCTCTGCTCAGTTACTTAGTCTTCCTGATGCTGTTTTCTGCTTGGTTTCTTGGAGCACTGTCTGCATGTGTGCAATTTAGAAACCTGTCAGAAGACTCTGGGTTTCCCTTGGCAGAAGAGTTTTCTAAATAGGCTATCCTGCCATTACTGGAATTGGAACTCTGTACTATATTTCTTCAAATATTTCTTCTGCATTATCCCTGCCCCTACTTCTTCCAGGACCCAATTACATGTATATTTTGCTACTTGAAGTTGTTTATTAGTTCACTGATACTTTATTCATTTCTTTTCAGTACTTTTTACCTCTGTATTTGATTTGGGATAGCTTCTTTTGCTATATATTCAATTTCACTAATCATTTCTTCTGCAGTGTCCATTATGCTGTTAATCCCATAATGTGTTCTTTATCTCAGACATTGCAGTTTTAATCTTTGTAAGTTCTATTGGCTCTTTATAGCTTCCATATCTCTATTTAACATGTTCAATCTTTCCTCTAGTTTCTTGAACAAATGAAATACAATGATAACCATTTTAATGTTCTTGTCTACTTATTGTATCATCTGTGCCATTTCTGGGTCTGTTTCAATTGATTTCTTAAAACAATTCTTAAAATTTAGAGCAATTTTAGGTTCACAGCAAAATTGAGAGGAAGATAGAGATATTGCATACATCCCATGCTCCCACACATGCAGAGCTTCCCCTTCCCTGTGATCAACATCTCTCACCAGAGTGGTACATTTGTTGCAGTTGATGACACATTATGTTGACACATCATTATTGCCCAAAAGTCCACAGTTTAAATTAGGGTCATTCTTGGTAGTGTATGTTCTGTGGGTTTGGACAAATGTGTAATGACATGTATCCACATTATAGGATCACATAGAGTATTTTCACTGCTCTAAAAATCCTGTGTTCCATTTATTCTTCCTTCCTTCCTCCCTAGCCCCTGGCCACCACTGTTCTCTTTACTGTCTCCATAGTTTTGCCATTTCCAGAATGTCATATAGTTGTTTTTTTCCTCCTCTTTATGTCTTGTATCTTCCTGCTTTCTTGCATGGCTGGTAACTTTTGATCAAATGCCAGACATGGTGAATTTTACCCTTTTGGGTAAAATATTTTTGTAATCCTTAACATATTCTTGAGCTTTGTTCTGGGATGTGGTTAAAATACTTGGAAATAATTTACTCTTTTTAGGTTTTGCTTTTCAGCTTTGTTAGGTGGGATCGTTAGTCTAGGGTTGACTTTTCTGCCAGTACTGAGGTCAAGACTTTACTTAGTACTCTCAGTGATGTCCTGTGAATTATGAACTTTCCAGGCTGGCATGATTCCTGACTCTATGTGAATCTGAGGCACTGATACCTCACCCTTTTGTGTGGTTCTTTTTCTAGTTTTGAGTAGTTTCCTCATACACATAAGTGAGTCAATATTCAACTATTAATACTGTCTTTTGCAGATCTCTGGACCTCTCTGTGTCCTATTTTCTCCTATTGAAAATTCTGTCCTGTGAATTCTAGCTACCTTGCCTTCCCTGGACTCCCAGCTCTGTTTCCTCAACTCAGAGAGACTGATGAGCTCTGCCTCAGTTTTCCCCTCCCTATGCTGTGGCTTGGAAACTTTCTCCTGACAGTAATTTGGGAGCAATCCTAGGTTTATATAATTGTTTCTTTTCTCTCAGCAATCACACTCTTTCACTGCTTGATGTCCAATATCTATCTTGAGAACCATTGTTTTATATATTTTGTACATTTTCCCAAGAAACTCCAAATGCATCCTGTCAAAAGTGGAAGTCCCTGTATTACCTTCTAAAATTAAAAAAAAAAGTTCTGAATTTTGAAACATATGGCCAAAGGGATTTGGATAATGGATTATGGACTTGTACAAATATTCATTTCCACCAGTAGTACATAAAAGTGTCTGGTCTCCTCACATCCTTATCAGTATAGATGCAAATCTGTTCAATAGTTTTTAAAATTTGCCAGTTTAGTAAGGAAAATAATTGGCATCACATTGCTGTTTTAACTTGTATTTCTTTGATCACAGTAAAGTTGAGCCTTTTTCTACATTTTACTGGATTATAGAATTTTTTTTACATCCTTTGCCCTCATTTCCATCAAAACCTTAGTCTTGCATAAAGACTGGAAACTTTGGTACTATTGTTAACCTTCAGCCTCTTGGACTGGATCAAAGGGAAGTGTACTAACTGACAGAACTTTAAGAATCGGACTGTTACACTGCCCTGGCAAAAAGGTGAAGATGAGGCTGGTAAGAGAGATGAGGCTGTCCACCCATTTTCCAATCACAACTGATGGGTTATACCAATCCTCTTGTTTTAAACCCCTCAATGTTTCCTACTACTTTAAGAATTAAACACTAAGCTCCTTAACAGTCTTATAGCTTATTCAGGATCTGGTTCTGCCTCCCTCTTCACTCCCCTTTAGTTACTATGTTCCAGCCACTGATCTTTTTTCAATTCCTTGAACAAGTCATTTCCTTCCTCAATTTCTGTGTGTTTACTGTTCTCTCTTGCTTGAAATGTTCTTCATATGGCTCCAACCTGCTTAGCCTTTAGGTCTTAGTTTAAATATCATTTCTGTAGATGGATATTCCCTGGCCACCAATGCAAAGCAGATTTTTCCTCATGCTACTCTTCCTATAACATTCTATCCTTTCCCATCATAGCACCAATATACCTATCACAATTTGAAATTACATATTTGATATATTGTTTGTTTACTTACTATCTGGCTTCCTTACTAGATAGTAAGCTACATAACGGTAGGACCTATGTTTTCAGTAGGAACTATGTTTTTGATGTGGTTCACCAACATATACTTAAGTAACAAGAATAGTGTTTGGCCCAAAATCGGCATACATTAAATACTGGCTGAAGTATTTGACCACTTAATACTAGAGTATAATAACAAGATTATTGGAAAATGGGCAAAAGTCTTCTAAAAAAATTCATTTATATTAGGATCATTTAACACCTCTCTGCACTTCTGAGACATACTAATCTTCATTTAATTTGTAAGTTTAATTTAGAAGATACTCTGAGAAATGCTGCTATCACCAAAGTCTGAAATCTCATTTTTTAGTATTTAGTTTAAATCTAACATGTTTATAACAGGGGCTACTCTTCACTTTTTAAAAGTGGACAAATGAAAATGACATTAATGGCATGTGTCTATTTCATTAAACCAACTTATAGTGGGAATCCAAACTAAATAAGCATTGTACAATGGTTCATAGAAAATTATGACCAATGAGCATAAATGAATGTCATTTACTGAATAATTTGTTGGAAGCTGTAAATACTTCCCTCTGACATTATTCATAAATTTACCCCAAAAAAGAAAACATATTCTTAGACAACTCTAAAAATCAAGAAATAAAATGTACTTCAAGTACCTGGGAAAATATGAGCTTATTTCATGTAATTCTCTCCTTTTTTAAATATTAAAGGAGAAACAGGTAGCTATTTGTTTATTTCCAGTCCCCTTCGCCCTCAGATACTTAGCTCATACTGATAAAACAAAAACAAAAACTGATAACTTGACTAATGTACCTAGCTCTTTACTGATAAGGGATGATTTATCCAAATCTGAAAAATATCAAATAATACATTATAAAACGTTTTAATGAGTATCTAAATGCTTTTTTAATAGTTTTAAAAGGAATAACAACTTGAATGTTTCTAGTACACAATAATGTGTTAGCTTATTACCAGCTCTCAAGAACTCTAAGCCCTGTTATTAATATAATGATGTTAAAACTAAAATCTAGTAAATCTTCAATTAAGTTTCTTTGAATTTATATGAAGTTGCCTGTTGACTGACACTTATTTTGAAAATGAATGACAAATTAATTTCTTCTAATGCTCATCAGGGCCAATGAGTTATTTGCCTCTATAAATTGAATAAGGGATTAATCAAAGATAAAATTTAAATGATATTGTTATAGTACATTATATTATATGGGAATAACATTTGTTGGGAAAATATAATAGAATGATGAATATTTCAGTTGAGATTAGTTTCTCCAATGCAAAACAGAATCAGATAGACTTGCAAGGTCTATTTTGTGGACCTTAACATTTCATACTGAGCTACTAAAAGCCAGATTCAGGGAGGGGGGCAGGGTAAGGGAAAGACAATGAAAGAAAGAAATTGGAGTCATTTTTCTCCTTGTAAAGAATAAAAGTGCTCATTCTAGAGGAAAGCAGGTTTTCTGGGGGGAATAATTCCTACGTTTCTGTGCAAATCTGTTGGGAGATAACTAATACATCATAATTATTGGCTATATATATATATTGGCCAGTTGTGAAAAACAGAGATGGGATAAGGAGAGGCAAGAAGAAAGACTTTTATCCATCAAAACCACAGTTTCAGGATAACTGTTGCATCCTACTGAACTGGAGTCAGAAATTGAAGAAGTAAAAAATTATCACAAGTCTTAGAAAAAGATGTAACAAAAGCTATTTGATAGATGGATCATGTTACAAAGGCGGTGAGAAGCTTCAAATGCATTCAGTATCTTCTCGGAGTAGACAGCAACAGATGGAGCTGACTGGTAGTTTCAGCTTGATTTTGGAGTCACTGGGGCCCTCAGCTCTGTTACCCTCCATGTGCTGACTGGGAACTTGATAACCAGGGCTGATGGATTTTCAACGGAAATTGAGAGAGCAAAGTAGAACTTCTGGGAAGTAAAGTTTAATAGAAGTCATATATAGCATTTTATAGCATTTTCATATAATTTCATCCTGTGTAAGTATTCTTGTATAATTCAAAATGTGAATGGCTCACACAATGGTAAGAAATCTTAATTGGTATAGACAATATGGTACAGATGTTATTTTAAAAATCAACTTTACAGGTTTCAGCAAGGCCAGAATGCTAAAAATACAACAGGATGAAGGTAGGAAAATGGGGTTATGATGGTCCTACAAACTTGAGTACATACTGGTCTGCCCTGAGCTATACACAGTTCCTTCAGCTGTACACTATGGAATATAAATCACCTTGATAAAGTTGTTGTGAAGATTAAACACATCTAAAGCATTATTTGATAAATTTCATTTCCTCTTTCCCTCTTATGTTACCAATCCACTAGATCTTTTTATGATATCTTAGAAGAAAAAGAAGGGAAACAGACAGCTAGAAGAAAATTTAAGAAATGCAAAACAGTTCTCACTTAAGCTTGCTTCATTATTAGGAAGCATCAAACATATTTTTTCAAGAAGGTCTGAGCAGCAATCTTACTTGTTTCCTAAACAATGAAAGGCATTGAGGGTAGGGGTGAGATTGACTACAAAGAGACATGGGGACTTTTGAGGGAGGGTGACAATACTGCTCTGTATCTTATTGTAAAGGTGGTTGTCAAAACTCACAGAAGTTGAGTTTTATTGTTTGTACATTATGTATTAAAATACATAATTACATACATAACACATAATTGTATTTTTTAAAAAGGAAAAAAAAGTCTACTTTAGCCTCAGTACTATCTAGGAAGAAAGAAAAAATCTAATTGCAGTATCCAGGCAGTGATACTCATGTAATCACAAGTTATTTATGAATAGGATATAATTGAAAGAAGCAAAAAGCTGAACTTCCCTAAGATGTAATGACTTAAATATCTGCACAAATAAAAGTTCCTCCATCTGCATTTTGATTCAGCTTGGAAACGTGCTGGAAATTACAGGACCTGTTTTTCCTTCCCTAAGTGCAAATAAGGGAGCATTTTGGATGACTAGATAATAAAATTTTCAGTCTGGAAACCATGCCAAACATCTTTACATGTATATCCTGTGGACATCTCTAACTCCAACAACGAATTCTCTTATTCCCCAAATGTGCTTTGCTTATTGCTTTCTATCTCAGTGAATGGTACCACTAACCACTCAGTTGTTCAAATAAGAAATCTGGGTGCTAACTTTGACTCCTCCCTCTGTCATACCTCCCCATCCTACAAATTTATCACCACTCCCAGTAAATCTACCTCTCAAATATAGCATCTCTTGGGGAAACAGAGAAGAGCATGGAACTAGATTTGAGCATGACTGGATGTAGGAGGTGAAAGAGAGTGGTCTGAGATGAGGCTAGGGAAGTAAGCAGGGACCACATTAACTGATGTTTGTGCTCAAACACATTTCAAATATGTACTCTTTTCTCCATCCCAACTTCTATCATTCTAGTACAAGTTACCACTTCTCTCCTCTAAATTACTTCAGTACACTTGGTCTCCCCACATCCATTCTTGTTTTCCTTTCAATTCATTTTCTGCACTGCAGTTACAATGTTCTTTTTTTCCTATTCTGAAAAAAATATATTAATTCTAATCAGATCACTGTTTCTTTAAAACCTCTCAATATCTTCCCTGTTTTCTTTAGCATAAACCTCAGAATAATGTGGTCTCTGCTTACCTCCCTAGTCTCATCTCAGACCACTCTCTTTTACCCTCCAGATAAGATCATGCTTAGAGTCCAGTTCCATGCCCTTCTCTGCCTCCCAGCAGGGATGCTATATGTTTGTTCTATATATTGTTCCCTGTCTGGGATCCTCCTCTTGCCTGCCCTTGCACCTAAACTTGTCTAGCTTAATTCTTTTTGCCCTAAGAGGCAGCTAACATGGCACTGATGGGAAGTCGTCCATAATTTCCCATGTCTTGATTAGGTCTACTCATTATCTGCCCGTACAGCATAGTTTCCCTATTAGTATCTGGGGTATAATGAAAAATGTATACTTGGTGCCTTTTGTATGCCAATGAGATGACTAGTATCTGTGGACCCCAGGTAGCTTCAGGATGGAGGCTGATCACTAGAAAGATCAAGCCATGATTAGAAGGTTGGAACTTTCATCCTGCCCTCCTCCCCACCCACTGCCACCTCTGGGGAAGGGAGAGGTGCTAGAGAGAGAGTTCAGTTACCAATGGTCTATGATTTAATCTATTATGACAATATAATGAAACCTCCACAGAAATTCCCCAACAAAGTTCAAAGCATTTCTAGGTTGGTAAGCACACTGATGTGCTGGGAAGGGAGTATGCCGGGAGAGGGCATGGCACTCTGGGGACACTTCTACCCCCTATACCTTGCCCCTATGTTCTTCCATATGGATGTTCTGAGTTGGATCTGTGTAATAAATGAGTAAATATAAAATATGTTCCTAAGTTCTCTGAATTTTTCTAGTGAATTATCAAACCTGGGGTGGGGATGTTATAGGAACCCCTGAATTTGACAGCTCATCCAGAAGTGTGGATAACCTGGGCATCCCATTTGCAACCGTCCTGAAGATAGGGCAGTCTTGTGGGGATGAACCTGTGCAGTCTGATGTTAACTCTGGGTAGTTAGTGTCAGAATTGAACTGAATCATTGGATATCCAGTTGGTATCCAGAGAACTAACAGAATTTGGTGTCAGAAAGAAGTCAAGAATACTTACTCAAAATCTTCATAATTTCATTGATGATAACTCCACAAGACAAAAGGTTTTGTCTATCATTGTACACCTAGCACTTAGTAGTGTAGTGAATGGACACTATCCCACATATACTGGGTGAATATATAAATGAATGCCTATCACTGGAGTGTAGAAATTTGGAACTGTTACCTGGGAGAAGCTAGGTCAGGGTTTTTTTTCTGGGTTTGCTTCCAATACAACGCTGAAAGCTAATTTAACAGAGAAAAGCAACAGGTCCAACTTTTCACTCTGTGATGTTAAAGGACAACTACAGGAGGGGCTGGCAGAGAGGATGGAGCAGGCAACAATAAATGGATCACCATTTTTCTGAAGAGGAAGTAACTGGGAATGACACAATGACCAATTCACAGCCCTAGTAACTGCCCGTCTGGCACATGGAGCCCCTTGTGCTGTCACGTTCTGTTCTCCTAAAAGCTAATAAGCAGTAGAGTTCAAACCCTGCTCCACTGCCTGCAGAAGAAGAAAAAAAAAGAGACACTGTGAAATGAACAAAAATCGTATGTAGTCCATCTGTCAAACTCCAAAGACAGTGAAAATTTCTCAGAGTATTGCGCCAAGTTCTCTGAAGAAAGTTACCCAGCTGAGAAAAACCATGCCGAGAGCACAGGTGTACGTACCTTGCCCCCACTTAACTCTTCAGCACAGAGGTTCTCCTTAGTGCTGTAGCAGCTGTACGTGCTGACCTCTTACTTTGTCAAAGGATCTTAAGCAGGCTCATGTGTAAACCTCCTCTCTGTTCCACAAGATCTTAAGCTTTTTAAGGGCAGAAATGTCTTCTGTTGCTCTCAAGTCCCTGCTTTTCAGGGTTGAGCAGAGAGGAGAGGCTCTTCTAACACTAAATAGGACTGATGGGAAGATGTCATGCACTGGATACCTGTCAGGTAAATTTGTTGAGGCTTTTTAGGAGCTGAAAACAAATCAGGGAAGGACAGGCCTAAAAGGCATCCATCTACATCTTGCCATGAAAACAAGTCTTACCTGAGATGGGGTTATCCTTCCTTTTTTGATTTCAGATGAATTTTCACTTAATTTTCCTACTTTGTTACTTGAGCTGCATTTGTAGCATGTCCACCTTGTTTGGCCCTCAACTTCTACGGTGCACTCTTTGTTTTGCAGACAGAATGAGTGATACAAATGGCCACAGCTGCAAAATGAAGGCAACCAATTTGCACCTTTTGTTATCATAAAATCTGTAACATAAACTGTGTTACTGTGTTTGTAAGTGACAAAGATTTCCAGTAAGCTGGAATGCACTGATGGCTGTCTAGGTTAAGAAACAAGAAAGGGAATTTACTTGTGGCTGTCCTCTCTAAAATCCTGACTCACATACTTACTTGTATACTTACGTGGTGAGTAGGAACAGAACCACAGGTCTATGACTATAAACCCCCAGGAGATGAGCTGAACTTCTGTTCATTTCTCAAACTATGAAATACTTTTAGACAATTTGAAAAAAAAAGGCAACTGGGGAAATCATAATTATATAAATAGCTTGATTAATGACATGAGAGGTCTTCCTCATCAAATTCAAGGCAAGAGTTGTGATTCGATTAAGCACTCACAGAAGTGTGAGTGCTGTAGCAAATTTTTACACTATTCCTATGAAAAAATTCCCTATTGATTACACTACGTTACCAAATAAGCCTCCCAGAAGTGACAGCTCAGTCAACTTTGCAAATTTCTCCTCATTTCTCCAGCCTGAAATATTGAACTACCTCAGAAGCCAATTCTTTTCTTTAGTCTATATAGTCTCTCTTTTCTACTTTTTCTCTTTTCTATATATAACCTTCCTCCTAGGCTCTTCTTTCCATAGCCAGCCTTGCTCCTTTAGTGACTACTTACAGTTCCACAGCTTTAAAATAACACCTACATGTTGATGACTGCCAAATTTATACCTTCAGCCCAGACTTCTCTCCTAAACCCCATCTGTTTCTCAAGAATTCTACTTTGGATGTCTAATAGGATTCTTAAATTTAACATGCCCAAACCAAATTCATGATTTCCATCCCACTCCACCTCCACTGCTTGTTCTCCTCCAACATCCACACCTCAGTAAATGGCAAATGCCATTCCTACCGTTTTTCAGGCCAAAAACTTTTTTTTTTACATCTTGCTATTATTAACATACAATTACATGAGCAACACTATGGTTATTAGACTCCCCCTATTATCAAGTACCCACCACATACACCGTTACAGTCGCTGTCCATTAGCGTAGTAAGATGCTACAGAATCACTACTTGTCTTCTCTGTATTTTACTGCCTTAACCGTATCCCCCTGCTGCTACATTACGTCTGCTAATCGTAATAGCCCTTTTTCCCCCTTATCCCTCCCTTCCCACCCAACCACCTCAGTCCCTTTCCCTTTGGTAACTGTTAGTCCATTCTTGGGTTCTGTGAGTCTGCTGCTGTTTTGTTCCTTCAGTTTTTGCTTTGTTCTTATACTCCACAGATGAGTGAAATCATTTGATACTTGTCTTTCTCCGCCTGGCTTATTTCACTGAGCATAATACCCTCTAGCTTCATCCATGCTGCAAATGGTAGGATTTGTTTTCTTCTTATGGCTGAATAATATTCCATTGTGTATATGTACCACATCTTTATCCATTCATCTACTGATGGACACTTAGGTTGCTTCCATTTCTTCGCTATTGTAAATAGTGCTGCGATAAACATAGGGGTGCATGCGTCTTTCTCAAACTGCACTGCTGAAATCTTAGGGTAAATTCCTAGGAGTGGAATTCCTAGGTCAAATGGTATTTCTATTTTGAGTCTTTTGAGGAACCTCCATACTGCTTTCCACAACAGTTGAACTAATTTACATTCCCACAAGGAGTGTAAGAGGGTTCGGCTTTCTCCACATCCTCTCCAACATTTGTCGTTGTTTGTCTTTTGGATGTTGGCCATCCTAACTGGTGTGAGTTGATATCTCATTGTGGTTTCAATTTGCATTTCTCTGATGATTAGGGATGTGGAGCATTTTTTCATGTGCCTGTTGGCCACCTGAATTTCTTCTTTGGAGAAGTGTCTGTTCAGCTCCTCTGCCCATTTTTTAATTGACTTATTTGCTTTTTGTTTCTTGAGGTGCATGAGATCTTTATATAATTTGGATGTCAACCCCTTATCGGATATGTCATTTATGAATATATTCTCCCTTACTGTAGGATATTTTTTCTTCTATTGATGGTGTTCTTTGCTGTACAGAAGCTTTCTAGCTTGATATAGTCCCACTTGTTCATTTTTGCCTTTGTTTCCCTTGCCTGGGGAGATATGTTCATGAAGAAGTTGCTCGTGTTTATGTCCAAGAGATTTTTGCCTATGTTTTTTCCAAAGAGTTTTATGGTTTCGTGACTTACTTTCAGGTCTTTGATCCATTTTGAGTTTACTTTTGTGTATGGGGTTAAACAATAATCCAGTTTCATTCTCTTACATGTAGCTCTCCAGTTTTGTCAACACCAGCTGTTGAAGAAGCTGTCATTTTCCCATTGTATATCCATGGCTCCTTTATCGTATATTAATTGACCATATATCCTTGGGTTTATTTCTGGGCTCACTAGTCCATTCCATTAGTCTATGGGTCTGTTTTTGTGCCAGTACCAAATTGTCTTGATTACTGTGCCTATGTAGTAGAGCTTGAAGTCAGGGAGTGTAATTCCACCCGCTATATTCTACCTTCTCAGGATTGTTTTGGCTATTAGGGGTCTTCTGTGGTTTAATATGAATTTTAGAACTATTTTCTCTAGTTCATTGAAGAATGCTGTTGGTATTTTGATAGGGATTGCATTGAATCTGTAGATTGCTTCAGGCAGGATGGCCATTTTGACAATATTAATTCTTCCTATCCATGAGCACAGGATGTGTTTCCATTTATTGGTATCTTCTTTAATTTCTCTTATGAGTGTCTTGTAGTTTTTAGAGTATAAGTCTTTCACTTCCTTGGTTAGGTTTATTCCTAGGTATTTTATTCTTTTGGATGCAATTGTAAATGGAATTGTTTTCCTGATTTCTCTTTTTGCTAGTTCACTGTTAGTGTATAAAAATGCAACAGATTTCAGTGTATTAATTTTGAATCCTGCAACTTTACTGAATTCAGATATTAGATCTAGTAGTTTTGGAGTGGATTCTTTAGGGTTTTTTATGTACAATATTATGTCATCTGCAAACATGGACAGTTTGACTTCTTCCTTACCAATCTGGATGTCTTTTATTTCTTTGTGTTGCCTGATTGCCATGGCTAGGACCTCTAGAACTACGTTGAATAAAAGTGGTGAGAGTGGGCATCCTTGTCTTGTTCCTGATCTTAAAGGAAAAGCTTTCAGCTTCTTGCTGTTAAGTATAATGTTGGCTGTGGGTTTGTCATATATGGCCTTTATGATGTTGAGGTACTTGCCCTCTATACCCATTTTGTTGAGAGTTTTTATCATGAATGGGTGTTGAATTTTGTCAAACGCTTTTTCAGCATCTATGGAGATGATCATGTGGTTTTTGTCTTTCTTTTTCTTCATGTGGTGGATGATGTTGATGGATTTTTGAATGTTGTACCAACCTTGCATTCCTGGAATAAATCCTACTTGATCATGATGGATGATCTTTTTGATGTATTTTTGAATTCAGTTTGCTAATATTTTGTTGAGTATTTTTGCATCTATGTTCATCAGGAATATTGGTAATTTTTTTTTGTGGTGTCTTTGCCTGGTTTTGGTATTAGAGAGATGCTGGCCTCATAGAGTGAGTTGGGAAGTATTCCCCCTTTTCTAGTCTTTTGAAAACTTTAAGGAGGATGGGTATTAGGTCTTCCCAAAATGTTTGATAAAATTCAGTGGTGAAGGCATGTGGTCCAGGGGTTTTGTTCTTAGGTAGTTTTTTGATTACCAATTCAATTTCGTTGCTGGTAATTGGTCTGCTCAGATTTTATGTTTCTTTCTGAGTTTTCCTTGGAAGGTTGTATTTTTCTAGAAAGTGGTCCATTTCTTCCAGGTTATCCAGTTTATTAGCATATAATTTTTCATAGTATTCTCTAATAATTCTTTGTATTTCTGTGTAGTCCATAGTGATTTTTCCTTTCTCATTTCTGATTCTGTTTATGTGTGTAGACTCTTTTTTCTTGATACGTCCAGCTAGGGGTTTATCTATTTTGTTTTTTTTCTCAAAGGACCTTCATTGATCCTTTCTATTGTTTTATTCTTCTCAATTTTTAAAATTTCTGCTCTAATATTTATTATGTCCCTCCTTGTACTGATTTTGAGCCTCATTGGTCTTCCTTTTCTAGTTTCATTCATTGTGAGGTTAGACTGTTCATTTGGGATTGCTCTTCTTTCCTGAGGTAGGCCTGTATTGCAGTATATATTTCCCTATTAGCATAGCCTTTGCTGCATCCCAATAATTCAACACAGATTTTGCAGTGTTGAATTATTGTTGTCATTTGTCTCCATATATTGCTTGATGTCTGTTTTTATTTGGTCATTTATCCACTGATTATTTAGGAGCATGTCATTAAGCCTCCATGTGTTTGTGGGCTTTTTCATTTTCTTTACGTAATTTGTTTCTAGTTACATACCTCTGTGACCTGAGAGGCTGGTTGGTACAATTACAATCTTTTTGAATTTACTGAGGTTCCTTTTGTGGCCTAGTATATGATCTATTCTTGAAAATGTTCCATGTCCTTTTGAGAAGAATGTGTATCCTGTTGCTTTTAGATGGAGTGTTCTGTAGAGGTCCATTAGGTCCATCTGTTCTAATATGTTGTTCAGTGCCTCTGTGTCTTTACTTATTATCTGTCTGGTTGATCTGTCCTTTGGAGTGAGTGGTGTTTTGAAGTCTACTAGACTGAAGGCATTGCATTCTATTTCCCCCTTTAATTCTGTTAGTATTTGTTTCACATATGTAGGTGATCCTGTGTTGGGTGGATAGATATTCATAATAGTTATATCCTCTTGTTGGACTGACCCCTTTATCATTATGTAATGTTCTTCTTTGTCTGTTCTTATTTTCTTTGTTTTGAAGTCTATTTTGTCTGATACAAGTACAGCAACTCCTGCTTTTTTCTCACTATTAGTTGCATGAAATATCTTCATCCATCCCTTTCAGTCTGTGTATATCTTTGGGCTTGAAGTGAGTCTCTTGTAGGCAGCATATAGATGGGCCTTCTTTTTTTATCCATTCAGTGACTCTGTGTCTTTTGATTGGTGCATTCAGACCATTTACATTTAGGGTGATTATCGATAGGTATGTACTTATTGCCATTGCAGGCTTTAGATCTGTGAGTACCAAAGGTTCAAGAGTAATTCCCTTACTATTTAACAGTCTAATTAAGCTCACTTCTTATGCTATTACAAACACAACCTAAAGATTCTTTTTTTTTCTTCCTCCTCCATTCTTTGTATGTTATGAGCCATATTTTCTACTCTTTGTCTATCCTTTCTGTGACAAGTACTTAGTCTTAGGAATATTTCCAACTATAGAAGTCCCTCTGAAATGCACTGTAGAGGTGGTTTATGGGAGGGAAATTCTCTCAGCTTTTGCTTATCTGAGAATTGTTTAATTCCTACTTCAAATTGAAATAATAACTTTGCTGGGTAGAGTATTCTTGGTTCGAGACCCTTCCTCTTCATTGCATTAAATATATCATGCCACTCCCTTCTGGCCTGTAAGGTTTCTGTTGAGAAATCTGATGATAGCCTGATGGGTTTTCCTTTGTATGTGATTTCTTTTCTCTCTGTAGCTGCTTTTAAAAGTCTGTCTTTATCCCTGATCCTTGCCATTTTAATTATTATATGTAGTGATGTTGTCTTCCTTGGGTCCCTTGTGTTGGGAGATCTGTGCATCTCCATGGCCTGAGAGACTATCTCCTTCCCCAGATTGGGAAAGTTTTCAGCAATTACCTTCTCAATGACACTTTCTATCCCTTTTTCTCTCTCCTCTTCTTCTGGTACCCCTATTATGTGAATATTGTTCAGTTTGGATTGGTAACACAGTTCTCCAAATATTCTTTCATTCTAAGAGATCCTTTTTTCTCTCTGTGCCTGAGCTCCTTTTATTCCTCTTTTATAATTTCTATTCTACTTACCGTCTCTTCTACTACATCTAATCTGCTTTGAAATTCATCCCTTGTATATTTCATTTCAGATATAGAATTTCTTAATGATTGAATCTCTGTCTTAAATTTGTTCCTGAGTTCCTGAATATTTTTCTGTACATCCAAAAGCATGTATATGATTTTTTTGGTATCGTTAATCTACAATTACATGTGAAACATTATTTTTACTAAACACCCCATTTCATCAAGTCCCCCCCATATACCCCATTACAGTCACTGTCCATCAGCATAGTAACATGCTATAGA
Organism: Smutsia gigantea; assembly: GCA_032199065.1. Lineage (NCBI taxonomy): Eukaryota > Metazoa > Chordata > Mammalia > Pholidota > Manidae > Smutsia > Smutsia gigantea. The sequence goes on from JAVSCE010020452.1 coordinate 174,800, forward strand.
ATCACTACTCATCTTCTCTGAGTTGTAAAGCCGCCCACCCCGTGCTCCCCTCTAACATTATGTCTGCTAATCGTAATGTCCCTTTTCCCCCTGTTCCTCCCTTCCCACCCATCCTCCCCTGTCCATTTCCCTTTGGTAACTGTTAGTCCATTCTTCGGTTCTGTGAGTCTGCTGCTGTTTTGTTCCTTCAGCATTTTTCTTTGTTCTTATACTCCACATATGAGTGAAATCATTTGATAATTGTCTTTTTCCGCTTGGCTTATTTCACTAAGCATAATAACCTCTAGCTCCATCCATGTTGCTGCAAATGTCTGGATTTGTTTTCTTCTTATGGCTGTATAATATTCCATTGTGTATATGTACCACTTCCTCTTTATCCATTCATCTATTGACAGACACTGAGGTTGCTTCCATTTCTTGGCTATTGTAAATAGTGCTGTGATAAACATAGGGGTGCATATGTGTTTTTCAAACTGGGCTGCTGGATTCTTGGGGTAAATTCCTAGGAGTGCGATTCCTTGGTCAAATGGTATTTCTATTTTGAGTTTTTTGACGAACCTCCATACTGCTTTCCACAACGGTTGAACTAATTTGCATTCCCACCAGCAGTGTAGGAGGGTTCCCTTTTCTCCACATCCTCGCCAACATTTGCTGTTGTTTGTGTTTTGGATGTTGGCCATCCTTACTGCTGTGAGGTGATATCTCATTGTGGTTTTAATCTGCATTTCTCTGATGATTAGCGATGTGGAGCATCTTTTCATGTGCCTGTTGGCCATCTGAATTTCTTCTTGGGAGAAGTGTCTATTCATATCCTCTGCCCATTTCTCAGTTGGATTCTTTGCTTTTTGTTTGTTGAGATGCGTGAGTTCTTTATATATTTTGGATGTCAACCCCTTTTCTGACATGTCATTTATGAATATATTCTGCCATACTGTAGGATCTCTTTTTGTTCTACTGATGGTGTCCTTTACTGTACAGAAGCTTTTCAGCTTGATATAGTCCCACTTGTTCATTTTTGCTTTTGTTTCCCTTGCTCGGGGACATATGTTCATGAAGAAGTTGCTCATGTTTACGTCCAGGAGATTTTTGCCTATGTTTTTTTCTAAGAGTTTTATGGTTTCATGACTTACATTCAGGTCTTTGATCCATTTTGAGATTACTTTTGGATATGGGGTTAGATAGTAATCCAGTTTCATTCTCTTACATGTAGCTGACCATTTTGCCAACACCGGCTGTTGAAGAGGCTGTCATTTCCTCATTGTATATCCATGGCTCCTGTATCGTATATTAATTAACCGTATATGTTTGGGCTAATGTCTGGACTTTCTATTCTGTTCCACTGGTCTATGGGTCTTTTCTTGAGGCAGTACCAGATTGTCTTGATTACTGGGGCTTTGTAGTAGAGCTTGAAGTCTGGGATCGTAATGCCCCCTGGTTTATTCTTCCTTCTCAAGATTCCTTTGGCTATTCAGGGACTTTTGTGGTTCCATATGAATTTTAGAACTATTTACTTCAGTTCACTGAAGAATGCTGTTCGTATTTTGATAGGGACTGCATTGAATCTGTAGATTCCTTTAGGTAGTATAGCTATTTTGACAATATTTATTGTTCCTAGCCAAGAGCATGGGATGAATTTCCATTTGTTAGTTTCCTCTTTAGTTTCTCTTAGGAGTGTCTTGTAGTTTTCCGGGTATAGGTGGTTCACTTCCTTCGTTAGGTTTATTCCAAGGTATTTTATTCTTTTTGATGCAATTGTGAATGGAATTGTTTTCCTGATTTCTCTTTCTTTTAGCTCATCGTTAGTGTATAGAAAAGCAACAGATTTCTGTGTATTAATTTTGTGTCCTGCAACTTTGCTGAATTCAGATATTAGTTCTAGTAGTTTAAGTGGAGTCTTAAGGGTTTCTATGTACAATATCATGTCATCTGCAAATAGTGACAATTTGACTTCTTCTTTACCAATCTGGCTGCCTTGTATTTCTTTGTTTTGTTTGATTGCCATGGCTAGGACCTCCAGTACTATGTTGAATAACAGTGTGGACAGTAGGTATCCATGTCTTGTTCCCGATCTTAGATGAAAAGCTTTCAGCTTCTCGCTGTTAAGTATGTTGTTGGCTGCGGGTTTGTCATATATGGCCTTTATTATGTTGAGATACTTGCCCTCTATACGCATTTTGTTGAGAGTTTTTATCATGAATAGTTGTTGAATTTTGTCAATTGCTTTTTCAGCATCTATGGAGATGATGATCATGTGGTTTTTGTTCTTCTTTTTGTTGATGTGGTGGATGATGTTGATGGATTTTCGAATGTACCATCCTTGCATCCCTGAGATGAATCCCACTTGATCATGGTGTATGATCCTCTTGATGTATTTTTGTATTCAGTTTGCTAATATTTTGTTGGGTATTTTTGCATCTATGTTCATTGTGATATTGGTGTGTAATTTTCTTTTTTGGTGGGTCTTTGTCTGGTTTTGGTATTAGGGTGATGCTTGGTTCATAGAATGAGCTTGGAAGTATTCCCACCTCTTCTATTTTTTGAAAACTTTAAGGAGAATGGGTATCATTTCTTCTCTATATGTCTGATAAAATTCAGTGGTGAATCCAATCAGCTCGGGGGATTTGTTCTTGGGTAGTTTTTTGATTACTGATTCAATTTCATTGCCGGTAATTGGTATGTTTAGTTTTTCTGTTTCTTCCTTAGTCAGTCTTAGAAGGTTGTATTTTTCTAAGAAGCTGCCCATTTTTTCTAGGTTTTACAGCTTGTTAGTATACAGATTTCCATACTATTCTCTAATAATGCTTTGTATTTCAGTGGGGTCTGTCATGATATTTCCTTTCTCATTTCTGAGTCAGTGTATGTGTGTGGATTCTCTTTTTCTCTTAATAAGTTTGGCTAGGCGTTTATCTATTTGGTTTATTTTTTCAAAGAACCAACTCTTGGTTTCATTGAATTTTTCTATTGCTTTATTCTTCTCAATTTCATTTATTTCTTCTGTAATATTTATTATGCCCTCCTTCTGGTGATTTTGGGCCTCAATTGTATTTCTTTTTCCAATTTCCATAATTGTGACTTTAGACTATTCATTTGGGATTGTTCTCCCTTCTTTAAATAGGCCTAGATTACAATATACTTTCCTCTCAGAACTCCCTTTGCTGCATCCCACAGAAGTTGGGGCTTTGTGCTGTTGTTGTCATTTGTCTCCATATATTGCTTGATCTCTGTTTTAATTTGGTCGTTGATCCATTGATTATTTAGGAGCATGTTGTTTAAGCCTCCATGTATTTGTGAGCCTTTTTGTTTTCTTTGTACAATTTATTTCTAGTTTTATTCCTTTTTGATCTGAGATGTTGGTTGGTAGAATTTCAATGTTTTTGAATTTATTGAGGTTCTTTTTGTTGCCTAGTATGTGGTCCATTCTGGAAAATGTCCACGTGCACTTGAGAAGAATGTGTATCCTGCTGCTTTTGGGTGTAGAGTTCTGTAGATGTCTGTTAGGTCCATGTGTTCTAGTGCGTTGTTCAGTGTCTCGGTGCCTTTACTTATTTTCTCTCTGGTTGGTCTGTCCTTTGGAGTGAGTGGTGTGTTGAAGTTTCCTGCAATGAATGCATTGCTTTCTATTTCCTCCTTTAATTCTGTTAGTATTTGTTTCACATATGTCGGCGCTCCTCTGTTGGGTGCATATATATTTATAATGGTTATATCTTCTTGTTGGACTGCCCCCTTTATCATTATGTAATGTCCTTCTTTATCTTTTGCTACTTTCTTCGTTTTGAAGTCCATTTTGTCTGATACAAGTACTGCAACACCTTCTTTTTTCTCTTTGTTGTTTGCGTGAAATATCTTTTTCCATCCCTTCACTTTTAGTCTGTGTATATCTTTGGATTTGAGGTGAGTTTCTTGTGGGCAGCATATAGATGGGTCTTGCTTTTTTATCCATTCTGTTACTCTGTATCTTTTGATTGGTGCATTCAGTCCATTTACATTTAGGGTGGTTATCGATAGATATGTACTTATTGCCATTGCCGGCTTTAAATTCGTGGCTACCAAAGGTTCAAGGGTAGCTTCTTTAGTGTCTAACAGTCTAACTTAACTCTCTTGTTAAGCTATTATAAACACAGTCTGATGATTCTTTATTTCTCTCCCTTCTTATTCTTCCTCCTCCATTCTTTATATGCTAGGTGTTTTATTCTATACTCTTTTATGTTTCCTTTGACTGTTTTTGTGGATAGTGCATTTTATTTTTTGCCTTTAGTTAGTATTTGGATGGTCTGCTTTCTTTGCTATGATTTTATTTTCTCTGGTGACATCTTTTTGGCCTTAGGAGTGCTTCCATCTAGAGCAATCTCTTTAAGATATCCCGTAGAGGTGTTCTGTGGGAGGCAAATTCCCTCAACTTTCGCTTGTCTGGGAATTGTTTAATTCCTCCCTCAAATGTAAATGATAATCGTGCTGGATACAGTATTATTGGTTCAAGGCCCTTCTGTTTCATTGTGTTAAATATATCATGCCATTCTCTTCTGGACTGTAAGGTTTCTGTTGAGAAGTCTGATGATAGTCTGATGGGTTTTCCTTTGTACGTGATCTTTTTTCTCTCTCTGGCTGCCTTTAATATTCTGTCCTTGTCTTTGATCTTTGCCATTTTAATTATTATGTGTCTTGGTGTTGTCCTCCTTGGGTCCTTTGTGTTGGGAGATCTGTGGGCTTCCATGGTCTGAGAAACTATTTCCTTCCCAGCTTGGGGAAGTTTTCCTCAATTATGTCCTCAAAGACACTTTCTATCCCTTTTTCTCTCTCTTCTTCTGGTACTCCTATAATGCAAATATTGTCCCATTTGGATTGGTCACACAGTTCTCTTAATAGTCTTTCATTACTAGAGATCCTTTAATCTCTCTCTGTCTCAGCTTCTCTGTACTCCTGTTCTCTGATTTCTATTCCATTAACAGTCTCTTGCACCTCTTCCTCTCTGCTTGAGTCCATCAATTGATTGATTCATGTCTGTAATGTCTCTTCTGTCTTCCTCCCTTAACTCTTGCATATTTCTCTGTAGGTTCATCAGCATGGTTATGACTTTTATTCTGAATTATTTTTCAGGAAGATTGTTTAAATGTATCCCACCAGGCCCTCTCTGGGGTTGTCTGGGTGATCCTTGACTGGACCATATTCTTCTGTCTTTTCATGGCAATAGAAGTGGTTGCAGGCAGGTGCCACATGTGTCAGCTGGGAGAACAAAGTCCCTTCCTGCTTGTTGTTCTCCTTGCCCTTCTCCTCAGCATGTGTTGGTTACCCACACACTGGGAGGCAGTGTCTGGGATAATCCCATGAGATGTCATGTACGGTGCCACCCTCAGGCTAGCCTAAAGCTCTGTGGGGGTTATCAGCCACGCTGGGTATGTTCTTTGCTGCTTGGTGCCTTCCAGCCCTTGCTCTGGCTTCTGCCATCCTTCCTGGTTAGCTGCGTGCCCCCCGGGAGGAGAATCTGCGTGGTTGCTGTGGGCAGGGCTGCTCTCCCACTGTTCTGCAGCTGTGCCGGATCCGCCGGACCGTTTGTGGCGCGGGGCCGGGGGGAACGAACGGCAAGCTGCTTATCTCTATGAGGGGCTTCAGCCGGGCTACTTTTTCTGGCAGCCGGTTAGGGGGCCCAAAATTCCTCAAGATTCCCAGCCTGCTGGGCTGAGTGTGCTGGGACAATTTTGTTCTGCTATTGGGTCCTTGTCTCTTTAAGACTTTTAAAAAAGCTCCCACTTTTCTTTTGTCCAGTGTAGCAGGCTGTGGGGACCCGCTTGCAGTCTCCATCTCGGATCCTGCCCTTCTGTTTCTCTAATCTCCAATACACCATGCGGTGTGTGTCTGCACTCCCGATGCAGATCACCAGGGCTGGTTATTTAGCAGTCCTGTGCTTCCACTCCCTCCCCACTCTGATTCTTTTACTCCCACTGGTGAGCTTGGGTTGGGGGCGTGCTTGGGTCCTGCCGGGTAGTGGCTTTGTATCTTATCCACTTCGTCAGGCACTGAGTTCTCACAGATGTAGCTGTAGCCTGGCTGTTGTACTGTATCTTCTGGTCTCTCTTTTAGGAATAGTTGTATTTGTTGTATTTTCACAAATATATATGGTTTTGGGAGGAAATTTCTGCCACCCTCCTCACTCTGCCATTTTTCCTGAATTCTCATGTTTATGATTTTTATTTTGAGCTCTGGTTCTGGAAGATTGGTGAGTTGGTTTCATTTGGCCCTCCTCCTGGGGTTTGTGAGATTTTGGTCTGAACCACATTCTTTTGACGTTTCATATTTCTGCGTGGTGCCCTCTATTGCCCAGAAGCTCCAGTCCTTGGAGCTGCTTAGCCCCTAGAGTGAGGTTGGGGGTTGTAGGGGAGTGGTGCTGGTGCCTTGAGGCAGGAAAGATCTGTTTCCTGATTCCTGTCTGCTGTCTGTCTCCCGTATCAGAGCCAGTGGGCTGAGCACACCGGTGTAAGCCTCTTTTCTTTGCATCTCTAGCTGCTGTAGGCGAGGCCTCCCTCTGACCTGCCTGACACCTGCACAGTGCCTGTCAGTTTGTGAGCCAGTGCTATCAGGTGAGGAGGAAGGCTCAGCAGGCTGTGTATCATATTTCGGACCTTGGAGCTGAGTAGCCAGCCAGGCGGTGGAGTGCCTGAAGCTCATCAAAGTTCCCAATCTGCTGGGCAGAGCACGCCCAGACAACCTTGTCCTGCTATCCCTTCTCCCGTGCAGCAAGCTCTGTGCAAACCCTGCCCCTTCAGCAGCCCTCTCACTGCTAGGAAGCCTGTCAGACCGCCTGCATTTCCCTTGTCCCAGAGTGGCCAGGTGTGGATCTCATCCTCCACAAACGGCTGGAATCTGTCTCTCAAGCACTCTGCCTGTCCCAGCTGCCCATCCTCCAGAGCACCACACAATGTAGATTTCTGCTCGCAAAGCAGATCTCCAGGGCTAGGTGTTCCACAGTCCCAGGCTTCCAACCCCTCCCTGCTCTGTTTCTCTTCCTCCCGCCGGTGAGCTGGGGTGGGGGAAGGGCCTGGGTCCCACTGGATCAAGGCTTTGGTACATTACCCTGTTTCGTGAGGTTTGCTCTGTTCGTGAGGTCTGTATGCAGCCTGGTGCAGCCTTCTTTCCTGTTGCTGTTTTAGGGTTAGTTGTATTAACTATATTTTCACACTATCTGTGGTTTTTGGAGGAGTTCTCTGTCTCACCTCTCATGCTCCCACCTTGAATCTCTGAATCAGGCCAAAAAGTTCTGAGTCATCCTTGACTATTCTCTTTCTTGCACACCTCACGTCCAATCTATAAGCAAATTTTATCAGCTCTACCTTCAGAATGTATCTAGATACCTACTTCATTACTATCACCTTAGGCTATTGCTCACTTGGATTACTGGCCATTCTACTTTCACCCTTGACCTCCTACAGTCCATCCCAGCACAGCAGTCAAAGTGATCCTTAAGATACAGTTCATATAATTTCAACCCTATCCTCAAAACCATCCAGTAGCTTCTCATCTCATAGTAAAAGCTTAATTCTTTATAATGGCCCAGTTCCTATATGATTTAGCCCCTGCTACCTCAGAGGCCAACTCCCATCATTTTTCCTTTCCATCACTCTGCTTAGCCCATGCTAGTCTCACTCACCCACTGCTCCTCAAGGATGCCAAGAGTTTCCTGCCTCATCATCTGTACTGTGGATCCTCTGTCCAGGGCACTCTCCCCTTGATTTTGCATGGCCACGTCCTTTAGGTCTATGGTCAAATTTCACTTAATTAATGAGACTTTCCCCAACTACTCTTTATAAATTAGTAGCTCCCAATATTCTCTTTCCTCTATACCATGTGTTATTTTATTCATGGTAACTATTAATATTTTTATTAATTAATTTTTAAATTGTCTGCTCATGAGTCATCTTAACAGTGAAGCTTTCCCTGACAACTCTATTTATCTCCTCCCACAAACACTTTATCTCACGTAACACATTTAATTTTTTCCCACAGTAGTCACTATATGGCAATTGACTTCTTTCTTTGTCTGTCCCACCACTAAAATGTAAACACTATGACAACAGTTCCTTTATTTTGTTCATGCTATACCCTATTTCCTTGAACAGTAAGTAACTGACATACAGAAGGTGCTCAATAAATATTTGTTGAATGAAAGGGCTCTTTGTGTAATGAGAGCTACTTCTCCTTCCAACCACCATATCTATCAATATCCTATATCTACAATAGTAGTACCTGACACTAATATACTGCTTACTGCAACTGTCTTACATAAATTATCTCATTTAATCTTCACCATACCCTAGGAAGCAGGTACCATAATTATCCCAACATACAGGTAAGGAAACTAAGATGTAAAGAAAAGAGATTAACCTTAACCAAAATCTCACAGCTAATAAGTGTCAGACTCAGGATCTGAACTCGAGAAATTTGGCTATAGAGACCATCTCCTATTGCCTCTATCTATATATTCTGGGTGAGTACTAGATTTCTTCTCTCTTTGCACTGTGTCCTTAAGTATCATTTATATGCCGATGGTTACTAAATTTATATTTCTAGGATATATCTCCAGGTTTCTGACTAGAATAACTATCTACCTGATATCACTCCTTGGATGTCTAATAGCCAAGTTAAACCTAACACCTCCAAAACAAAACTCTTGATTACCTCTGACCTGTTCTCCCTCATCTTACAATGGTACCATGTTCATCCAGTTGGTCAGGACAAAGACACTTTTCCCTCATGCTCCACATCTAATACACCAGCAAGTTGGCTCTATCCTTAAAATACATTCTATATCTCAGAGTCTGTTTCTGTTTGTTTGAGACTCACAGAGGCAGGAAACAAACCTGGTGGTTACCAGAGTAAGGAGGAGATGTGGGGGAGGGTAAACTGGTTAAAGGGTACTAACAGGGGGATTAAAGATGGCGGTGTGAGAGATGAGACACAGGCTTCATACTAAAACTGCATATAATATGAAAATATAATTAATACAACTAATTCTGAAAAAGTAACAGGAAAGAGGACTGCACCAGACTGCATATATTTGGAGAAAAGAGCAGACCTCACAGAATGCACCAAAGCTGGGGCCCTGCAGTACCCAAGCCCTTCCCCCAACCCAGCTCACTGGCAGGAGGAAGAGAAATTGAGCAGGGAGGGAGTGGAGGCCCGGGACTGCTGAATACCTAACTCTGGAGATATTTTCTGGGAGCACAAACCTACAATTCATGGTGCTTGCATGATACTCTCATGATTACAGGGTTGGAAAGCTAAGACAGGCAGAATTCCTGGAGAGACTGAGATTTCAGCTGCTTGTGGAAAGCAAGGATCCGTATGTAGCTGCTCTGGGACAAAAGACAGGTGGGCATTAGCAAGAGCCCAGATAAAGGGGCAAGGATTGCACAGAGCTTACTGCTCAGGAGAGAGGACAGGTCACAAAATTGTCTGGGTGCAGTCTGCCCAGCAGGTTGGGAGCTTTGCCATACAGACTCTCATATTAAAGGAGGAAAAAGAAACCTTTCTCCTTAGACGATCTTCAGGTGCTCCAGCTCCCTGGCTGACTACACAGCTCCAAGGACCCCTTCCATGACAATCAGCCTACTGCGCCGTTCTTATAGCCAGGCCCACCTGGCTCGCAAATGGGCAAACACAACCCTGGCATTAGGACAGCCAGAGGGAAGAACTGTCTACAGCAACTACAAATGCAAAGCATAGAGGCTTATACCTGTGTGCTCAGCCCACTGGTTCAGGCAGTAGAGTCAGGCAAAGCAGCCGGGAAGCAGGAAACAGCTCTCTCCTCCCCCAAGGCACCAATACCACTCCCCTGAGACCCCCAATATTGCTTCAGGAGATGAGCAGCTCCAGGGAGTAGAGCTTCTGGGCACTAGAGGGTGCCATATACAAATATGAAATGCCAAAGGAACCTGGTTCAGAGTAAAATTATTAATACCACTCCTGAGAAAGAATTAAATGACATCAACCTCATGACTCTTCCTCAAAGGGAGTTCAAAATAAAAATCATTAACATGCTTACGGAGGTATGGAAAGATATTCAAGAACTCAAGAATGAATTCCGGTCAGAGATCCATCGTTGAAGAGCACAATGAATGGTATTAAAAGAGACTGGATACAGTGGTGGAGATGATAAATGAAATAGAAACTAGAGAAGAGGAATACAAAGAAGCTGAGGCACAGAGAGAAAAAAGATCTCTAAGAATGAAGGAATAGTGAGAGAACTATGTGACCAATCCAAATGCAACAATATTCTCATTATAGGGGAACCAGAAGAAGAAGAGAGAGAAGAAGGGATAGAATGCGTCTTTGAGGAGGTGATTGCTGAAAACTTCCCCAATCTGGGGAAGGAGATAGTCTCTCAGGCCATGGAGATACACAGATCTCCCAACAAAAGGGACTGAAGAAAGAGAAAACCAAGACATATAGTAACTAAAATGGCAAACATCAAGGATAAGGGCACACTACTAAAAGCAGCCAGAGAGAGAAATAAGATCACATACAAAGGAAAGCCCATCAGGCTATATCATCAGACTTCTGAACAGAAACCTTACAGGCCAGAAGGGAGAGGCATGATGTATTTAATGCAATGAAGCACAAGGGCCTTGAACCAAGAATACATTATCGGGCAAGATTATCACTTAAATTTGAAGGAGGGATTAAACCATTTCCAGATAAGCAAAAGGTGAGAGAATTTACCTCCCACAAACCATCTCTACAGTGCATTTTGGCAGGAATGCTATAGATGGAAGTTCCTAAGGCTTAATAGCTGTCACCAGAGGTAATACAACAACAGTAAAGAAAGTAAACAGGTAATTACTAAGCTAATGCAAAAATTAAAACAACTATCTCCAAAGGCAATCAAGGGATAGACAAAGAGTACAGAATATGATAACCAATATATAAAGAATGGAGGAGGAAGAAAAAAAAAGAACCTTTAGATTGTGTTTGTAACAGCATATTAAGTGAGTTAACTTAGACTCTTAAATAGTAAGGAAGTTAACCTTGAACGTTTGGTAACCAGGAATCTAAAGCCTGCAATGCCAATAAGTACATACCTATCGATAATCTCCCTAAATGTAAATGGACTGAATGCACCAATCAAAAGACATAGAGTCACTGAATGGATAAAAAAGCAAGACCCATCTTTATGCTGCCTACAGGAGACTCACTTCAAACCCAAAGACATACACAGACTAAAAGTGAAGGGATGGAAAAAGATATTTCATGCAACTAATAGGGAAAAAAAGCAGGAGTTGCAGTATTTGTATCAGATAAAAAAGACTTCAAAACAAAGAAAGTCACAAGAGACAAAGAAGGACATTACATAATGATAAAAGTGTTAATCCAACAAGAAGATATAACCATTATAAATATCTATGCACTCAAGACAGGAGCAACTACATATGTGAAACTTATACTATCAGAATTAAAAGTAGAAATAGAATGCAATGCATTCATTCTAGGAGACTTCAACACTCCACTCACTCTGAAGGACAGATCAACCAGACAGAAAATAAGTAAGGAGACAAGAGGCACTGAACAACACAACAGAACAGATGGACCTAACAGACCTCTACAGAACTCTACACCCAAAAGCAGCAGAATACACATTCATTTCAAGTGCATATGGAACATTTTCAAGAACAGATCATATACTAGGCCAGAAAAAGAGCCTTCGTAAATTCAAAAAGATTGAAAGTGTACCATCCAGTTTCCCAGTACACAAAGGTATGAAACTAGAAATAAATTATGCAAAGAAAATGAAAAATCCCACAAACACATGGAGGCTTCACAACATGCTCCTAAATGACCAATGGATCACTGACCAAACAAAAACAGAGAACAAGCAATGCAGGGAGACAAATGACAATCATAATTCAACACCGCAAAATCTGTGGGATGCAGCGAAGGCCATGCTAAGCGGAAAGTATACTGCAATACAGGCCTACCTCAGGAAAGAAGAACAATCCCATATGAGCAGTCTAAACTCACAATTAATGAAACTAGAAAAAGAAGAACAAATGAGGCCCAAAGTCAGTAGAGGGAGGGACATAATAAAGATTAGGGCAGAAATAAATAAAATCGAGAAGAATAAAACAATAGAAAGAATCAATAAAAGCAGGAGCAGGTTCTCTGAGAAAATAAACAAAATAGATAAACCCTTAGCCAGATGTATCAAGAAAAAAAGAGAGTCTACTCATATAAACAGAATCAGAAATGAGAAAGGAAAAATCACTATGGACAACACAGAAATACAAAGAATTACTAGAGAATACTATGAAAAATTATATGCTAACAAACTGGATAACCTAGAAGAAATGAACAACTTTCTAGAAAAATACAACCTTCCAAGGCTGCCCCAGAAAGAAACAGAAAATCTGAACCATTCAATTACCAGCAACAAAACTGAACTTGTAATCAAAAACCTACCTAAGAATAAAACACCTGGATGAGATGCCTTCACCGCTGAATTTTATCAAACATTTAGTGAAGACCTAATACCCATCCTCCTTAAAGTTTCCAGAGAGTAGAAGAAGAGGGAATACTTCAAACTCATTCTATGAGGCCAGCATCACTCTAATACCAAAACCAGGCAAAGACATCACAAAAAAGAAAATTACAGACCAATATCCCTGAAGAACATAGATGCAAAAATACTCAACAAAATATTAGCAAACCAATTTCAAAAATACATCAAAAAGATCATCCATCATGATCAAGTAGGATTTATTCCAGGGATACAAGGATGGTACAATATTCGAAAATCCATCAACACTATCCACCACATCAACCAAAAGAACAAAAACCACATGATCATCTCCATAGATGCTGAAAAAGCATTTGACAAAATTCAACATCCATTCATGATAAAAACTCCCAACAAAATGGGTATAGAGGGCAAGTACCTCAACATAATAAAGGCCATATATGACAAACCCACAGCCAACATTATACTTACCAGCAAGCTGAAAGCTTTTCATCTAAGATCGGGAACAAGACAAGGATGCCCACTTTCCCCACTTCTATTCAACACAGTACTGGAGGTCCTAGCTACAGAAATCAGACAACACAGAAAATTAAAAGGCATCCAGACTGGCAAGGAAGAAGTTAAACTGTCCCTGTTTGCAGATGACATGATATTGTACATATAAAAAAACCCTAAAGAATCCACTCCAAACTACTAGATCTAATATCTGAATTCAGCAAAGTTGTGGGATAGAAAATTAATACACAGAAATCTGTGATATTCCTTACACTAACAATGAACTAGCAGACAGAGAAGTCAGGAAAACAATTCCATTCACAATTGCATCAAAAAGAATAAAATACCTAGGAATAAACCTAACCAAGGAAGTGAAGAACTATACTCTGAAAACTACAAATCACTCATGAGTGAAATTTAAGAAGATACCAATAAATGGAAACACATCCTGTGCTCATGGATAGGAAGAATTAATATTGTCAAAATGGCCAGACTCCTTAAAGCAATCTACAGATTCAATGCAATCCCTATCAAAATACCAACAGCATTCTTCAACGAACTAGAGAAAATCGTTCTAAAATTCATATGGAACCAAAAAAGACCCCGAACAGCCAAAGCTATCCTGAGAAGAAAGAATAAAGTGGGGGGATTATTCTACTACAAAGCCATAGTACTCAAGACAATTTGGTACTGGCACAAGAACAGACCCATAGACCAATGGAACAGACTAGAGAGCCCTGATATAAACCCAGCCATATATGGTCAATTAATATACGATAAAGGAGCCATGGACATACAATGGGGAAATGACAGCCTCTTAAACAGCTGGTGTTGCCCAAACTGGACAGCTACATGCAAGAGAATGAAACTGGATTATTGTTTAACCCCATACACAAAAGTTAACTCAAAATGGATCAAGTACCTGAATGTAAGTCATGAAACCATTAAATTCTTAGAAGACAACATAGGCAAAAATCTCCTGAATATAAGCACAAGCAACTTCTTGCTGAACGCATCTCCTCGAGCCAGGGAAACAAAAGTAAAATGAACTCATGGGACTACATCAAACTAAAATGTGTCTGTACAGCAAAGGACACCATCAATAGAACAAAAAGGCATCCTACAGAATGGGAGAATATATTTGTAAATGACATATCCAGCAAAGGATTTACATCCAAAATACATAAAGAACTTACATGCCTCACCACCCAAAAAGCAAATAACCCAATTAAAAACTGGGCAGAGGATATGAAAAGACAGTTCTCCAAAGAAGAAATTCAGGTGGCCAACAGACACATGAAAAGATGCTCCACATCACTAATCATCAGGGAAATGCAAATTAAAACCACAATGAGATATCACCTCACACCAGTAAGGATAGCCAGCATCGAAAAGACTAAGAACAACAAATGCTGGTGAGGATGCAGAGAAAGGGGAACCCTCCTATACTGCTGGTGGGAATGTAAGCTAGTTCAACCATTTTGGAAAGCAATATGGAGGTTCTTCAAAAAACTAAAAATAGAAATATCATTTGAGTCGGGAATCCCACTCCTTGGAATTTACCCAAAGAATACAACTTCTCAGATTCAAAAAGATATATGCACCTCTATGTTTATCGCAGCACTATTTACAATAGCCAAGATATGAGAGCAACCTAAGTGTCCATCAGTAGATGAATGGATAAAGAGGATGTGGTACATATACACAATGGAATACTAGTCAGCCATAAGAAAGAAACAAATCCTACCACTTGCACAACATGGATGGAGCTGGAGGATATTATGCTCAGTGAAATAAGCCAGGCAGAGAAAGACAAGTGTCAAATGATTTCCCTCATTTGTGGAGTATAATAACGAAGCAAAACTGACAGAACCAAATAGCAGCAGACTCAGAGACTCCAAGAAGGAGCTAGTGGTTACCAAAGGGGAGGGGTGTGGGAGGGTGGGTGGGGAGGGTTGGAGAAGGGGATTGAGGGGTTTTTTGTTTAGTACACATGGTGTGGGGGGTCACGGGGAAAACAGTGTACCACAGAGAAGGCAAATAGTGAATCTGTGGCATCTTACTAAACCGATGGACAGTGACTGCATTGGGGTATGGGTGGGGACTTGATAATATGGGTAAATGTAGTAACCACATTGTTTTTTCACGTGAAAGCCTCATAAGAGTGTATATCAATAATACCTTAATAAAAAAAGTTCCTATATTAAAAAAAAAGGGTACTAAGAGGTACAAAGTTCCAGGTACAAAATAAAGAAGCCATGGGCATGTAATATACAGCACAGGGAATATCATCAATAATAGTGTAGTACCTTTGCATGGTGATAGAGGGTAACTAGACTTATCATGGGGATCATTTGATGTATAAAAAGATCAAATCACTCTGATGTACATCTGAAACTAATACAATATTGTATGTCGATTATACTTCAATAAGAAATACATATGTACATTCTGACCTTTACTCCTACCTCTTATTCTGCTCAAATGTCACTTCCCTAGAGATTTTTTTCTTGTTATAGCATCTTAAAATAGCATTCTCATCCTGAACACTTCATTCATCCCCTTACCCTGTGTTTTATTTTTTTTCATAGCTATCATCACTCTGTATTTATTTATTGCCTGACAACCTGAACACCCATTCCTCCCAGGTCCCATGCAGGTTGTAAAATCTCTGAGGGCAGGAACTTCACCTTGCTTTATTCACTGCTAGCATGACTGGCTGGGGCTCTGTATCTAGGTGTATTCCTGCCTGGTAATAACACATATCCGCACACCACACGTGTAACATTCCCTTCCTTCTTTTACCTGAAGATAATAATTTCGTCAGCCATTTCTTGGCGTCGCTTGTACTGCTGCAAACATATAGAACAGTAATCCTGCTTGGGGTTCAGCCCTCTGGTGACTGAAGCTCTCAGGTTACACAATGACCAATGGAGATCTTGGTTTAGAAGGCTAGTAGTTGTTTCCAGCAGGGTCTATAAAAAATCAAGACAAAAAACAAACAAACAAATGTTTATAAATTTAGAGAGAGAGAGGATGAGTGCAGAATAGTACCTGGTTAGTTTCCAGCCACAAAAAGCTGAAACTGGAACATATTACGAAGACACAGAATTGATAAAACAAACATCAAAAACCCCCATGCTGAAGTGGTTAACTTTAACGTGCAGAGTAATGACAAGTGCATACACTAAGATTCTTGAAATAACTGTTAAAAGGCTGTTATTAGTTTCTACTGAGAAATGTGTGCTCTGCCATTCTGTGGCTTAATTCAGTACTGATGGCTTTTTAATCATTAGCTAACCTCAAATCTATTTACTACATTTAATATATAAGTTCTTTTTGAATGGCTCAAAGTGTTACACCAAATAACAAAAAAATCCCTTATTTTTCTATAGAAACTGCATGTACGGCAATATTTCAAATGACCTTTCACTGGAAAAGCTCATGGCCATTACTCGGCTTTCATTTCCCTTGGGCAGAGAGATCACATTTCCCTGATCAGCACTTATAAGTCATTTGAATCTACTCAAGGCTGTGACATCTGTCATTAAGTGACATAAAGACATTTTCACGGCTATGACATTAAGTCATTTTAAGAATGTGCTTATGAAGTATTATTTTAATACTATATCTAAGGCTCAACATTTATGTATATAATTTAGCTGTGCAGTTGCGCTCTTTTCTGTCATCCCCCATGGGGAAGATATTCTGACCATCCTCCTTGCTAAAGAGAAAGCTAGTCCTTCCTCTTTATCTGTAACTACCATATTTAGTTCTAACAGTCTAACCATAGTAATTCTTTCAGTCAGCCTCATCTTTTCCTCCTCTTCCAAAGTTCACAGAAATTTTCTGCCTTGCAGTCAGCTTTATTTCTGCTACCATGGAGCCTGGGCCTGCAGGGGTGCCAGCTCCATTGGGTTTATGCTCAGTAAACCTGTAGTTCTTATGATACCCTAAGAAAAACTCTTTGTCGCCCAAAATTTTCTTCTCTCCGATTATTAAAAAAAAGCAGACATTGTATCGAACATGCTTAAATGGTGCTTTTTCTAGGTGGCTTCATGAGTCACTTTGAAGTATACTAAGAAAAAAATCTATACACCAACCTGGCTCCTACTGAGAATTAAAGCCATAGGCAGTTTTGAATTAAGGGAAGATGAGTGACCACTTTTGGTTAGTGGCAATTATCTGCTTCAGAATGTTTAAAAAAACATTCATTTAATTTTAGTTTACAACTCCCTATATTCATGCTGACCCTTCCATTTTATGGGTTATATCTTTGCATTCAATTATTTTTCCAGAAAGTTTCTCACACTTTTCATTTGGAAAAATGATACTTGTCCCACTGCCAATGAATCAAAACAGTAAAATGACTACACATTTGATGCATTTCCACATTCTAGAAGGTATGTGTGTATACAAAATATTAATTAAGGTGAAGGAAAATTAAAAAATTTAAGAAACCCAGATTCTTAAATATATCAAACTTACACTAAATAGATGGCAATTTTTAAAGAAAAAATAAATAGCTTCTTTCTACTTTAGGATAGGTGTAGAAAAAGAGAGTAGCTTACTTGTTCATAGTTAAAGGTATCCAACATTCCCAGAATAAGTCCTTGTATTTCTCCAAGTTTTCCTTTCCCATAAACTGGATCCTAATTAGGAAAAAGTTGAAAAAGTTACAATTCTGTTCTTGGTATTTTTAAATTACTTTAAAATAAAAGTTATCTGAAAAAGTCAAATACTCTTGTGTATTCCTATAGTCAAAAAATATTTATTCTTCCAGGAACCTCCTACTGGAAATGCACATCAGTCTCCCTCTGGCCATCACAGTATTTTGGAAAAATAAGTAAAATTTGATCCAAGCCCCTTGTTTAACAATCTTCTTTGCAAGTTTAATTAAATTTCACTCTGATTTTGTTTCTCCAAGAGCCTTCCTCTCCTTCATATTAAATAACCTTTCCCCCTCTCTTAGCTCTTACCTGCTACATTAAAATCAAATTAATGATTATCCAGAATCTGTCCAACAACTCCTATAACCCACAGTTGGCCAACCCCAAACCAACTAAATTGCTTTAGTTTAGGAGCCAAGACTTCATTTAGGGGATGAGTTTCTAGATCTAAGGAGCAGCTTTCAGTTTTCCAAAGTTTTCTTCAATGAAGTCACTACTGATAAACAAAATATACCTAGACACCCAATCCTCCCTCAACTGCTTTTCCTATGAGGTAACCAAGTAACTTGCTCATTATGCTCAATTTGGAAAACAACAAAATATACAAAAATAAAACAAAAAAAGTGAAACTAGAGGTAATAACCACTGTCGATATTCTGATGTATATTCTTCCAATCTTGTTTCTGGAGAAGCAGACAAAGGGCAAGAGAGAGAGATGTTTTTCTTAAAATTTGGAGAAGGGCAGAAAGGGCAAGATGTATTAAAATTTGAATTTTTGAAACACAAAGTTTGAATTTGAATCTTAAAATTTTCAAAATTTGACTATTTTGCACAATACTTTTATATATCTTTTTTTACTTAATAGTATATTGTGAGCAAATATTTTTTAACAGCTGCAGAGTATGAATCATGTGAAATACCATGTATTATTCAACCATACTTTATTATTGGACATTTAGGTTTATCTCCTACTCCCCAAATCCCACCCACTATTGTCAAATGCTAGTGGCTGTAAATTTTCGTCTAAATCTGATTCTTTCTTTAGAGGAGACTTCTAGAAAGGCAATTACAGATTCAAAGAGGATTTTTACGGGTATTGCAATATACTGCCAAAATGCTCCACCAAAAAGTTGTATCATGCAATTTTTATCTCCATCAGCATATTTGTACACTCATTTTACTGCACCTTTGGCTAGGCTGAGAATTATCATTTAGAAATTGCTAATAAGTGAGTATATAAAGTCTATTACTCTGAGGTTATGTGACATAAATGACTCTTCCATGCCAAACAGGGAAATCCAACTATACAGTAATGATAGAGGTAGCTTCTATTTATTAAGTGGATAGCATATGCCAAGGGCAACACTAAGCACTTTATAAATACCATTTCATGAAGTTCCTTCCAGGACATTTATAAATGAAGAAATTCATGCTCAGAGAGGTTAAGTAAAATTCTCTAAGATCACAAAACTATTAAGCAGATAAGTTGGGTGTTGAATCTAGGTATTTCAGAAACTGTGTTTTTAATTAACACACTATACTGGTCTCCCAAGTATAGATACAAAAACAATAAACTAAGTAATAAGTGAGTGTCTGCTACATGATATGGGTATTCAATATGCACAACTAAGTAATAAGAAATGTTTGCTGGAAAACATGGGTAATACTTCTGGTTACATCTTAGGGAATAGAGTTAATTAAGATCTTGGTGCATTAAGAGTAACTGTGAGTTCAGATGTTAAGAAAGAAAAGAGACTGTAAGGCAGGAAAAACTTAGGAGAGAGGTTCAGAAATATGAGAAGAAACTTCCTGCTCATATACAACACAGTCTAAGAATTTATTTCTTTTTAATCTTCTAGGCTCTGGTGATGGCTCTTGAAGATTGGGTAGGTGCAATTTGTAGCTATGATGAATTTTCAGTATTTTAGTTGGTCTAAAACAGATTGTGTCCACACAAGATTGTCTGCCAGAAGTTCCTGATCCCTGATGCTGAGGATATGCTGAAGAAACTGAAGGTAGAGAATCACTATGTGTGTTGTGTACTCATGAACAAGATTACAAGTTTGGGCATAAACAAGTCACTTAAACTTAATGGGGAGATTTTTGTTTCACAGCTAGAGACTGTATCATTAAGTTAATATACCTGTCAAACATGTGCAGACCATTTCCAAAAGACAAGACTTTAGATATCTTGGACTAATCCTTTATCAGAAAAACAACTCAGGCCATTCACCCACCGGACAACCTTAAATTTTTTTTTGCATAAAAATAGATCCATGTTAATGCTCCCTGAACTTACACTCAATTACGATTTTGGTCAAGCTCTTAATAAATACACCTATTCTTCAAAATATCAATGGAAAGTACAAAATCTTATTTAAAAAAACCTATTTAATATCTACTATAATATGTGCATCCAATACACTAACAATATAGCTCTAGTATAGAGGAGGTCTGTCATTTGTTCCTGACAAGGGTCGTTTGGGGAATGAACAGGTCGTTAAAAGGTTAAATTGTGGGAAAGAAGAGGAAATCTTTGTAGGTCATCTCTATATTTATATCAGTACATTTCCCTTAATATGCATTATTTAAAGGCAAAATTATGAAAACTATCTCATGCTGGGACAACATATAAATTATAGATGCAAAAGGAAGCTCAAGGCTTCTAGCACAGGACACATATAACCCACTAGCTTTTCAAATTATTTCCCAAAGATGTCAGTTACATTCCTCTACAATGAATAACCGCCGAGGTTTTCCTTTAACTTGTTTGTAAACTATAAAAGAAGAACTCACTTGAGTATTTCACATAAGCTTTTTTATCAAAGAATACTTTAGAAAAAGATGTAATGACCACTTTTTTCTCCCTATTGCTTTCTGGTACCCACTATATATATTGTTTTAAAGCTAAAATCTTCACTTATCACCCATTACTTTAAAATATGAATACAGCAGGTCAGCATATATATCATTTGTTTACTTTAATTTCTTTAGTAAGACAGTCATAAATAGCTTCTCAGAAGCCAAGAATTACTTTGCCATAGAGGAAGATCAATAAAAGTAAGCAGTGAAGAAAGAATGTATATAACATAAATATGATCCTTCAAAACACACAGTGACATGATTGGATTAAAGATGGCGGCATGAGAGGTGAGACACCGACTTCCTCCTAAAACCGCATACAATATGAAAATATAATTAATACAACTAATCCTGAAGAGCAACAGAAAAGAGGACTGCACCAGACTGCATACACCTGGAGAAAACAGCAAACCACACAGATCAGGGTAATGTACCAAAGCTGTGGCCCGGCAGGACACAAGCACTGCCCCGGCCCCCCACCCCCAGCTCACTGGTGGGAGGAAGAGAAACTGACCAGGGAGGGAGTGGAAGCCTGGAACTGCTGAATACCTAACTTCGGAGATCTTCTGTGGGAGCACAAACCTACATTTCATGGGCTTGCATGATACTCTCGTGATTATGGGGTTGGAAAGCTAAGACAGGCAGAATTTCTGGAGAGACTGAGATTCCAGCTGCTTGTGGAAATCAGGGATCCATATCCAGCTGCTCTGGGACAAAAGAAAGGCGGGAAGTCTGAGAGACTTCCTAACAAAGAAGCCCTTAGCAAGAGGGCTGCTAAAGGGGCAAGGATTGCACAGAGCTTACTGCTCAGGAGAGAAGACAGGTAGACAAAATTGTCCGGGTGCACTCTGCCCAGCCGGTTGGGAGCTTTGCCATATAGACTCTCATATTAAAGTAGGAAAAAGAAATCTTCCTCCTTAGATGAACTTCAGGAGCTCCAGCTCCCTGGCTGGCTACACAGCTCCAAGGACTCCCTCCGTGATACGCAGCTTACTGCACCTTTCTCCCAGCCTGCCCCACTGGCTCGCAAACCTGCAAACCGTACCATGACATTAGCCCAGCCAGAGGGAAGATCTGTCTAGAGCAACTACAAATGCAAAGGATAGAGGCTTATACCTGTGTGCTTGGCCGACTGGTTCAGGCAGTGGAGACAGGCATAGCAGCCGAGAAGAAGGAAATAGCTCTCTCCTCCCCCCAGGCACCAATACTGCTGCCCTGCGACCGCCGACATTGCTTCAGGGGCTGAGCAGCTCCAGAAAGAAGAGCTTCTGGGTACTAGAGGGCTTCATATAAAAATATGAAATGCCAAAGGAACCTGGTTCAGAGTAAAAATTATAAATACAACCCCTGAGAAAGATTTAAAATGACATCGACCTCATGACTCTTTCTGAAAGGGAGTTCAAAATAAAAATCATTAACATGCTCACGGAGGTACGGAAAGATATTCAAGAAGTCAGGAATGAATTCCAGTCAGAGATCTAATCGTTGAAGAGCACAAAAGACGGTATTAAAAGGAGATTAGATACGGTGGAGGAGAAGATAAATGAAATAGAAACTAGAGAAGAGGAATACAAAGAAGCTGAGGCACAGAGAGAAAAAAAGATCTCTAAGAATGAAAGAATAGTGAGAGAACTATGTGACCAATCCAAACGGAACAATATT
The DNA here is from genome assembly GCA_032199065.1 of Smutsia gigantea. Taxonomy (NCBI): domain Eukaryota; kingdom Metazoa; phylum Chordata; class Mammalia; order Pholidota; family Manidae; genus Smutsia; species Smutsia gigantea. The sequence continues at coordinate 196,991 of JAVSCE010020452.1, forward strand.
CACATTATAGGGGTACCAGAAGAAGAAGAGAGAGAAAAAGGGATAGCAAGTGCCTTTGAGAAGGTAACTGCTGAAAACTTCCCCAATCTGGGGAAGGAGATAGTCTCTCAGGCCATGGAGATACACAGATCTCCCAAGACAAGGGACCCAAGGAAGACAACACCAAGACATATAGTAACTAAAATGGCAAAGATCAAGGATAAGGGCACACTATTAAAAGCAGCCAGAGAGAGAAATAAGATCACATACAAAGGACAGCTCATCAGGCTATCATCAGACTTCTGAACAGAAACCTTACAGGCCAGAAGGGAGTGGCATGATGTATTTAATGCAATGAAGCACAAGGGCCTCGAACCAAGAATACACTATCTGGCAAGATTAACATTTAAATTTGAAGGTGGAATTGAACCATTTCCAGATAAGCAAAAGGTGAGAGAATTTACCTCCCACAAACCATCTCTACAGTGTATTTTGGAGGGAATGCTATAGATGGAAGTGTTCCTAAGGTTTAATAGCTGCCACGAGAGGTAGTAAAACCACAGTAAAGAGAGTAGAACAGCTACTTACTAAGCAAATGCAAAATTAAATTAACTATCCCTGAAGGCAAGCAAGGGATAGACAAAGAGTACAGAATATGATACCTAATATATAAAGAATGGAGGAGGGAGAAAAAGGAGGAAGAAAAAAAAACCCTTTAGATTGTGTTTGTAATAGCATATTAAGTGAGTTAACTTAGACCCTTAGATAGTAAGGAACTTAACCTTGAACCTTTGGTAACCACAAATCTGAAACCTGCAATGCCAATAACTATACACCTACCGATAATCTCCCTAAATGTAAATGGACTGAATGCACCAATCAATAGACACAGAGTCACTGAATGGACAAAAAAACAAGACCCATGTATATGCTGCCTACAAGACACTTACTTTAAACCCAAAGACATATACAGACTAAAAGTGAAGGGATAGAAAAAGATATTTCATGCAACTAATAGGGAGAAAAAAGCAGGAGTTGCACTACTGGTATCAGACAAAATAGACTTCAAAACAAAGAAAGTCACAAGAGACATAGAAGGACATTACATAATGATAAAAGGGTCAATCCAACAATAAGATATAACCATTATAAATATCTATGCGCTCAGCACAGCAGCACCTACATATGTGAAACAAATACTAACAGAATTAAAGGGAGAAATAGAATGCAATGCATTCATTCTAGGAGACTTCAACACTCCACTCACTCTGAAGGACATATCAACCAGACAGAAAATAAGGAGACAGAGGCACTGAACAACATAATAGAACAAATGGACCTAACAGACATCTACAGAACTCTACACCCAAAAGCAGCAGAGCACACATTTTTCTCAAGTGCACATGGAACATTTTCAAGAATTGATCATAAACTAGGCCACAAAAAGAGCCTCACTAAATTCAAAAAGATTGAAATGGTACCAACTGGCTTCTCAGACCACAGAGGTATGAAACTTGAAATAAATTACACAAAGAAAATGAAAAATCCCAGAAACACATGGAGGCTTCACAACATGCTCCTAAATGGCCAATGGATTAATGACCAAATAAAAACAGAGATCAAGAGATCAAGCAAAGTATGGAGACAAATGACAACAATAATTCAACACCGCAAAATCTGTGGGACGCAGTGAAGGCCGTGCTAAGAGGAAAATATATTACAATACAGGCCTACCTCAGGAAAGAAGAACATCCCATATGAGCAGTCTAAACTCACAATTAACAAAACTAGAAAAAGAAGAACAAATGAGGACCAGAGTCAGTAGAAGGAGGGGTCATAATAAAGACTAGAGCATAAATAACTAAAATCGAAAAGAGTAAAACAATAGAAAGAATCAGTGAGAGAGCTGGTTCTTTGAGAAAATAAACAAAATAGATAAACCCCTAGCCAGACTTATCAAGAAAAAAAGAGAGTCTACTCATATAAACAGAATCAGAAATGAGAAAACATAAATCATTATGGATACCACAGAAATAAAAAGAGTTATTAGAGAATACCATGAAAAATTATATGCTAACAAACTGGATAACCTAGAAGAAATGGACAACTTTCTAGAAAAACACAACCTTTCAAGGCTAACCCAGAAAGAAAGAGAAAATCTGAACAGACCAATTACCAGTAACGAAATTGAACTGGTAATCAAAAACCTACCTAAGAACAAAACTCCTGGACCAGATGGTTTCACTGCTGAATTTTATCAAACATTTAGTGAAGACCTAATACCCATCCTCCTTAAAGTTTTCCAAAGAGTAAAAGAAGAGGGAATACTTCCAAACTCATTCTATGAGGCCAGCATCACTGTAATACCAAAACCAAGCAAAGACACCACAAAAAAAGAAAATTACACACCAATATCCCCGATGAACTTAGATGCAAAAATACTCAACAAAATATTAGCAAACTGAATTCAAAAATACATCAAAAGGATCATTCATCATGATCAAGTAGGATTTATTCCAGGAATGCAAGGATGGTACAACATTCGAAAATCCATCAACATCATCCACCACAAGAAGAGAAAGAAAGACAAAAACCACATGATCATCTCCATAGATGCTGAAAAAGCATTTGACAAAATTCAACACCCATTCATGATAAAAACTCTCAACAAAATGGGTATGGAGGGCAAGTACCTCAACATCATAAAGGCCATATATGACAAACCCACAGCCAACATTATACTTAACAGCGAGAAGCTGAAAGCTTTTCCTTTAAGATCGGGAACAATACAAGGATGCCTACTCTCCCCACCTCTATTCATCATAGTACTGGAGGTCCTAGCCACAGCAATCAGACAACACAAAGAAGTAAAAGGCATCCAGATTGGCAAGGAAGAAGTTAAGCTATCCCTGTTTGCATAAGACATGATATTGTACATAAAAAACCCTAAAGAATCCACTCCAAACTACTGGATCTAATATCTGAATTCAGCAAAGTTGTGGGATAGAAAATTAATACACAGAAATCTGTGGCATTCCTATACACTAACAATGTACTAGCAGAGAGAGAAAACCAGCAGGAAAACAATTCCATTCACAGTTACATCAAAAAGAATAAAATACATAGGAAGGAACCTAACCAAGGAAGTGAAAGACCTATACTCTGAAAACTACAAGACACTCCTAAGAGAAATTAAAGAAGATACCAATAAATGGAAACACATCCCGTGCTCATGGATAGGAAGAATTAGTATTGTCAAAATGGCCAGCCTGCCTAAAGCAATCCACAGATTTAATGTAATTCCTGTCAAAATACCAACAGCATTCTTCAATGAACTAGAGCAAATCGTTCTAAAATTCATATGGAACCAAAAAAGACCCCGAATAGCCAAAGCAATCCTGAGAAGGAAGAATGAATTTGGGGGGATTATGCTCCCCAACTTCAAGCTCTACTACAAAGCCACAGTACTCAAGACAATTTGGTACTGGCACAAGAACAGACCCATAGACCAGTGAATCAGACTAGAGATCCCTGATATAAACCCAACCATATATACTCAATTAATATACGATAAAGGAGCCATGGACATAAAATGGGAAATGACAGCCTCTTCAACAACTCGTGTTGGCAAAACTGGACAGCTACATGGAAAAGAATGAAACTGGATTATTGTCTAACTCCATACACAAAAGTAAACTCAAAATGGATCAAGGTCCTGAATGTAAGTCATGAAACCATAAAACTCTTGGAAGACAACATAGTAAAAAATCTCCTGAATATAATAAGCATGAGCAACTTTCTTCCTGAGCGTATCTCCTCGAGCAAGGGAAACAAAAGTAAAAATGAACACATGGTACTACATCAAACTAAAAAACTACTGTACAGCAAAGGATACCACCAACAGAACAAAAAGGCATCCTACAGTATGGGAGAATATATTTGTAAATGACATATCTGACAAGGGGTTAACATCCAAAATATATAAAGAACTTACACGCCTCAACATCCAAAAAGCACATACCTGACTAAAAAATAGGCAGAGGATATGAAGAGACACTTCTCCAAAGAAGAAATTCAGATGGCCAACAGACACATGAAAAGATGCTCCACATCACTAATCATCAGGGAAATGCAAATTAAAACCACAGTGAGATATCACCTCACACCAGTAAAGATGGCCAGCATCCAAAAGACTAAGAACAACAAATGCTGGTGAGGATGTGGAGAAAGGGGAACCTTCCTGCAGTGCTGGTGGGAATGTAAGCTAGTTCAACCATTGAGGAAGGCAGTACGGAGGTTCCTCAAAAAACTAAAAATACAAATACCATTTGACCCGGGAATCCCACTCCTTGGAATTTACCCAAAGAATACAACTTCTCTGATGCACCCCTATGTTTGTCGCAGCACTTTTTACAATAGCCAAGATATGGAAGCAACCTAAGTGTCCATCAGAAGATGAATAAAGATGTGGTACATATACACAATGGAATACTATTCAACCATAAGAAAGAAACAAATCCTACCATTTGCAACAACATGAATGGAGCTAGAGGGTATTATGCTCAGTGAAATAAGCCAGGCAGAGAAAGACAAGTGCCAAATGATTTCCCTCATTTGTGGAGTATAACAACGAAGCAAAACTGAAGGAAAAAAATAGCAGCAGACTCAGAGACTCCAAGAAGGAACTAGTGGTTACCAAAGTGGAGGGGTGTGGGAAGGTGGGTGGGGAGGGTTGGAGAAGGGGATTGAGGGGTTTTTTGTTTAGTACACATGGTGTGGGGGGTCACGGGGAAAACAGTGTACCACAGAGAAGGCAAATAGTGAATCTGTGGCATCTTACTAAACCGATGGACAGTGACTGCATTGGCGGTATGGGTGGGGACTTGATAATATGGGTAAATGAAGTAACTATATTGTTTTTCCATGTGAAAGCTTCATAATAGTGTATATCAATAATACCTTAATAAAAATATTTTATGAAAAAAACCCATTAACTTATCATCTAGTGTTCATGAAAGAAATGTATACAATTCAGGTGTCAGGCATCAGTTTAAATAAACTGATGTTTATTGAATAAAGATTTAGTGGCAAAGAAGATCTTTGAGAACGTCTTATTATGTGAACACCTCTTCTGGGAAAACTAAATATTTGAGCAACTTTACATCTTAGTAACTGTCACTTCCTATCTTCTGCCCAGGGGACCTGACAAAGTGAGATGGATCTAAAAATCACCATGGCTCCATGGCTGTCGTTAGGTACAGAATGCCTAAAACTTGGAGTTAGACGCTTAGGGTAATGCTCCAGCTGTGATCACTTACCTGAGTAAACTCAAGTTATTTAATCTTTCTGAGTGGCACTTGCCTCACATGAAACATGAGGATACTGCTACTCCCCCAGCTTAATGTACAGAGATCAAACAAGATAAAGAAAACAGAAGTGCATTAGAAACTGCTTACGAACTACTCAAAGACATTAGGTGATCAAGCCAATTAGTATGTACTGATTATCTACTATGTGCCAAGTAGTGTGCTGGAACATAGGAAATATTCTAGGACATATTCGGTGGATAGGACTTAAAGTGGTTTAAATACTGGGACTGATGAGAAAAATTATGTTATGTTAAGGAGGAAGATTTTTTTTAAAAAGGTACATATAAACTCTTGATTGCAGCAGTTGATAACTTAGATGAATTGGATCAATTCCTTCAAAGACACAATCTACTAAAACAACATGAAAAGAAACAGATAATCTGAATAGGTCTGTATCTCTTAAGCGAATTGAATTAATAAGTAATAACCTTCCAAAACAGAAGGTGCCAGGTCCAGATGGTTTCACTGGTTATTTTGACAAATATTTAAAGAAGAAATTATAAGAATACTCTACAATCTGTTCCAGAAAATAGAGGGAGGAGGAATAGTTCCAAACTCATTCTATGAGGCCAGCATTACCCTAATACCCAAACCAGACACATACTATCTCAAGGGAAGTGCCAGCAAGTTACTTTGTGGATCAAGAAAAAATGATTCTGAAGTTTACACAGAAAGGCAAAAGTCCCAAAATAGTTAACACAATACTGAAGAAGGACAAAGAGGATCTGAAGCTACACTAATCAAGACAGAGTTGTACTGGCAAAAGACTGGACAAACAGATCACTGGAAAAAAATAGAGTGCCCAGAAATAGACCCCATAAATATAGTCAACTGAACAAAGGGGATTCAACGGAGAATGGGACAATCTTTTCAGCAAATGGTGCTGGGAAAACTGGAAACCCACCTGCAGTAAAATGATTCTAGACACTGACATTACATATTTCACAAAAATTAATTCAGAATGGATCACAGACCTAAATGTAAAATGCAAAACTATAAAACTCCTAGAAGATAACATGAGAAAAAAACCTAGGTGATCTTGGGTTTGCATGAGTTTTTAGATGCAACACCAAAAGCACAATCCATGAAAGAAAAAATTGAGAAGTCAGACTTCATTAAAATTTAAAAACTTCTGCTTTGTGAAAGACAGTGTTGAGACAATGAAAAGACAAGCCACAGGCAAGGAGAAAATATTTGCAAAACATATATCTGATAAAGGACTTATATAAAAAAATATACAAAGAACTCTTAAGACTCAACAATTGAAAAAAACTACACCCAACTAAAAAGTAGGCAAAAGATCTGAGCAGACACCTTATCAATGGAGATACCCAGACAGCAAATGAACACGTGAAAGGATGATCAGTATCATTATTCATTAGGGAATTGAAATTAAAACAATGAGACCACCACACACCTATTAGATGGTTAAAATTCAAAGCACTGGATTTATGGAGATTTGATTTTTAGTCCAGAATATGATCTAACTTGGTAAATGTTCTATGTACATTTGAGAAGAATGTGTATTCTGCTATTTCAATTGACATATAAATGTCAACGAGGTCAAAGTGGTTAAGAGTGGTCAGCAGAAATCTGCTATTGTGTTTATTTCTCTCCCTCTGTATTTTTTTTCTCTGTCTACTTTTAAGCTTTTTCTGTTGATCTTTGATTTTGAGCAATTATGATGTGCCTTGTAGTTTTTCTTCATGTTTCTCAACTTTTGGGTTATTGATCTGTGTGTTACCAGTTCTAAATAAATTTGGAAAAATTTCGGTCAATATTTCTTCAAATATTTTCTTCTGTTCCAATTCCGTTTTCAGGACTCCAAGTACATATATTTTGAGTGGCTTGGAATTGTTCCACAGCTGATATTCTAGTACATTTTTTTGATTTACTCTTCTTTGTTTCATTTTGGATAGTCTGTATTGCTATGTTTTCAAATTCACTAAATCTTTTCTTCTGTTTTGGTGTCCTTGGCTGCTAACTCTAATATCCAATGTCATATCTGTGTTTTATCTTCCAATTTGATTGCATACCTTATAAGTTTCAATTCAATGTCATATGTTATAAATTTTACACTGTGGGGATTGGATATTTTTGTATTCCTAAAGGTATTTTTAAGCTTTGTTCTGGCATACAGTTAAATTACTTGGAAATGTTTTGATCCTTTCTGGTCTTGATTTTAAGATTCATAAGACATGACTGGAGCTATGCCTAGTCTGTGGTCATTGTTTCCCACTATTGAGTACTTCTGAGTGCTCTACCTATTGTTCTGTGAATTCTGAGGTCTTGAGTCTTACTGGTGGGAAAAACAAGATTATTGGCCCTGTGTGGGTGTGAGTATTATTCCCTCTAATCCTTTCAGGTAGCCCTTTACTTGGCTTAGTTACTTTCCTGAGATCATATACTTATACTTGAGAGCAGCCTTCTACACATCCCAAGTTCCCTTTCCTGGTATGCGCCCTGCAAACTCTGGCCACCTTGGCCTCTCTTGACTCTTAACTCCATCTCTTTAAATCAATGAGTATGTGAGAAACTGCTTGGGATTCCCCTTTCTGCGCTAGTACCTGAAGACTCACTCAAAACATTAATCTGGGGCAAACAGGGCTTACCTTGTTTATTTCCTGTCTCTCAGGAATCACTGTCCTTTATTGCCTGATACCCATTTTTTTTAAACTACAATTTTGTATATTTTGCCCATCTTTTGGCTGTTTTAAGCCAGAGGGTAAATTCAGCCTTTGTTACTCCATCTTGGCCAGAAGAAGTAGAATTCCTCTATGCTTAACTTTTATTATTTCTAGATATATTTACTGATTATCTACTATATGCCACATGCCTCTGGGCAAAGCGATGGTGATACAGTACTAGGCAAAGTACTATGTTAGCAAAGTATAGTCTTAGCTCTGAGGATCTTCTGTTCTAATGGGAATAAAAACAAGTAAATAGAACTGATTCTTAAATGTTTCACAGAACTCCATTTTTGGCCTTCTGCTTTTCTTACTAATTCATTTCTTCCTAAAATTCATCTAGTTTCAAAAATTTACCACTTCTGTATTGATGACTTCCAAGTCTACATCTCCACTTCCTACAAACTCTAGTCTGGTATTCCTCCCACTGTTGACTGTGGGCCACATAACCCTGAAATGAGCAATTACCTAGGTTCTTCTTGTGTTCTCCTATATCTAAACAGTCAAAAAAATCAAGTGGATTCTATCAAGTAAGTAATTTCCAAATTCATCTTCTCCCACCCATTCTATATAACTCAATGAACAAACTTTTAAGTACCTATCACATTCTGGGTAATCTCTATGCCTTTGGTCTTGATCTCTTCCAATTTATCCTGCATGATAAAGGATGAGTGATCTTTCTAAAAAGAAACCTCATTCCATAATTTCTCTGCTTAAAATCCTTTGATGAGAATGTACTGATTTTAAAATAAAATCCAAAGCAATTAAGGACACAGTCCTGGTCTGTCTCTCAAATTTCAGCTCTGTGACTCACATGTTCTTGTCCTATGTTCCCAGAATACTTACAACACTTGCAGCTTTCCAAGTGTACCATGTTTTACCTCAAATTGTTTGTATGTATAGTTCACTGTGCTTAGAATAGTCCTATCTCCTTTCCCTCTGATTCCTTTATGTTATTTAAGATTCAGTTCAGACATCTCTTCCTCTAGGAAATCTTCCCAAATTCCCCAGTCTGTTTCAGATACATATTTTTATTGGTACTCCTTTGACTATATATATTCAGAAATGAAACTCCCTCTAACTTACTCAAAAAAGAATTATTGTAAAGGCACTGGGATGTTTCAAGGATCCAAGCAAAGGAATGCAGGTGAGCCTTAAGAAGAACTCAGGACTCAAATGCCATCAGGATTTTCTCACCATGTTGTCTCCTCTCCCTGTGTCTTGAATCCTCTCCTTAAATCTTTTCTCTTCTGTATGCATCTTGTCTATTCTCCTTTGTGTGTCCACTTCATTCTCCTCCTTCTCTCTGCAGATCCACTATTTAAGTCCATATAATGGGAAAGTAGTTCCTGCCAGCTCCTGAACTTTGTATCTCATATCATCTAGAGACCTGAAGACTTATTTGTCTATCCTAAGTTCAGTTCTGAAATTTCCTGAAAAAGGCCACTGGCCCTACATAGGTCAGCTGCCAGCCCTGTGTCAACTGGAGGAGTCAGGGTCATGTTGTTGATGATCACATGGCTGAGAGTATAGGGCTAGAGCAGGGGCAGTTATCCTACACAGGGTTCAGAGCAGAGAAGCCTTTGGTGGCCACTAGTACTTGCCTGGAACTCTGTGGATAGTTACATCACATTTTCTCTCTCTCTTATAAGAGCTCATTTAGGGTAAGAATTGTGCCTTCCATCTACATATGTAATAACCAAAAAAGTAACACATAATTAACAAACTAATTAAAAATGAACTCCTCAAAAGACCATGGACTGAAACAAATGAGAAGGCTTAACATGATATAATGGGAAAAAGCATTAATTAGGAGGTGAGAAACTTTACTGGTAGTCTGGGTTCTGCCACTAATGGCAGGCCAGGTACTTAACTTTTCTATGCTTCAGTTTTCTTCTTTACCAACAAAAATTTATACAGTGGCCCTACCTACCTCAAGAGATTGCCATGAGCTTTGAATGAGGTAGTGTCTGTGCAAGTACTTTAAAAAGTGAGAAATTATATATAAATACAAGGCAGAGTTATTATTATAGTAATCAACAAATGTGCAAATAAGGAATTTAAGAAAGAGCATACCCTCCTGATTAGTGGGAGTGAACAACCACTAAAGGTAAAAATTAGAATACCATTACAATGAGTGCCAGTATAAATCAAAATAAAGTGAAGATTTTCAAATATCAAAAGCCGTCAAAGATATGAGTCTTGAAATGCAAGATTTAAAAAATCATATGCTTTTGCCAGGGAAAAGTGAATTTTTATTTATTATAACTTACATATCATAAAGTGTGTTAAAGCTCAACATAAAGCAAAATGCATACACTGAGAGAGAAGCCACTTTCAGCTTCATTTTTTCTAAGTTACTTGGTAAAGTATTTTTGCCTCTGGAGATACTGCTTTATGATTAAAAACCTTATGACTAATGTATTTTAAAATAGAGTAATTCTATATCAAAGAATTATTCAACACATGATAGGGATCAAATGAGACAGATAATGTGTGTGAAGATACACTCTGAACGATAACGTACTATGATGAGAGTCCTGGATCGGCAGTCCTTATCAGCAAAGGCCCAGACACCTAATACCAGATGGGAAGGACAGCTTGGAGAGTCTTAAAAGAGAGCTGGCAGGGACACTCTTGGATGGACACAAATCATTTGAAAATTAAAAAGAACAACGGTGTCATATTACTGTTTGTTTGGGTTTTTTTTTGATGCATCTCCATACTGCATAAAATGAAGGAAGACAAAATGAAATATGAGGGTAACTGCTGTTGTTTCCACAACAATGTTCACAGATTTTTTTCTAAAAATATATCTTAGTGTATTTTTAGTGTTCTCCTTTTGATGAAATTGGGGAAGTTCAAGCCATTTTGCTGAAGAAAACAGGATGGAAAGACGCTTCCTACAAACAAAGACTGGTACAAAGCCTGCTGGAATTTAGAGTAGGGGCTGAGTCTTGGACATAAAAAAAAATTCATGATGAGTTAGAAAACCTAAGTAACAACCATTGACTAAAAAATGCCTACACTTACTTAGCTTTTTTGTGTTTTTGTCTAAAAAGCATAATCAGTGGGAAATAAATGGTAATTCTCTTCCAGTTAGCACACCAATAGGAAGCTTGTGTATCTGAATTGAAGAGAACAGTGAACATCTGAAGGCTGTACACCCCAACTAAAGGTCCAGGTGTGGGCCAGGCAAACCCACACCCCTGGAGCACTAGGAAAGATTCAAGGATGAGAGTTGTTAAGCTAACCAAAAACTAGCTGCATTATGCTTGAAGCCCATTTATACATTAGCTCAATTAGCTGTAATTTATACATAACTAAAATATTAGTTGACACTGATTGACATTGACTTTCCCCACCTTTTAACTCACCTGTAAGATTCTTTGCAAGATTGATGGAAGGGCAATAAATGCTGCCATGCTGTTTAGAACTTGCATGGTCAAAGATTTCAGAGCTGTTAAAATAAAGTGTTAATATTAAAGACAGTTTAAAATAAGAAGTTTTGGTTTTTCTTTTAAGTCACTGGAAAACAGTAAATTTATACAGCTTCCTAGAAACTTAGCTAACCAAGGCCAGTGTGATATTTTAAACTTAACTGGTCGTGAGTTGCAAAGATACAATTTTTCCAGACAAATGACATAATTGGTGCCACAGAGAGAAACTGAACCTGGAAGATGAGATCAACACACTATAATACAATTTCATTAAGAAAAATAGTAAGAATACTAGGAGAAGGTATAATGATGATTTTTAGCAGATAAAAAATGGATGATGTATAGGCAGACTCTGATGAACTTACTTTCAGAATGTGGATGAGGTACAGCTGAACTGGACAGTTTCTGAGGGGCCATCATTGCCTCCAACAGTGGAAACCAGAGTGCCTACATCAGAGGAAACCCAAGAAAAAAAACAGTTTTATTTTAAAGATTAAAATCAGCATAGTGTTTTAACAGGTTGAAATGTACTTCTGTCACACATTTGTTAATAAAAATTAGAAAAGGCAAAGATGGAACATGTCCGGGAAAAGAGAAAAAGTTAAAACAAGGACCATAGGTAGAACAGGTACATCTTTACCATGCCTCTTGGAAGAGTAAGGAAGCTGAAGTTAAGTAAGTCTAGACCTTGGAACTGCAATATTCTGTCTAGGGAGAGGGGTAGGTTTAAAGGAGCCAGGGCACAGCCTCTTGCTAGGTGTTTATATACTCTGGTATAAGTGCATCCTTGACAAAATCTAAATAACCCTATATACTGCAGAAGAGAACAGAGGACCTCCCCCAACCATCTTCCCCCTGCCACCCCCCATTTCTCTTCAGCTATGTCAGCAAGATAAACTAATAAAGGTTATCCAAAGTGTTTTCATGTATCAAGCATTATTTTATATTTCATTAGTCATCATAGACCAAGAAGTGGAAATTAACATGATTTCAATTACTATTTCCAGCTACTTCTTAAGACAAATTAATAGATCTATCACTTATTTATTTCCATTATGTTGGGCACTGTATTAAATGCTTTACATGAATTTTCTCATTTCAACCTTAGACAGTAAACATTATCTTCACCTGAGATAAGAAATTGAAGTTTAGATAAGTAATTTGCCAAAGATCACAATGCCAGTAAGTTGGCAGTTTGACACCAAATTTTTGTGCTCTTCCTATGCCTAAGGAAAAATCTTTATCATTAAAAATCAAACACATTAAAAAATTTCAAACATGTTTTCTTGTTGGATAGTGATTTACAAAGGCCTTACTGCAGTATTTTGGGAGGAACCTAATCCTAAAAACACATCTAGGACACATGAAGAAAAGTCAGTATTGACAGAGCAGGACAAGAGTGGTTATTTACAGAAGAGGGCATGTTCTGTGCCCCACCAGCCAACACTGTAGAACTCACTTGGCAATGGAGGTATAGGAACTCCTTAAGGCAAAGCGGATAGGCTAAGGGTTCAGCAACTTTCCCACTAGTGACCACCCAACTGAGGAGCTACTTGAAAACCTTAATCTGTCCCCATTTGAGATTTTATAAGGCCAAGATTTTATACTGATGACTTTATATGTATTTCTTCAAGTTCTTAAGCTACTGGTTTGAACTATGTTACATATTGGCAATTCTTTATTTTACTGAAATTTTATCAAGTCCTTGTGAATATTTAATCTTGTGTTTTATTCTTAGATAACTTTACTTAGCTTACCTTTTAGTTGCCTATTTTAACTTGTTTTTGTAACTACATCATTTATTTCTATGTATTTTATGGACTTTTAATTGAATATGGCATACCTTTATTTAACCTTTGGGATTTTGTATTTATTATGTTTAGATACTTGACTTAAAAAATTTTTAATTTAATCCATATAATTTACAAGATTTACCTTTTTGAAGGTTAGTTTATTCTTGATTATAAATGGCAGACTGGGGTAAGCATGGTTGTAGAGGTAATAGCCAAGGGATGTGTTCATACTGTAAACAGAGCAGTTCTACTTCAATTAAATCTCCACATTAACCCTAAATACATGGTAAACACCTTTAAATATTTTCTCTTACTCTTTAATATTGGTTCATAAATGCTTAACTTGGATAACTCTAAAAACCCATAGGCTAAAAGAAGCATCTATGATAATGACAAAACTATTCCCTGAGAGCAATACAAAGCTAAACCTAAATTACTTCGTGTTACCTAATAGCAGCTTTCTTTCCAGGGAATTATACGCATAACAAAGCCATATTCGCTATTATATGTCTCACTGGACATCAGGGTAGCAGCATAATAGATATACAAAGGTAGGACGGGTAGAGATTCAACTTGGGAAAGGACAGCCAGCCCAAATTCCTGTGGTCTAACTTCAAGGAAATGTGCATCATCTGAAATCTTCTGATGAAACTTTTAGGAAGAGATACTATAGGCAGTTCATTTTCAACCCTTTGGATATTCAAATTTTCTAGTCAGTCTGGGGTCTGTGGCAACAGCTTTTGTTCTCACCCTCTTCAAAACAAAACAAAAACAAAGCAAACAGAAACAAGGCAAACGACCATTAAAATCCCCCAAACTTAATGTTTGGTATTATATAAAATCAGTCTAGCATTTTCACAAAAATGGTATTTACATGAAATTCAACATTCAAATATTTTTGTTGTTATTATGAAACTTGCTCAGAAATGAAACAGAAAGCAGTTGTTGGGGGGGGGGGAAGCAGAGTGGTGTGAGGGGTATGAGGTGTGTGTAAGGTGTGTGTGTGTGTGTCTAAGACAGGCAGAGGCAGACAGATGGACTTCTCTTCTTTGTAGCCAGTAAATGCTGTAATAGTAATCTTAGAGATGTGAAAGTTCCAAAGGATAGAAAGAAGTCTAATATCTAATGTTTCCATGAAAACAAATTCCAACTCAGACAGAAAAAACAATAGGATAAATTTTCCTTTTGCCATATCAGAGGAAGCTTTGTTCTTTTCTCTTATTTAGAGATACAGAGTTCCTGTATAGTCACAATAATCCCTAGAGTTCTGGAGGCATGGACTTTGTATCTAATTGTACCATTAATACATGTGAATTTGGACATATTTTAGCTTATGTGAACTTAAATGGCACTATTTATAAAACATAATTATCATTTTTTCTTAAATTTTCCTTAAGAAGATAGGAGAGTATCAAATAGATATTAGAGAGGAGATGGAAGGGTTGGAAAATAAAAAAGGCTTAGTTTTAAATATGTATAAACATAGCTTTAAGAATTCTACCCTTTTGTGTTTCTCTATCAAAATATAGCCATGACCAAATATAGCCAGCTAACCAAATGATAAATGAAAATAAAAATTAAGGAGTGAAAAAAATCATGGCAAAAGGATGAGTATCAAGCCCATAATCCTTTTAAATAAAGATAAAACAACTTTGAATTTACAGATACAAAAGACAATGTAAGTGTTATAAACTTTAATGAAGTAAAATAACATAGCTAATTAAAATGAAGAGGGACGGAGAAAAAAGGTTGGAGTAACTATGAGTTCATGCCAATTTCCTTACTGGCTGGGCATCATAGATATTATAAAAACTGAAATGTAATTATAAATATAATAATTCCAATCTATTACAGTTATCAGGATTTTTTTAACTTTAGTGAGATTTATTATTAGCACAGTGAAGAAAAATTTGAAATTCAGAAATTCTTCAGCTTCACGTAACTTCCTAAATAAGACTGAATACTGTATTTACTTGTAAAAGCAAGCATTATTTGACCCAATTTTTCTAAAATCATGTCAACCTAGGCAGATAAAAAATATCTAGAGTGATGTTCACCAAATGATAATGATGGTTATTTCTGAGTGGTAGGATTTCAAAGGGCAATTTTTTTTTTGGTATCATCAATCTACAATTACATGTGCAACATTATGGTTACTAGACTCCCCGCATCATCAAGTGCCCCCCACATACCCCATTACAGGCACGGTCCATCAGCGTAGTGAGATGCTATAGAATCACTACTTGTCTTCTCTAAGTTGTTCAGCCCTCCCTGTGCCCCCCCCACATTATGTCTGCTAATCGTAATGCCCCTTTTTCCCCCTTATCCCTCCCTTCCCACCCATCTTCCCCAGTCCCTTTCCCTTTGGTAACTGTTAGTCCATTCTTGGGTTCTGTGAGCCTGCTGCTGTTTTGTTCCTTCAGTTTTTTTCTTTGTTCTTATGCTCCACAGATGAGTGAAATCATTTGATACTTGTCTTTCTCCACTGGGCTTATTTCATTGAGCATAATACCCTCTAGCTCCACCCATGTTTTTGCAAATGGTAGGATTTGTTTTCTTCTTATGGCTGAATAATATTCCATTGTGTATATGTACCACCTCTTCTTTATCCATTCATCTACTGATGGACACTTAGGTTGCTTCCATTTCTTGGCTATTGTAAATAGTGCTGCGATAAACAGAGGGGTGCATCTGTCTTTTTCAAATTGGGCTGCTGCATTCTTAGGGTAAATTCCTAGGAGTGGGATTCCTGGGTCAAATGGTATCTCTATTTTGAGTTTTTTTGAGGAACCTCCATACTGCTTTCCACAATGGTTGAACTAATTTGCATTCCCACCAGCAGTGTAGGAGGGTTCTCAAAGGGCAATTTTTAAAAAACATCCTTCTGAGTAACTTTCTGTGTGGCAGTATTTTTTTGAATGATGGGTATGTATTATTTCACACACAAAAAAATGTTTTTAAGGAGGAGAAAAATCACATATATTATGTTAATATATTTATTATGCACAATTTATATTCCATAGGGTTTTCAAAATTTATGACCTTAAAAAAATCCTTCAAAAAAGCATAAAAGAGCAATTTACCCATCATATAATTACAGAAAACACACCAAGTTTATTATTTTTATTGTAACATGTATGGCTAAATAAATATGAAAAATTTAACCTACTTCCCACTTAAAAAATCCAGGCTGTGGAAAGAGGCCATGGGTGTCAAGTCAGAGGCCAGAGCCTGGAGGGGCAGCCACAGAGGAGTTGTGCCGTATCATGCTGCAACTTTACTTCTTGAAACTACTGCCGAATTTAGCTATCAAGTCACATCTCGCCCCCTTAGTTTCTGCTTCACTGCTGTGACTCCCACCTGCACCAGGTGTTCAACTGTCCCGCCTTCAGTTTTGCGTTCCTCCCTATTGCAGTCTGGAATCTGTTACAGCAGTAGTTTCAACCTCGGCTGTACAGTGGAATCGTGTGAAGCTTTAAAACATGCTGATGAACTGGGACCCAGCCCCCAAGACTTCAATTTAATTGATCCGGGGTGCAATCCGAGTGCTGGGATTTTTCAAAGCTCCCTAGGTGACTCTAATGTGCAGACAAAGTTGAGAACTAGTATATCATTGCCTTCCTTGACCTTTTCCAGATTTCTCTGTATCCCTTGAGGGTTTTCCTCTAGTTCTTCATGCTCACTTTCATCCACAGGGAATAGAAAAGATGATAAATGACCACACAGCCACAGTATCACTATGCAGAATACACAAAACCTCAGGCCAAAGAGTACAAGGACATGATGAAGTATTCATGCACATAAGTTTGCAGCACAGCCAAACCTAAGACTACAAAGCCTTTTGAGAGAACAAAGAGGACAGGCACACCTCATAGTAACACTAGGAGCCTCACACTCCTGGGAGCACTGAATAGTGATTAAAATCCAGTTGAATTAAACTCAGGTGGCTGAGAAGGAAGTGGAAGTAGAATTAATTCCTCATTTCAGACAAGAAGATACTTATATGTGCTTAAGGAGTCCTTCTCCTACCTCTCGTTGCTGCTGGTTCAGATTATGGGAATTTCTCTGGCAAAGGGCAATTGTCTCTACCATAGTCTCTTCAACATCCTTCAATGATGGATCCTGCTTAGTATCTAGATTCAGAAAAATTATTAATATCACTTAAGGATATATTAACTGACAATCTTAGAGCTTCTGTAAAAAATCAAATGATTAGTTTCTTCACATAACTTCAGTTTTCTATTACATAATCATCTATAAGAATGATACAGACATTTTAGTAAAACAAAACACAGACAAATTTGTGTAAAAGGAGTTTTCCATATAAACATTTGACATTCAGAGGACATATAAAGCACATACTTAGCATTTTATTATGCTTTAGCTGTGGAAAGTCTCCAATCATCTGCTTGAAGGTTAATTAGTAAAGAGATTATCTTTCACTTTCCTTGTTCTACCATTTTCTTCCCCCACCTATTTCTTAAATGTAGATATTTAGAGATACTATCTAAGGCCCTTTTCTTTTCATCTGCAACAATTTCAACCAATCTTTTGGTTTCAACTCTCACGCCCTTGTTAATAACTTTCAAATAGCCCTTATTCCTTCCATAATCTACAGGCTGAAATTTTGACAGGCTCTAGAGTTCTATCTCCACATGTATGTGCAGCAAGCACCTTGAACTTTATATGTGCAAAACTCAAGCCATTTTCCTCACTTCAAATTTGCTCCTCCCCTTTCCAAACTAAGTTAATGAAACCATGATCTTTAAGTCAAGCAGTTTATAAGTCTTCATCATCTTTGATGCGTCCCTCTCCTTCATCCACAAATTCAAATAAATTGCCAATTTTGTTCATTCCACTTCCGTACTTTCATATGCCCATCACTTTTTCTCTGGTGAACTCTCCATCACCTCACTTGCACTTCTGCAACAGCTTCTTACTTAAACTTCTGATTTCCAATCTTGCCTCCCTCCATCCCCTTTTACACTGTCACTAGAGGAGTTTTCTTAATCACAAGTCCAAACACATCAGTCCCATCCACAAAAACCATCAAAGACTTCTCATTTAAAACCTCTGAATTCCTGAGTAAACCTCTGACCCTAAATGAACAGAGTAAACATTCCACCTCATCTTTTCACGCTCTGGGCTCTTTTATCACCAGCTTATTTCTTACTCTCTGAAGTTGTTACTAACCAGGTTCTTTTCATGTTCATGTTCTCCTCAGCCTGGAGTCTCTTGCCTTACTGTTGCCTATCAAACCCCTATTCACATTCCAGTCTCACTTCCAAGATCATGTCTTCCACAAAAGTATCTCTGAACCATCAGTTACAAATGGTTCCCTAATTTTCCACAATCCTTTGTCATTCTCATGCCTCTTTTATAATACTTGGTTCTACCTGCATTAGAGTTTTTATTTACGTATCTCTTTCACAAGACTCTAGTTCTTTGAGTGAGGACTGCGTTTAGCCATTCAGGTACAGTCCACAGGAATAGCACAGTGTCTTGCTATTAGCAAATCCTCCAAAAATTTTAAGCATACTGAAAAAATTGAATCTGAAAGTAAATGGCAGACGTGAGAAACTTATCTTCACTGGAATTCAAAGAACTGGCTTCTCTACACCACCTGCAAATAGCTGTAGTATTTTTTGGGAAACATTCTTCTCATTTTTCCCTCAATCTTTCATGTAATATTTGCAAAAATCATTCTTACAACAAAAGGAAAAGGTCATAAGTGCTACAACATGGCTAAATGTTGATGACATTATGCTAAGGCAGTAAGCCAGACACAACAGGACAAATACACTTATGATTCTGCTTATATGAGATACCCACAGTCATCAAATTCAGAGTCACAAAGTAGAATGGTGGGCTGTAGAGGAAGGAGGGGATGGGGAGTAATTGTCTAGTGGGCACAGAGTTTCAGTTTGAGAAGTTGAAAAGTTCTGGAAATAGATGGTGGTAGGATTGCACAACAAAGTAAATGTACTTAATGCCACTGAAGTATACAGTTAAAAATGGTTAAAACATTATATTATCACATTTTAAGGAAATATATATTTTTTAATTTCAAGGAAGATATGGGACTTTTATATCTATCTGTAACAAAGCTAGACAAGGTTCTAAACTGCCAAATTTTACTGCTTTGTGCTAAAATTATATAAATTCAGTATATAGAAACACTGGCTATTACTTGCTGATCAGAAGCCCTGATTTGCTGTTGCTCAGCACATTATGGTAATTTTTAGGATGTCATTTATGCATCTCATTTACATATAACCAAAACATCAGCACAATAATATAACCAAAAAAAAAAGATCAATACCAGTGAAAAGTGCCTAATTTTCTGTATACTGAACTCCACTGACAATTAGCACCACAAATCCACAGTGGTTTATATGATTTCCTATGATAAGCCCTTGAGAACAAGGTAAAATGGAATCAGTGTTAAGGTGGATAAACAGTAATTATACAAATCAATGTATTTATTACTTAGTAAATGCAGTTTATTAGACATCTTTTAAAACACAGGGTCTATAAGGAAAAATTGAAAATTACATTCAAGAACTTACTTTCATCTTGATGTGTTATCTCTTGAAGTTTGCTTTGCAGTCTCTAGGAGGTAAAAAATGCAGGAGGAAAAAGGAACACTTTATCTTTGTAATCTATCAAATTTTGAATTAACATATTTTAAAAGAAAAGCCCTAAGAAAAAACAAGGTTAAGAATGGTCCCTTACTATCATTCAGAAGGGAATTCCTGTGTGTATAGGAAGAACAGCCAGCAGTAATGAAAGGGACCCAAATATCAAGTATCATTCTGCTTTTGTTGTACGACTGTCATCACTGACACTCTTTCAGCACAGTAATAAGGATTTATCTAAGTTTGGATAAGGGAATAAAATTCATACTGGGTTATGAAAAAATGGGTGGGTGGAAATAAAAAGGACACACATCTATCCTGTAGCATAGAGCCTTGAGTGTGACATTTCCTACATATGCTATTGTAGCGTCCACTGCTCTACTGAATTCTAGATCCTTAGATACCCTCAACTGATATTCCAAAGGCTTCTTAATACACACTGAAGCTGACTTTAATATATCCTTTCCTACCCAAAATTTGCTCCTTTTCTTGGGGTCCCTTATAGGCTAATGTTAAGCTAAAACTCATAAAATCATCATTAACTACTCCCTCAAATCCACCTCCTCCTCTTACTCCACCACCACTGTCACAACCAGCTCAAGCCACTGAAGTCCTCTGCAACAGGCTTGCAAGTGTTCTTGACTTCCAGTTTCACCTCCTCTTCTTTGCAGCTCCCTTCCCCCAGAAATCTTCCTACAGTCACCATGGCAGTCTTTATGAAACAAACATCATGTCCCTTCCTAGCTTAAAAACCTTTATTTGACTCAATGTGACAACAGAATCATTCCTAATTTTTTATTGTGTCCTACAAAATCTTTCCAAATCTGGACCTAGCCTTTGTTTCTAGCCTGACTGGTCTATACATTAATAGTTGAGCCCTAGTAAAGCGGCTTGCTGCTCTCCTAGCAGTTCAAATTTCTTTGTACTCCCATGTCTTTGCAAATGATGGGCTGATTCCCTGCAAGGATCTCCTGCTTCTCTTTCCCCCTATCTGTGCCAGGGACACTTTTACTTATCCTTTAAAAGTAGGTATATGGTATCTTCAACAAATAAGTTGCAAGGAAAAAAAAAGGAGATGTCAGGGTAAGTTATAGATTAAAAGAGGTTAAGAGACTACACAAAGGCTCTGTGGAGTATTCTCCCTGGACTATTTTACAATTACAGGGCTAGGAAAAAACTACAAGCCAATATAGAACATTTATATAAACAGGACATCCCTAATCTATTTCTGGCTAGATGACAATATTTAAAAAACAGATACAGCACTTCACACCCCACAGGATAACTAGTATCAAGAAAACAGAAAATAACAAATGCTGGTGATGATTTGGAGAAATTGAACTCTTGTGAATGGGAATGTACAATGGCACAGCCACTGTAGAAAACAGTATGGTGTTTCCTCAAAAATTAAAAATGAATTATCATTTAATCCAGCAACTCCACTTCTGGTTATATACCTAGCAGAAATGAAAGCAGTGTCTCAAAAAGGTATTTGCACACACGTTCATAGCAGCATTGTTCACAAGGGTCAAAAGGTGGAAACAACCCAAGTGTCTACCAACAAATGAATGGATATACAAAATGTGGTATATACATAAACTTGGTGTATTATTGAGCCTTAGAAAGGAATGAAATTCTGACATGCTACAACATAGATAAATCTTGAAGACATTATGTGAAATACAATAAGCTAGACACCAAAAAACAAATACTATATAATTCCATGTATATGAAACATCTAGTGTCATCAAATTCAGAGTCAGAAAGTAGAATGGATGTTTCCAGGGGCTTGGGTAGGGGAGGAATGGGGAGTGGTTGTCTAATGGATACACAGCTTCAGTTTGGGAAGATTAAGAAGTTCAGGAGATGGATGGTGGTAATGACTACACAACAATGTGAATACACTTAATACCACTGAAATGGTTAATTTTGTGTTACGTATATTTCAGAACAGGTAAAACAATGGGGAATTCTTTAAAAAAAAACTGATGGAACATCAACTGTTGGTAAGAATATGGAAAAACCAAAACTCTTTAATATTATTGGCATGGATGTAAAATGGTACAACCACTTTGTAAACAGGTCTGATAATTTTATAAAACTAAACCTAAACCCATCCTGTGACCCAGCAATTCCATTCCTTGGTAATGACCCCAGGGAAATGAAAACACTTACTTATAAGAGTGATCATAGTAGCTTTATTCTTAATAGCCAAAAACTAGAAATAGCCTAGATGTCAATCAATGAATAAACTGTGGAATAGTCATACAATTAAATACTACTCAGCAATAAAAGGAATAAACTAGTGAATACATGAAATAACACAGATAAACCTCAAAAACATTATGCTGAATGAAAGAATTATATGAGTACGTATAAGATGATTCCATTAACATGAGTGGATAAAACAGACAAAACTAATCCACAGAGAAAAAAATTACAAAAATGGTTATCTCTGGGGAATGGGAGTGGAAATGACTGTGAAGGAGCATGAAGGAACTTTCTGGGGTGAAGGTAATGTTCTGTCTTGTTAGGGACCAGGGCCATGAAGTGTCTGCATTTGTCAAAACTCATCAAATAGTACAACTAAGACTTCTGAATTTTGTTGTATGTAAATTTTACCTTAAAAAAATACCACAAAGAAATACTAAACTCTAGCCAAAGACATGTAGGATAAAAATATTTATAGGCAAAATTGTCACTACTTTGAAACATAGGAAATTAAGACGCATTGATAAAAACTTAAACAATGTTATAGGCCAACTACATCTCAATTAAAAAAGGATGGGTTGATGACTGGATAGAAGGATAGACAGTAATCTAAATAGAGTGAAATGTTACCTTTAACATTATTAAGAAGGCACCATGAATATCTCCTTTTTTTTCTAACAGGTAGGCAGTGACTTCATGAAGCTGATACTTCTGGGTAATCTAGGAAAGAAGACAAGATAAAGATTTTTGTTCACAAGTCTTGTTTACAGAGTGGAAAGATCCTATAATTGGAAAAAACAACATGATAATAAATAATGATTTCATATATTGGTAGTATGCTACTGTACAGTATAATATGCAAATATCTGACTTTTTAATTGTACAGTGGCCCATTTGGCAGCTCTAACTGGATATATTCATTGACTTTTTACCGATTTATTATTTTTTTAATTGCTACATACTTGAAGGAGTTACATCCATTGGAGAAAAGCTAACATGTATATGTAAGTAGTAATATACACCAGAGATTAATGTGTAATTGTACAGAAAATATTTAGAACAAAATGACAGTAAAAAACACTACATACCAGTTTGTGAGATATTGATAAAAATTGAGATCCCACAACTGACTCCAATTAGTTTCTAATAAGTAAAAAACAAATACCAATTAAGCCAAGAAGACAAAAGAAAGAAAACTGCAGAAACTAATGCCATAGTAGAGAAACAACAGAGAGTTAGCAAATCCCAAATTAGTCTTTGAAAAGACTAATAAAGTAGAATAAAGCTTTCTTTGGAATAAGAAAAAAGAAAGGCACAATTATCATATTAACAAGTTAACATATCAAAGGAGAAAAAAAATTTTGATCAAATGTAGCACCCACTCTCGGAGAAATGACAGCCTCTTCAACAAGTGGTGTTGGCAAAACTGGACGGCTACATGCAAGAGAATGAAATATGATTATTGTCTAACCCCATACACAAAAGTAAACTCAAAATGGATCAAAGACCTAATTAAGTCATAAAACCATAAAACTCTTAGAAAAAAACCTAGGCAAAAATCTCTTGAGTATAAACATGAGCAACTTTTTCCTGAACACATGTCCTCGGGCAAGGGAAACAAAAGCAAAAATGAACAAATGGGACTACGTCAAGCTAAAAAGCTTCTGTACAGTAAAGGATACCATCAGCAGAACAAAAAGGCATCCTACAGTATAGGAGAATATATTTGTAAATGACATATCCGACAAGGGGTTAACATCCAAAATATATAAAGAACTCACACGCCTCAACATCCAAAAAGCAAATAACCCTATTAAAAAATGGGCAAAGGATATGAGCAGACACTTCTCCAAAGAAGAAATTCAGATGGCCAACAGGCACATGAAAAGATACTCCACATTGCTAGTTATCAGGGAAATGCAAATTAAAACCACAATGAGATATCACCTCACACCAGTTAGGATGGCCAACATAGAAAAGACTAGGAACAACCAATGCTGGGGAGGATGTGGAGAAAGGGGAACCCTCCTACACTGCTGGTAGGGATGTAAACTAGTTCAACCATTGTGGAAAGCAATATGGAGGCTCCTTAAAAAACTAAAAATAGAAATACCATTTAACCCAGGAATTCCACTTCTAGGAATTTACCCAAAGAAAACAACTCAGATTCAAAAAGACACATGCACCCCTATGTTTACTGCAGCACTATTTACAATACCCAAGATATGGAAGCAACCTAAGTGTCCGTCAGTAGATGAAAGGATAAAGAAGATGTGGTACATATACAAGATGAAATATTAGTCAGCCATGAAAAATAAAGAAATCCTGCCATTTGGACAACATGGATGGAGCTAGAGGATATTATGCTCAATGAAATAAGCCAGGCAGAGAAAGACAAGTGTCAAATGATTTCCCTCACTTGTGAAGTATAACAACGAAGCAAAACTGAAGGAACAAAATAGCAGCAGACTCATAGACTCCAAGAAGGGACTAGTGGTTTCCAAAGAGGAGGGGCAGGGGAGGACAGGTGGGGAGGGAGGGAGAAGGGGATTGTGGGGTATCATCATTAGTGCACATGGTGTGTGAGGGGTCATGGGGAAGACAGTGTAGCTCAGAGATGACAAATAGGGACTCTGTGGCATGTTACTACACTGATGGACAGTGACTGCAATGGGGTATGGGGGTACTCAATAATAAGGGTGAATGTCATAACCACATTGTTTTTCTTGTGAAACCTTCATAAGAGTATGTATCAATGATACCTTAAATAAATAAATAAATTAATTAATTAATTAATTAAAAGAAATGGCAAATGTAGCAACCACTCTTAACAGAAACAAAAACAAAACACTCTTACCTACACTGGGAATGGAACTTCCTTAATTTAAGAAAGATTATCAAAATCATATACTAAACACCATGGTTAATGTAAAGTGTTTTAGACACATGTCCTTTTAAAATAGAAACAAGGCAGGAATGCATTTATCACTGCTTCACTTCAATAATATCCTGGAGCTACTTCACATCTGACAAGATAAAGAAAAAACTCTAAGATTGGAATGAAAAAAATAACTCCCATTATTCTTAGAAAATATTGTCATTAACAAATCTAAAGACTATTTGAATAAAAAAAGCATTCAGCCAGATCACTAGATACAAAGCAATGTACAAAATAACATACAGCAGCAATCAATTTAAAAAATGACATTTCAAAAAATTACTTTTCACAATGTTAACAAAAAAATATAAGTATATAGGGGCAAATTTAAGAAAATATGTGCAAGAGCCCCATCAAAAATACTATATAAAAGTTATAAAACCTCGCCAAGCAAAAAGACATTTTAAAAAGATAACCATGATCCTGAATGTAAACACTCAATACCATTAGATGTCAATCCTCTGTGAATTAATCTATAAATTCAATGTATTTTTTCATCAAAATTGCTGGAGAATTTTTTTAAATGATATGAACAATAAGATTCTTAAATTAATATGGAATAGTAAGAGGCTAAGTAGTAGTCAAAGAATTTTAAAGAAAAATAATGAGGAAAAAGTCTCTTCTTTTAAATAAGCTTATTATAAAGTTTATTCACTAAAATATGTGGCATGGGTATAAGGAAAGACAAATAACCAGAGGAACAGAACAGAACCTACAAATAGATCCATGTATACTGGGGAGTTTGGGATTCAGCAGTGCAGCACTATGAGTCAGTGACGAAAGGATAATAAAATGCCACATGGCCATTAGCTATCCACTTGGAAAAAATACACAAATCCCTCCCTTGATCTATTTACAAAAATAAATTCCAGATGGATTAAAAGCCTAAATGTAAAAAGCTAAACTATAAAACTCACAGAAGAGGATATCCTTTATGCCATTAAAGTAGAAAAGGAAATAAGACTCATATAAAAATATTTAAACCTTTAGAGAAAAGATTGGTAAATTAAAATAGAAGTCACTAAAAACCAAGTTAAAAGACATGCCACAAAAGACTGCAAGAAGGCATCTCCAACACAAAATCAGAAAAGGATTAGAGATGCAGACATTAGAAAAATTGCTAGACATCAGTAAGAGAAGGGCAAAAAGTCAATAGAAAAATGGGCAAATTATATGAATAGATAATTCAGAGAAAAGAAAATCAAGATTCATTAAACATACTGAAAGATGTTCAATGTCAAGAGTAATCAATGATAATCCATTACAATGGCCAAAATATTAAGTCTAAAAAGATTAGGAATCACCAAGATTGTGGAAAAATAGAAAACATAAAACATTGATGAGAATAGAAACAAACAGGAGATCAACTTGCCAACATCAGTAGAATCAAGCTACTCTAATGTCTAAAAAATTCCACTTCCAGGTATATGAATTAGAGAAACCTCACATGACCACACAATAAGACATGTCCAACGATATGTAATGTAGCCCTGTTTATCAATAAACAATGCAAAAGATTGGAACAACAGAGCTGTCTGTCAACAGGGAAATAAACTGGCATATTAATTCAATAGGATATTATATGACCATTAATATTAAGGTGAATGAATCAAGATGAATGAACTGGATGACAGCTAAAAAGATGGTGGAGTAGGAAGGCAAAGTAGAAACCACACACACACAAACCAAACAATTACAGCAGACACAACTAAACCTAAAAATGTACTGAAGACTGAAGAACAGACCACCTACATCTGGTGAAGAAGAGAAGACCACACAGAGTAGGGTAAAGTGGTAGACCTGCAATTGAGTGGGACTTCAGCCCTTCCCCCATCCCAGTCCACAGGAGGGAGGAATAGGAACAGAATGGGGAGGTGACAGGTGCTCAGAAACTCTGCACACCTGGCCCTGAAGATCTGCTCTGGTGAATGAGTCCACGTTGCACTGAATAGTCCACATCTTGAATAGCAGGGATGGACACCAGGGACAGCTGGAATACTCTGGGAGGCTGAGATTCCAGCTGTTTATGGAGGACAGGCATGCTCTGCTGGTTTCACTAAGATTGAAACTTGCCAGCAGTGGGAAGGGTGCCAGAGGGGCAAGGGTTGTACAGAGCTCTGGCTGCAGAAGAAAGGGAAGGCAGGCAACTCTGCCCCAGATCTCCCATGCCAAACAGGTCAGGCACTCTTGGGAATCCCAAATGATCCATCCCCCTTGCTAGGGGCTCAGCCCCAAGGTTCTTCAATGTGCACCACCCACCCACTTATTTGGCCCACAAGTGTCAGGCTTTGCTGCATAGCAGATGGAGGGAGACTTTGTTGCCTGGATGGCAGAGGGAGGCTTTCACAGCTTTCTCAACACTGTCTCAGCCCAGTTAGAGAAGCACCTGCAGAAGCCAGCTCCAAGCGCTCCTTACTTATTGCAGGTAGCATGCCAGGCTGTCACTGTGTGACTTTCCCACGCACCCTGTTACCCCAGCATCCCTGCTGCCATCCCTGAAGGGTAGGCAGATGGAGGCCCCACTCACAATGATCCCAGCACAAGGACTACTGCTCTAATAACAAAGGGCCAGCTGAGGCAAAATGCTCTCAGCAGTGGACTAAGCCCACTGTAGGCAAACAGACAGAAAGGTGGCCCTGCCCATACCCCACCAACAGCAACTGGGGCTCCACCACAAAGGAGAACCAGGCACTGGAGAGTAAAGAGTCTTGAGTTTCAGGGTACCACTATATGCCTTCTTCATAAAGACATTACTTTCTGGACCAGGAAGCATAGGAGATCCATCTAATACAAACGATGAAACACAGAAACCATGACAAAATGAGGAGGCAGAGGAATATGTTCCAAACAAAACTGCAGTATTAAGACACCAGAAAGAGGGATAAATGGAATAGAGATCACCAATCTTCTTGATAAAGATTTCAAAGTAACAGTGTTAATTATGCTCACTGATCTCCAGAAAAGTACAGAAGACCTCAGGAAGAACTTCAACAGAGAGACAGAAGAGCTCAAAAAAGCCACTCAGAGCTCAAGAATACAGTAACTGAAATGGAAAATACAATGGAGGGAATGAATTAGGTTGCTGCAAGTAGAGGAGACAATGAATGAAATGGAAATTAGAGAACAGGAAAACAATTAAGCTGGGGAACAGAGAAAAGAGGATCTCTAGGAATGAAAGAATGCTAAGAGAGCTGTGTGACAACTCCATATGAAATAATATTCACATAATAGGGGTACCAGAAGGATAAGAGAGAGACATGATATAGAGTCTCCTTGAGGAAATAACTGTTGAAAATTTCCCCAATTTGGGGAAGGAAATAGACACTCAGGTCCTGGAAGCACAGAGAGCCCCTACCATAAGGAATGCCAGGAATACAACACCAAGATACATAACAATTAAAATGACAAAGATTAAGGATAAGGAGAGGATATTGAAAGCAGCCAGAAAGAGAAAAAAAACTACTTATAAGGGAAATCCCATCCCACTGTTAGCAGATTTCTCAGCAGAAACTTTACAGGCTAGAAAGGAGTGGCATGACATAATTATTGCATTCAAACAGAAGGACCTTCAATCAAGAATCCTCTACACAGCAAGATTATCATTCATATTTGAAGGAGAGATTAAACATTTCCCAGATAAATGAAGGCTGAAGGAATTTATAACCACTAAAACAACATTATAGGATAAGTTAAAGGGACTTCTATAGATGGAAATGTTCTTAAGCCTAAATAGTTTTCACCAGTGAAAATAAACAGACATTAAAGGTAACAGACCAATTAATTACCAAGTAAGTACAAAATTAAAACAAAAATAGTAAAACTAACTATACACAAAATCAATGAAGGGATACACAGAAAATGCAAATTATGACATCTAATACATAAAGTGTGGAGGAGGAAGAATAAAAAGAAGTACTTTTAGATTGTTTTTGAAATAGAGCAATCATCATCTTAACATAGACTGCTATATAGTTAGGAAGCTATCCTTGAACCTTAAGGTAACCACAAACCTAAAGCCTGTAATAGATAAACAAAAAATTAAAAAAGAGAAATCCAATCACAACACTAAGGAAAACCATCAAATAACAAAAGACTATAAGAGAGGAAGAAAGGAACTATAAAAACAACCAGAAAACAATGAATAAAATGGCAGAAAGTACATACCTATCAATAATTACCTTAAATCTAAATGGACTGAATTCACCATCAAAAGACATAGAGTTACAGAATGGATAAAGAAACAAGACCCATATGCTGCCTACAAGAGACTTATTTCGGACCCAAAGACATGGTACAATATTTGTAGATCAATCAATGTCATACACCACATTAACAAGAAGAAGGATAAAGACCACAAGATCAGGTCCTAGCCATGGTAATCAGACAAGACAGAGATAAAAGGCATCAAACTGGCAAGGAAGAAGTTAAAAAGTCACTAGGTGCAGGTGACATGATATTATATACAGAAAACCCTAAAGACTCCACCAAAAAAATATTAGAACTAATAAATAGATTCAGTAAAGTTGCAGGATACAAAATTAATACACAGAAATCTGTTGCATTCCTTTATATTAACAACTAACTAGCAGAAAGAGAAATCAGGAAAACAATTCCATTTATAATGCCATCAAAAAGAATAAAATACCTAGGATTAAACCCAACCAAGGAGGTCAAAGACCTGTACTCTGAAAATTATAAGACACTGATGAAATAAATTGAAGAGGACACAAATAAATGGAAATCTCCCATGCTCATGAGTAGGAAGAATTAATAATGTCAAAATGGCCATCCTGCCCAAAGTAATCCACAGGCTCAGTACAATTTCTATCAAAATACCAATGGCATTTTTCAGTGAACTAGAATGAACAATCCTAAAATTTATATGGAACCACAGAAGACCCTGAATAGCCAAAGCAATCATGAGAAAGAACAAAGCTGGGGTGTTGTGCTCCCTGAATTCAAGTCATACACAAAGCTATGGTAATCAAAACAGTATGGCACTGGTACAAGAACAGACCCATAGATCAATGGAACAGAATATAGAGCCCACATATAAACCCACACATATATGGTCAATTAATATATGATAAAGGAGCCATGAATATACCATGGGGAAAAGACAGCCTCTTCAATAACTGGTGATGGTAAAACTGGACAGCTACATGTAAGAGAATGAAACTGGATTATTGTCTAACTCCTTACACAAAAGTAAACTTGAAATGGATCAAAGACCTAAATGTAAGACACGAAACCATAAAACTCTTAAAACATAGGCATTAGCAAATATTTCCTGGACACATCTCTTTGGGGAAGGGAAACAAAATAAAAAATGGATAAGTGGGACTACATCAAACTAAAAAGCTTCTGTACATCAAAAGACACCATCAGAAGGACAAAAAGGCATCCTACAGTATGGGAGAATATATTCATAAATGATTTAATTGATAAAGGGTTAACATCCAAAATATATAAAGAGCTCATACACTTCAACACCAAAAAAAAAAAAAATGAAACCCAATTTAAAAATGGATTGAGGATCCTAACAGACATTTTCCCAAAGAAGAAATACAGGTACAGGAAAAGATGCTCCACATCACTAATCATCGGGGAAATGCAAATCAAAACCACAATGAGATATCACCTCATACCAGTCAGAATGGCCACTATCCAAAAGACAAGAAACAACAAGTGTTGGTAAGGATATGAAGAGAAGGAAACTCTCATACACTGCTGGTAGGAATGTAAATTGTTGCCGCCATTGTGGAAAGCAGATGGAGGTTCCTCAAAAACTGAAAATAGATATACTATACAACCCAGTAATTCCACTTCTAGGAATTGACCCAAAGAAAACAAAATCCAGGACTCAAAAAGATATATGCACCCCTATGTTTATCTCCACATTATTTACAATAGCCAATTATGGAAGCAAGCTAAGTATCCATCAACAGATGAATAGATAAAGAAGATGTGGTACATATACACAATGGAATATTATTCAGCCATTTGCAACATCACGGATGGACCTAGAGGGTATTATGCTCAGTGATATAATCCAGGCAGAGAAAGACAAATACCATATGATTTCACTTATCTGTGGAATATAAAAACAGCAGTAGACTCATAGACACTGAGAAATGACTAGTGCTTACCAAGGGGAGGGGGGGATTGGGGTAGGTAGGTAGTGAGGGTGAGGGGCATAAAAGGGCACAAAAATTCTCAGTCATAATATAAGTTAATCACAGGGATAGTAGTACAGCATGGAGAATATAACCAATGATTCTGTAACATCTTCCTATGTTGACTGATGTTGGGGGTGAGGATTTAATAATAAGGGTAACTGCTGAAGAAAGGTGTTGTATACTGGAAACTAATATAAGATTGTATATCAAGGAAAACAGTATGGAGGTTCCTCAAAAAACTCAAAATAGAAATACCATTTGACCCAGGAATTCCGCTCCTAGGAATTTACCCTAAGAATGCAGCAGCCCAGTTTGAAAAAGACAGATGCACCCCTATGTTTATCGCAGCACTATTTACAATAGCCAAGAAATGGAAGCAACCTAAGTGTCCATCAGTAGATGAATGGATAAATAAGATGTGGTACATATACACAATGGAATATTATTCAGCCATAAGAAGAAAACAAATCCTACCATTTGCAACAACATGGATGGAGCTAGAGGGTATTATGCTCAGTGAAATAAGCCAAGCTGAAAAAGACAAGTACCAAATGATTTCACTCATATGTGGAGTATAAGAACTAAGAAAAAAAAAAACTGAAGGAACAAAACAGCAGGAGACTCACAGAACCCAAGACCGGACTAATAGTTACCAAAGGGAAAGGGACTGGGGAGGATGGGTGGGAAGGGAGGGGCAAGGGGGAAGAAGGGACATTACAATTAGCAGATGTAATGTTGGGGGGGCACGGGGAGGGCTGTACAACCCAGAGAGGACAAGTAGTGACTCTATGGCATCTCACTACGCTGATGGACAGTGACTGTAATGGGGTTGGGGGGGGGACCTGATGAAGGGGGTAGTGTAATCACCATAATATTACTTGTTTAATTGTAGATTAATGATATCAAAATAAACTTATAAAAAAAAGATTGTATATCAACTATACTTCAATTTTTAAAAAGGTGAACTGATTTACACGTATAAGTATTGATAAATTAAAAAATAATGAGAAAAGCAATTTGCAATAGGATATGTACTATGATGCCATTCATACAAATTGTAAAAGGATGTAAGACCAAATCCCATATTTTATAGGTTAAAATAGGAAAAATGAAAAACATGGATGGGAAAGATAACCTTCTCACGTTTGAGTTGGTAGTGACACCAGGGAAGAGAGGGCAACATGCCAGATAAAGGTTGCTTTATTTCTAGAATAAACCAACAACAAAGAACTAAAGCCAGTATGGCAAAATGTTAACATCTATAAAATTGGGTTGGTGGGTGCATGGCTATTTGATATTCTGCTCTTCCATATATTTTAAATAGTTCATATTTAAAACATGTTAAAAGCATGGGAGCAGTTCAGGATGTGGATATAGAAAATACAGGTTACTCTTTCATGAGTATTGGTAGTATAGGTATTGGTAGTAAAGGAAGGGAGATAAAATGATGGCTTAAGATAAATTTTAAACCGGGAACATACTAGCCTTTTACAGATTAGAGTATGCATGTGTGTATATATATATATGTATGTATATACACACCCATTTGTAGTGTGCATATATATACATTATTGTATATATACACACAGTATATACACATATATGTATATGTACACACACATACATACACATATTCATTTGCATTTGGAAAAAGGAGAAAACAAGGGAAGAGAATCAGTGCAATAACTCTAAGGCTACTGAATTGCTAGTTGGCCTATTAAGACTGAAGGCACAACAGGACTATCCAAGTATCACTGCCTACAAACAAGAGTTGGTTTTTTTCTTTTAATATTTTTATTGTATTTCTTTTTCTGTGGTTACCATGTTGGCTAGAATCTGTGTGAAACTTGATTAATAACAATGATGGACATGTGCTCTCACCAGAATGAATGCGGAAGCGGTTTCACAGCAGGAAGAGTGTGCACAGTGGAGTCAGACTGCCTACGGTGATGCTCACTACCACTAACTAGCTACAAACTCAGGCAAGTAATTTAACATGGGTCTCCCTCTGTTTATTTATGAAGTGGTGAATGATTAGCAAAAGCTGATTCCTGTCTTCTCTACGTTATTGGTCTTACCTGAATAGTTTCTTCTAAGCGGTAGCAGTCAAGGACTTGCAGTGTCTCTGTAACTTGATTTGGGTTGAACTGACAACACAGCTCAATGAACTGCTCTGTAATACAGGGAGATATCTGCAACAATTCTTGATTTATATGAATACCTTCCCTGAAAACATAAAAGGCAAGACAATAGGATTATTTAATCTTATCTATCATTAAGGCTACAGGTTAAAAACGATGTTACCATAAAATCAAGACTACCTTCTGGTCAGATAAAATTGTGAATTAAAGATCTCACTGTTAAATAGGTTACTAGAGAGGGGTTCTGGGAAGATGGAGGCATGAGCAGGGCAATGGAAATCTCCTCCCAAAACAATATGCATTCATTCATGAAAATACAACAAATACAACTATTCCTAAAAGAGAGACCAGAAGATACAGGACAGCACTCAGCCTGCATCTACACCTGAGAGGACTCGGCACCCCGCAAGGTGAGTAAGATATGGAGCCACGACCCGGCGGGACCCGAGCACTCCCCCACCCCAGCGCACCAGCAGGAGGAGAGGATTCAGAGCCAGGAGGGAGTGGAAATACAGGCCTGGGAAATAACCAGCCCTGGTGATCGGTGCCGGGAGCGCTGACACACATCGCACGGTGTATCGGAGATTGGAGAGACAGAGGGTGCAGGATCTGACCCTGGGAATGCACTGGGTCCTCATACCCGGCTCCCCAGGACAAATGAAAAGCGCGTGCTTTTTTTTTTTAGTGGCCTTAAGGAGACAGGCCCAACGGAGGAACAGGATCGTTCCAGCACACTCGGCCCAGCAGGCTGGGAGTCCTGGGGAACTTCGGACCCCTTGGCTTGGCGGCTGGGAAAAAGTAGCCCTACTGAAACTTCCCACAGAGACCAGCAGCCTCCCATTTGTTCCCGCCCTGGCCAGAGCTACAAAGGGCCCTGCGGAGCCGCGCGCCCACACTGTGGAATAGTGGAGCAACAGCACCACCTACAGCATCCTCACAGGATCTATTCCTGGCGTACGTCTTCCTGTTTGTTTGTTTTTTTGGTGTTTTTTTTCTCTTTTCTTTTCTTTCTTCTCTTTCTCTTTTTTTCATAAAGTCTTAAAGAGCCCAGCTGACATATGGGGCACCTACCAGCGACCACTTCTATCGCCATGAAAAGACAGACGAATATGTTACAAACAAAGTTTATCCAGACCCAGACACCAGAGAGGGAGTCTGAAGGGATGGAAATGCACAATCTTCCTGAAAAAGAATTCAGAAAAAAAGACATAACCATACTATTGGATCTACAGAGAAACATGCAAGAGCTGAGAGAGGAAGTGAGGGAAGTGAGGAAAGACAATGCAGAAATCAGACAAGCGATTGACGGGCTTAGAAGCAGACTGGACGGGATGCAAGAGACTCTTAATGGAATAGAAATCAGAGAACAGGAATACAGAGAAGCTGAGGCAGAGAGATAAAAGGATCTCTAGGAATGGAAGAATATTAAGAGAACTGTGTGACCATTCCGAACGGAACAATATTCGCATTAAAGGAGTACCAGAGTAAGAAGAGAGAGAAAAAGGGATAGAAAGTGTCTTTGAAGAAATAATTGCTGAAAACTCCCCCATGCTGGGGAAGGAAATAGTGTCACAGTCCACGGAAGCCCACAGATCTCCCAACACAAAGGACCCAAGGAAGACAACACCAGGACATATAATAATTAAAATGGCAAAGATCAAAGATAAGGATAGAGTATTAAAGGCAGCTAGAGAGAGAAAAAAGATCACCTACAAAGGAAAACCCATCAAACTATCATCAGAGTTCTCAACAAAAACCTTACAGGCCAGAAGAGAATGGCATGATATATTTAACGTAATGAAACAGAAGGGCCTTGAACAAAGAATACTGCATTCGCACAATTATCATTTAAATATGACGGAGGAATTAAACAATTTCCAGAAAAGCGAAAATTGAGGGAGTTTGCCTCCCATAAACTACCTCTACAGGATATCTTAAATGGACTGCTCTAGAGGGAAGCACACCTAAGGCTAAAAAGATGTCACCAGAGAAAATAAAATCATAGCAAAGAAAGCAAACCATCCATATACTAACTAAAGGCAAAGAATAAAACACCTAGTACGTAAGAATGGAGGGGAAAGAATAAGAAGGGAGAGAAATAAAGAAACATCAGACTGTGTTTACAATAACTTAACAAGAAAGTCAAGTTAGACTGTAAGATAGTAAAGAAGCAACCCTTGAACCTTTGGTAACCACGAATCTAAAGCCAGCAATGGCAATAAGTACATATCTATCGATAATCACCCTAAATGTAAATGGACTGAATGCACCAATCAAAAGACACAGAGTAACACAATGGATAAAAAAGAAAAACCCATCTATATGCTGCTTACAAGAGATTCACCTGAAACCCAAAGATATACACAGACTAAAAGTGAAGGGATGCAAAAAGGTATTTCATGCAAACAACCAGGAGAAAAAAGCAGGTGTTGCAGTACTTGTACCAGACAAAATAGACTTCAAAATGAAGAAAGTAGCAAGAGATAAAGAAGGACATTACATAATAATAAAGGGGTCAGCCCAACAAGAGGATATAACCATTATAAATATATATGCACCCAACACAGGAGCGCCAGCATATGTGAAACAAATACTAACAGAATTAAAGGAGGAAATAGAAAACAATGTACTCACTTTAGGAGACTTCAACACACCACTCACTCCAAAGGACAGATAAACCACACAGAAAATAAGTCAAGACACAGAGGCACCGAACAACACACTAGAACAGATGGACCTAACAGACATCTACAGAACTCTACACCCAAAAGAAACAGGATACACATTCTTCTCAAGTGCACATGGAACATTTTTCAGAATAGACCACATACTAGGCCACAAAAAGAACCTCAGTAAATTCAAAAATATTGAAATTCTACCAAACAACTTCTTGGATCACAAAGGTACAAAACTAGATATAAATTTTAGAAAGAAAACAAAACGGCTCACAAATACATGGAGACTTAACATTTTCCTAAGTAATCAATGGGTTAACGACCAGATCAAAACCGAAATCAAAGAATATATGGAGACTAATGACAAAAACAACACAAAGCCACAACTTCCGTGGGACGCAGCAAAGGCAGTTCTAAGAGGAAAGTATATTGCAATCCAGGCCTATTTAAAGAAGGAAGAACATTCCCAAATGAATAGTCTAAAGACACAATTACTGAAATTGGAGAAAGAAGAACAAATGAGGCCCAAAGTCACCAGAAGGAGGGACATAATAAAGATCAGAGAAGAAATAAATAAAATTGAGAAGAATAAAACAATAGAAAAAATCAATGAAACCAAGAGCTGGTTCTTTGAAAAAATAAACAAAATAGATAAACCCCTAGCCAGACTCATTAAGAGAAAAAGAGAATCTACACACATAAACAGAATCAGAAATGAGAAAGGAAAAATAACGACGGACCCCACAGAAATACAAAGAATTATAAGAGAATATATTGAGAATCTATATGCTAACAAGCTGGAAAACACAGAAGAAATGGACAACTTCTTAGAAAAATACAACCTTCCAAGACTGACCAAACAAGAAACAGAAAAACTAAACAGACCAATCACCAGTAACGAAATTGAATCAGTAATCAAATCACTACCCAACAAAACCCCCGGACCAGATGGATTCACCTCTGAATTCTACCAGACATATAGAGAAGAAATAATACCCAATTTCCTTAAAGTTTTCCATAAAATAGAAGAGGAGGGAATACTTCCAAACTCATTCTATGAAGCAAGCATTACTCTAATACCAAAACCGGGCAAAGACCTCACCAAAAAAGAAAATTACAGACCAATATACCTGATGAACGTAGATGCAAAAATACTCAACAAAATATTAGCAAACCAAATTCAAAAGTACATCAAGAGGATCATACACCATGATTAAGTGGGATTCATCCCAGGGATGCAAGGATGGTACAACATTCGAAAATCCATCAACATCATCCACCACATCAACAAAAAGAAGAACAAAAACCACATGATCATCTCCATAGATGCTGAAAAAGCATTTGACAAAATTCAGCATCCATTCCTGATTAAAACTCTCAACAAAATGGGTATAGACGGCAAGTACCTCAACATCATAAAGGCTATATATGACAAACCCACAGCTAACATCATACTTAACAGGCGAGAAGCTGAAAGCTTTTCATCTAAGATCGGGAACAAGACAGGGATGCCCACTCTCTCCACTGTTATTCAACATAGTACTGGAGGTCCTAGCCACGGCAATCAGACAAAACAAAGACATACAAGGCATCCAGATTGGTAAAGAAGAAGTCAAATTGTCACTATTTGCAGATGACATGATATTGTACATAAAAAACCCTAAAGACTCCACTCCAAAACTACTAGAACTAATATCTGAATTCAGCAAAGTTGCAGGATAC
This sequence comes from Smutsia gigantea, assembly GCA_032199065.1. Lineage (NCBI taxonomy): Eukaryota > Metazoa > Chordata > Mammalia > Pholidota > Manidae > Smutsia > Smutsia gigantea. The sequence continues at coordinate 234,763 of JAVSCE010020452.1, forward strand.
AAAATTAACACATAGAAATCTGTTCCTTTCCTATACACTAATGATGAACTAACAGAAAGAGAAATCAGAAAAACAATTCCATTCACAATTGCATCAAAAAGAATAAAATACCTAGGAATAAACGTAACCAATGAAGTGAAAGACCTATACTCTGAAAACTACAAGACACTCCTAAGAGAAATCAAAGAGGACACTAACAAATGGAAATTCATTCCATGCTCTTGGCTAAGTAGAATAAATATTGTCAAAATGGCTATACTACCTAAAGCAATCAAAGGTTTCAACGCAGTCCCTATCAAAATACCACCAACTTTCTTCAGTGAACTGGAACAAATAATTCTAAAATTCATATGGAACCACAAAAGACCCCGAATAGCCAAATCAATCCTGAGAAGGAGGAATAAAACAGGGGGAATTACACTCCCTGACTTCAAGCTCTACTACAAAGACAAGACAATTTGGTATTGGCACAAAAAGACACCCACAAACCAGTGGAACGGAATAGAAAATCCAAACATTAACCCAAACATATACAGTCAATTAATATTTGATAAAGGAGCCTTGGATATACAATGGGGAGATGACAGCCTCTTCAGCAGCTGGTGTTGGAAAAACTGGACAGCTACATGTAAGAGAATGAAACTGGACTACTGTCTAACCCCACACAGAAAAGTCAACTCAAAATGGATCAAAGACCTGAATATAAGTCATGAAACCATAAAACTCTTAGAAAAAGAGCTAGAGGGTATTATGCTCAGTGAAATAAGCCAAGCCGAAAAAGACAAGTATCAAATGATTTCACTCATATGTGGAGTATAAGAAGAAATTAAAAAACTGAAAGGACAAAACAGCAGCAGACTAACAGAACCCAAGAACAGACTAATAGTTACCAAAGGGAAAGAGACTGTGGAAGATGGGTGGGAAGGGAGGGATAAGAGGGAAAAAGGGGCATTACGATTAGCAGACGTAATGTTGGGGGGGCATGGGGAGGGCTGTACAACTCAGAGAAGACAAGTAGTGACTCTATAGCATCTCACTATGCTGATGGACAGTGACTGTAATGGGGTTGGTGGGGGGGACTTGATGAAGGGGGTAGTTTAATAATCATAATATTGCACATGTAATTGTAGATTAATGATCCAAAATAAATTATAAAAAAAAGAATACTTAGGAGAAGCTAATAAAAGAATAAGTGATTAAAAAAAAAGAACATATGGGATGTGAACAATTTCCAGGGATGTGTTGTTTTAATTTGTCTGATTTTTCGCATATTATTCAAGATCAAATAGCCAACATTCACCATGGTATTGATAAGTTTTCACAAATGCCTGGATTGTTAAATTGGTTTTCTTTGTTTCATTGGATATGGCCTATAATTGTAGGTCTAATACTGTTATGCATTTGTATTCCTGTTTTCCTAGTGTGTGTGCGGAAGGCAGTTGTTGGTCTTTTAAAGCCAATATAAGCATATGCTACTCTTCAAGAATTAACTTCAAGAAATAAGTGATTCCTTTTAAACAACTTTGTGAAATCATATAGTGATTCCCCACCTGCATTTGCTACAAGAAAATAATCATGTATATTGTGATTTTATCCAGAATTATAGCTGCTGGCTGTCCTCTCTTTCGTATTTTATCTCCCTGTTTGGTCCCAGGAGATGGCTGGTTAGCCAGAGATGGGTAAGATTCCTCATGGGAGGAACAACCTAAGAAAGGCACAGTCGCAAGGGACCTCGGGTGAGCAACATGGGGGCCAACTGAGGTGAGGCATAGAACCTCACCCCTCCAGACGAGAGAGACTTTGCCTGTGACAAGCTATGTCACAGGCCAAGCCCAGCTAATCATTATTCTGGTACCTTCCACAAATATATGCATATGCATTTGCGTCAATTAAAACAAAAAAGGGGGAAATGTGGGATTCACTTATAATTTAAGTATAAAAATCATATGAATAATCATAGTTGACTTGATTGATTATAGTAACTGAATTAGTTTCTCTGATATGAGAATTAGTTTCTCTGCATTGTTCACCTTGTGGGAGCCTGTTCACTGTATTGGAACTTGTTCGTTGCATGGTGAGCAATAATGTCTTGTGTATTGAAAAGTTGTTAAGAGAAAAAAACCTCAAAAGTTCACATCGCAAAAAAAAATAATTTGTAACTATGTATGTTGAAGGATGTTAACTAAACTTACTGTGAGAATCATTTCACAAAAAAAAACCTCTTAGAAAAAAACATACGCAAAAATCTCTTGGACATAAACATGAACGACTTCTTCATGAACATATCTTCCTGGGCAAGGGAAACAAAAGCAAAAATGAACAAGTGGGACTATATCAAGCTGAAAAGCTTCTGTACAACAAAGGACACCATCAGTAGAACAAAAAGACATCCTACAGTATGGGAGAATATGTTCATAAATGACGTATCCGATAAGGGGTTGACATCCAAAATATATAAAGAACTCACGCACCTCAACAAACAAAAAGCAAATAATCCAGTTAAGAAATGGGCAGAGGACATGTATAGACACTTCTCCAAAGAAGAAACTCAGATGGCCAACAGGCACATGAAAAGATGCTCCACATCACTAATCATCAGAGAGATGCAGATTAAAACCACAATGAGATATCATCTCACACCAGTGAGGATGGCCAACATCCACAACACAAACAACAACAAATGTTGGCGAGGATGTGGAGAAAAGGGAACCCTCTTACACTGCTGGTGGGTATGCAAATTAGTTCAACCATTGTGGAAAGCAGTATGCAGGTTCCTCAAAAAACTCAAAATAGAAATACCATTTGATCCAGGAATCCCAGTCCTAGGAATTTACCCTAAGAATTAAGCATCCCAATTTGAAAAAGACAGATGTAGCCCTATATTTATCACAGCACTATTTACAATAGCCAAGAAATGGAAGCAACCTAAGTGTCCATCAGTAGATGAATGGATAAAGAAGAGGTGGTACATATACACAATGGAATATTATTCAGCCATAAGTAGAAAACAAATCCTACCGTTTGCAACAACATGGATGGAGCTAGAGGGTATTATGCTCAGTGAAATAAGCCAAGCCAAAAAAGACAAGTATCACATGATTTCACTCATATGTGGAGTATAAGAACCAAGAAAAAAACTGAAGGAACAAAACAGCAGCAGACTCACAGAACCCAAGAACAGACTAATAGTTACCAAAGGGAAAGGGACTGGGGAAGATGGGTGTGAAGGGAAGGATAAGGGGGAAAAAGGGGCATTACGATTAGCAGATGTAATATAGTGGGGGCAAGGGGAGGGCTATACAACTCAGAGAAGACCAGTAGTGATTCTATAGCATCTCACTACGCTGATGGACAGTGACTGTAATTGGGTTGGTGGGCGGGAACTGATGAAGGGGGTAGTTTTATAACCTAATATTGCACTTGTAATTGTAGATTAATGATACCAAAATAAAGTATAAAAAAAGAAAAAGGGGGGAAATAGATTAGCCTCCAGTAGTAGGAGATTAAACTCAAATCCTGCAACAACAAAAAAATAATAAATAAATAAATAGGTTACTAGAGAGAATTATGTAATGCATCAGAGGCATTCTAAATCACAATGTCTCTCAGTTTCTACTGAATAATTAAAGAAATGATATTCAGTAGAGAGCCTCTAATACCAAAAGTCATTCTGTTGCTCCAGAAGAAACAAAGATGACTGGATTCAGTTTACGGAATTTGATCCGTGAATAACTATATATAATAAACCATCTTCCAATCTCAACAGCTTTCCCTGCTATACTTCCCTTGTAGTGCCAATCACATCATGTTGTAATTACTTCTTTAATTATCTGTCTTTTCTAAAGGACTATGAACTTCATGAGGGTAGGCACCAGGTAGCTTCCCGTTAATTAATTCACAAAGCCTTCAATAGTGTCTTGTATGTAGCAAAGGCTATTTACTTATTTGTTAAACAAAAAAGAGGATGAATAGTAGGATACACAATGTTTATGCATACATTTGTTTTGAAGGCCAATTCACAAAGCCCACTGTTCGTAATGCCTACAGAAATGCCTACTTCTGTGCAGTATTAGTTTTTATCATGGTGTATACTGTACTGGAGGCCAAAGGAACTATTTAGACAATCATCTGCTGCTCACTGAGACCTAAAAATCATCTCTCTAGCTACAAAAGAAGTCATTTCCTTCTGACAGTCCTATCTTATCTTCAGAATTCTTCAACTAAAGCTTTTTATATAAAAACTGGAATAGGGCTAATAAGATGCAAAAATGATAGCTTACGAAACTAACTTTCTGAAGAACAGTTAAGGCATATGGTCTAAAGCAACACTTTTCAGCTTTTCTCATATCATGGGATACAGAGGATTTGTACAGCCCACTGAAGTGAAATAAGACTGATTGCAGGGGATTCTGGGTGCCCCACGAGCTACCCCCGGGCTGAGGGGGCACCTATGACCACATGCAGCACATCAGGACACCAACAGCCACACGCAGGGATCCCCAGAATCCAGAGGGAACGGTCTGAGGGTTACAAGTACTCCATCCATAAGTGGTGGCAAACAACACTCCTGTTTTTACTAGTAAGAGACTTCAGTTGCAGAAGGAGGAATTATATATAGACATAAGGAATCTTTCATAAATTAAGAGCTTTGTGACACTCAGTCTTGAGAAAAGGTTGGGTGACAAGCTGAGTAAGTTCTGCTGGTTGGGACTTTCAATACTTGCTGATGGGCTAATTCATTCTCTCTCCAAATGGCTGTAAATTTCAAAGATCAAGTTTTTAGGTTTTTTTTTTTGTATTTCACAACTGCCTTTAATGTAGAGTATTAATTAGTGACTTGTTGGTTATTCCCTATATAGATCAACACCTTAGTTCTTACAATATAACTTGAAAATTACTTAAGAGTCTGTGTCCTAACTACAGTATAAACTTGAAAGCAAAGATGGTGTTGCATTCGTTGCAGTTTTCCCAGCATTAGCAAAGTCTTAGCACATTATCATTAGGTGTTCAGCAGATGTGCACTGAATTGAACTGAAGTGAATGGAGATGGTGCACTGGACTGCCTTCAGATAGAGGGAACCAAATATGGGATAGGGGTGAAAAGTACAAGGACTAGGGCTATAAAGTCATATACAGCTAGGAATAAATTCTCTCAGAAAAGTTTCACATTGAGAAAATAGAAAACACATGATAAACCAAGGGAAATGATAGTTCTTTATGTAGGACCAAGGTTGTCTCAATAGAACATTATTAGGTAAAAGAGAAAGGACATGCTAACCAATGATTCTCGACATTAAAGTGAACGAGTGTACTTTTCAGATGTTTATGCTATATTATAAGTGGTGTTAATATCTCATCTATGTCAGACTTCTGTTAAGATGTCTTACAAATGCAAGACTATGGAACAAATTAAGAGTAGACATAAGCACCTGCCAATGAATCACAGTATTTAATTCTTCCAAGAACATTTATTGACAAAACTCTTTATAAGTAATTATGATGTGAATATGCATCAAATCAAGCAAATCACCCAGATGAATAGACTTTGATTCTCTCATTTGTGAGGGAAATAATAAGTCTCCTGGAAGATGATCAGACATCAACATAATCAAAACGTTAATAAATAAATGGTAGCATTAATGAATTTACATTCATTTCTGATTGTTGCTTATCAGTATTTATTGCACATAAATACAATTTGTTATATCAATTTCCCAAAGCTAATTTTTGTTAGTCTTCTATTAGCTACCTGCTTTGCCATAATACCACTGCCAACTTTAATGGCTGTCAAAATTATGTATTTTAAGATAACTTTATCTGCTCTTTCAGGAACTTATTTTAATAACAGCATTAATTAAAAAATATAAATATCTAAGTATATATAATGGAGAATTTTTCAAGCCATACACAAGGCTTTCTCTCGTCAGCTTTAAAAGCAAGCATTTATGTATGCCTTGTGAAAAACACACAAACCAACCACAACCCAAAATTTAAGCTGAAGAAAATATCCACTCTTATTCAGGTTATGAAAATAGTTTAAAATTATGATCTTGTACATTAGGCCATCTTTGAGGAAGGATAAATTATGTATCAGTTCTGAAAAAATTACATTAAAATGATCTTAAAATGAAAATTCTGATTTCAAAATACTTGAAAAAGAAAATAAGTGTTGCACAGAAATGAAAAAAGTCTGGTCCAGTTCCTACCCCTCACTATAAATACTGTACAAAAATAGGCCAGTCTAAGTGATGAAAATCAACAATGACAGCAAAACTAACAAAAAAAGGTCCCAGGTGGAAGTGGACTCCACTAATTTGTGTGGCACAGAATGCATATTTATGTGACTTTTCGGGTCTGTAGTGTGGTGTCAGAGAGGGGAAAATAAAGGTTACATTATTGCAAGGTTAAAAAAAAACCAAAAACAGGCCAATCTAGACTACCATGCTAGGTTTAAGAGGAACAAAGTTTCACAATCTCCCTTAGTGACGACTTGTTTTGACAACTTAGGGCCATCTCAGCTTAGCCTAAATCCTGATTGCTTGAATTCTCTGCTCATTTCCATACAGCCAGTCCTTGGAGGTGGTGGCATACTGATGACTACATCGTACCTTTCAGACTTAGAACATGCCACACAGAGGGAATAAAATTATTTTCCATATTTCATTCTAATTTTCATTCAAATTAAATTGTTTCACAAGGTTGTTAAGCTGAAGTTTCAGTTTTCCATATACATTCCATCTTAAAAATGTCACACCGCAATCCTGTGTCAACTGAACAAAACATAAGTGAGTGTGCCAATCTGCCTGGAAACTACTTTAAATATGATTACAGATAGCAAAGATAAAACCTAAAAAATTTATATGAAATTGTAACGTAACAGTAACGTTTCACAAACTGGTCAGGCAACAGGCTTAGACGAAAACCTGTCCTGTGGCAAGATGGAATCCAGTGGCATGCTTTGGTCTCTTTGATCTTCATAATGACACTTTACATGATGCAGAGCTGTCAGTATCCCTCATACAGGAACAGCCACATCGCTTATAAACGCTCATGAGGCACAGACCAAAGCAGACAAGTGCACATTCTGTCTAACAGCAAAGATTCTGCCACACGAAATCAATATAATAGCATCAATGTAAAAATCTAAGATAGATCTTGAGGGGATCTGGTCACTTTTCATTTCCCTAATTTGACTAATAATCAAGCATCAAAATGTCTACTGAATCTTAACAGACTTTTTTTCTTATCTAATATTCATGAACAAGAAAGTGTATTATTTTGAATGTCCTCCTGCATAAGCAGGAGGAATGGCCTTTATGAACTAATGGAAATAAGAGCATAATGATTTTAGGGATAGAATAAAATAATTTAGTTCATAACCTTATCAGGTATAAACAGTATCTGGATCATTCCAATGCTGTACAGACTTCAGTTAAAAATTCAAAGGATAGCTAAAACAATTTTTCCCAAGTACTACTATTAATAAGAATGATAAGAAGGGATGCTAGTTACCTGCAATGTGTATTTTCTTCCTACTGCAAAAAGCTCTCCTTATCACTAAAAGGGTTAAGAGAAGAAAGAGGAAAAGAAACAGAAGAAATATCTGAAGCAGTAATGACCGAGAATTTTCCCAATTAATGACAGATACCAAACTCCTGGTTCAGGAAGTTCAGAGAACAGTAGAATAAATAGCAAAAAATCTATACCTAAACATGTCCTATTCAAACTGCAGAACATCAGAGACAAAAAGAATATCTCGGAAGAAGTCAGAGGGAAATAAACACCTTGCCTATAGAGAAGCAAACATAAGACTTACATCAGACTTCTCTTCACAAATCCCACAAGCAAGAAGAGAGGAGAGTGATATATTTAAAGTGTTGAAAGAACCACCAACCTAGAATTCCACATCCAGCAAAATTCTCTCTTAAAGGTGAAGAAGAAATATTTTTTCAGACAAACATAAATTGAGGGAATACGTTGTCAGTAGACTTGCCTTTAAGAAGTGTTAGTTCTTCAGAAAGAAGGAATATGATACAGGTCAGAACATAAAGAAAGGAAGAATATTAGAAAAGGAATAAATGAAGGTAAAATAAAATCTTTCATTTTTCTTATTCTTAACTGATCCAACAGAAAAGTTTGTCCAAAACAATAACAATGTATCTGTGATTGTAGCTTATGGATATGTGAAATGAATGACAGCAATAAGGGACAAGAGGGAAGAATTAGGCATCCTCTGTTACAAGGCATGCGTGTTATCTAATAAGGATAAATTCTGAGATATCTTAAAATTAAGTGACATGAGGTCCAGAGAAAAGGGGAGAGAGACAAAGGAAGGTAATCAGTCAATAGCTTTGGGCTGTAGTTTACTAGAAACTCCATGTTCTTGGATGAATTTCAATAATTATGTAGAAGGTCCCCAGAACCACTGCATCCCTCCTGTGTGTGAACGGTGTCTGTCACCAACAACCAATCCAGAGGGCCTTCTCTATGGACTAACCACCTATCCCTGGACTTTCTCTGCTTTGCATTAACCCACCTTCTTTATCTGCAGCCAGTGGGAATTTAAAGAACTTTTTTCCTTGAGAACCCTTATAACCCCGTTTCTTGAGTTTGGTGGACAAGCTGTTTCTGTTAACAGGCCTTGCTGCTGGTGAAGCAGAAACATCCTGCCCCAAGACTCAGTCCTTTTTCTGGCTTCATCTGTAAAGGCTCAATAAACCCTTTTATTCCAGAGAGGTCTCAGTCTCTAGAATCTTTGATTTGTCATATCCATGGGGTACTATAGTGTTACATGTAATTAGACTTGGATTAGTTTTAAATGTGTATTTCAAATTGAAGGACAACCACTACAAAAGTAAAACATAAAATATGTATACTAAGAAAGGAGTAAGAATGGAATTATATAAAATGCTCAATTAAAGCCAAACAAAGCTGAAAAGGGAAATAAAAACAAGAACAAAGAATAAGAAACAGTAACATAAATAGAAGAAAGGATAGGATTGTAAAAGTGACAAAGTACCTTTAAATGTGTCTTTTTTACTGTAAATAGAAAAATATAGGTATCTGGAAGGATTTCCTTCAGTATAAATGAAGCACATTTTTTGAAACTTTAGTATGTAGAACTTATATTAGGCAGAAAAATAGATATGAGTGGGGTGGAAAGAGAGTAAGGCCAGTAAAGCCCATTAAAAGGGACTCAAAGAGGTGACCAGATAAAACTAGAGAGCCAGAAAAGACTCACAGAGTTAATGAGTTAATCAGTTGAAGCTCCAAAGGCCAGGAGTAACTTGGAATGTCCAGATATTCCCCAGATAAAGAAAAGTATCTGAGCATGAAGCCCACATCTTCATTGTGTCAATTAGATCATACCACTGTAATATTTACTTTAACGTGCTAAAAGGCCCAGCTTATTCTTTAACTTAACCTATATGCTGTTTTTTTCCTCCTCCAGCCCCTAATCAAGTAATTTTGTAACCAGGGCAGGAGACAAGCATCATGGTTAACTTTTCCTGCCTATGATGAAAAAGCTCACAGATTAACAGTATATAAGAACAAGAAAGATTCCATCTTAAAGCTGATTCCATTTTAAAAGCCAGGAAGTTAGGAAGTAAGATTCCTAGCCTATTCTTTAGCAAACAGACAATAACTCAGCCCACCTTGTAGGCAGGGCAGGTGGTCTTGACTGATATGTTCCCAGAGGAAACCTGCTATCCTAGGGAGGAACTGGATCAGTAAATTCCTTGTGTTAATTTTGCAGAATTACCTAGAGGACTGATAATAGAAGAGACTTATTGTCTCTCACCAAAGATAAACATCTTGAGATCACTTAACAAGTCTATATCCCCTAGCCCTTTGTCACATTCCTGAAAAATCCTTAAAGAGGGAACCCCCAATATTTCAGGGCACCTCCTAAGACGCCTGTACTTTCTCTCTCTTTAAGTGCATAACTTCAAATAAAACTTTTACTCTGCTTCACTACTGTGTCTCTATGCTTCAATTCTTTGTTGCGGCAGGGATGAGAAACGAGGAAAATAAACTTAAGCCCCCTAACACTTACATGCCAGTTTTTATCATTTCACAAATTTTAAAATTAAAGAGTAGACCCTTCCAAACTAGTAGCAATTACTCTCATTTTTATTATAATTTAAGCAAATCTATGGAGTCAAAGAATATAGTGAACATTAAGCTATCTATATCTCTTCATATTCTCTTATTAGCAATCATACAAATACTACGTGTGCATACTATTTAATGTTATGCATTTTTCCAGTTTAACATTATTTTTACATTTACATTGCCATGTTTCCCAACTGGGTATCCAATTATGGTAATATTGTTTATTTAGCCACCTCCTCCATACTCTTTTTAAAAGGCATTTTCATTAATATGGATATTTTAATGTTAACTACTTTTTCTTCCTCAGTATTTCCTTAAAATATATTTTCCAAAATGGAATCGGTGGATCAAAGTATACTTTTATCTTTGGAGCTCAAAATACAATACATGTAAGTAAATTGCTCTCCTGAAGACAAAGCAGACTGGGAGGAAGGACACACGTGCACAGGGAGGAATGGCAATGTGTAGTTTATCCCATGAATGAGTAGATCAGTACTGCTGAGGAACATAGGGAAAAAAAGAGAAAGCGGAGCATGAAAAAAAAAGCTGGACAGGTACAACTGAATCAGGTCAAGAAAGGTGTTGAGACAGGGAGGCAGCAGGGCCATAGCAACTGCTCAGTTAGAGTACAGTGTGGGCCCTGGAAAGGGACAAAGTCTTACAAAACAGGGTGCTTGAGATTCAAACAATGTAACAATGTATTCCCCATGGTAACCCAGTGGTATAGAACAGCTCATTGCTCATAGTCATGTAGGCCCATTAGTTTACAATAAAGTATGTGGGAAACTTTCACAGAGATAAGTTAAAATATAACTAGCATTCTGGCTGAATCTATAGAAAACTCCCACTGCAGCAAGCATAAAACCCTAGACACCAAGAACCCAAGTGGCAACCTTGCCCCTCCCTGCACCTGCATGGAGTTCCATACTTTCTCTATCCTGAATAAAACTATCTGTAACTGAATAAAAACGCTCTGTAAATCTCCTGCCTTGTCTGTTCACAAAGTTCATTCTTCGACTCAGCAAACAAGAACCCCGGCTTCAGCATGATGCAACATGAGGAGTTTGGGTGTTCCTTGGGTAATGGGGACTGAAAGAACTTTGAGAAGGGGAAGCAGAACATGAGCATTATTTTCGGTTTGAAAATGGAAACAAAAGAATTAGGAAGGCTGGTTAGGAGACCAGCAAGAAACACCAGGAGAGGGCTGCTGAGTGCCTGAACACAGGGAGTGGAGGAGGGAAGACAAGAGGAGGACGCACATGTAAGAGACATCCAAGAGGTAGATCATGATGACTGGTTCTGTGTGGTGTGGCTGAGAAGGTGAAGTGCAGTGGGTAAAGCAAAGAGAAATATTAATCATTACTCTCAGGATTGTATTTAAGACACTCATATTATAATTTTCTGCTTACTTGTCTACTACCACTGTTACAATATAAATTATCTGAAGGCAGGGCGCCAGTTTAATCGCCATTTGATCTCCCATGCCTGTCACAGTGTTTAGTAGGCTGTAGTTAGCAAATTGTTAAATGAAATAAAAGTATGATTTTGAACCACTTCAACCTCTAGTACAATACTTAGTAGAGAGCAATCTCATTATAAAGAATTATTGAATAAAGGAATAAAGAAATAAATGCATGTAAGCTGTTTTTTTCTTTTCTATTTATCTATCCATCTATCTGAAAGGTCTAAAGATAAGGAGATGATGATATGTCAGGATTTAAAAGGTTGAATCTGAGCTTCTGGCAAAATACTAACCAAAGACAGGCAATCTAGTAGTGATCCTAGCCAAGCAGATGGCACTCACTGAGGTGGAAATGTATTTTTATATGTGAAAGGTCATGAACATACATGTTCTAATGTTTCATTTTAACTTTGAAATATGCTATTTCAACACTGAGTGTCAATATCTTAAATGTCCCTTCAAAATAAACCACAGACGCACCTCAACAAACATAAAGTAAATAGTCCAATTAAGAAACAGGCAGAGGACATGAACAGACACTTCTCCAAAGAAGAAACTCAGATGGCCAACAGACACATGAAAAGATGCTCCACATCGCCAATCATCAGAGAAATGCAGATAAAAACCACAATGAGATATCACCTCACACCAGTGAGGATGGCCAACATCCACAACACAAACAACAACAAATATTGGCAAGGATGTGGAGAAAAGGGAACCCTCCTACACTGCTGGTGGGAATGCAAATTGGTTCAACCATTGTGGAAAGCAGTATGAAGGTTCCTCAAAAAACTCAAAATAGAAATACCATTTGATCCAGGAATCCCACTCCTAGGAATTTACCCTAAGAATGCAACAGCCCAGTTTGAAAAAGACATATGCACCCCTATGTTTATCACAGCACTATTTACAATAGCCAAGAAATGGAAGCAACCTAAGGTGTCCATCAGTAGATGAATGGATAAAGAAGATGTGGTACATATACACAATGGAATATTATACAGCTATAAGAAGAAAACAAATCCTACCATTTGCAACAACATGGATGGAGCTAGAGGGTTATTATGCTCAGTGAAATAAGCCAAGCCGAAAAAGACAAGTACCAAATGATTTCACTCATATGTGGAGTATAAGAACAAAGAAAAAACTGAAGGAACACACAGCAGCAGACTCACAGAACCCAAGAACGGACTAATAGTTACCAAAGGGAAAGGGACTAGGGAGGATGGGTGGGAAGGGAGGGATAAGAGGGAAAAAGGGGCATTACGATTAGCAGATGTAATGATGGGGGGGCACAGGGAGGGCTGTACAACTCAGAGAAGACAAGTAGTGACTCTATAGCATCTCACTACACTGATGGACAGTGACTGTAATGGAGTTGGTGGGGGGGACCTGATGAAGGGGGTAGTTTAATCACCATAATATTGCACATGTAATTGTAGATTAATGATACCAAAATTTAAAAAATAAATAAATAAATAATAAAAATAAATAAAAGACAAAATAAACCACAGAAATACTGACGAATTCAACTTGAATCTAATGTATAACCATTTCCACAATCTGTTTTGCTCCTTGGCAAGGTTACTTATTTTTTTTTCTAGCAATGTTCAATTTTTATTTTGATTAAAGACTTAGAAATACAATGCGACTTTTAGGTGCGGTTTTTTTCCTACAAGAAAATCATACCGTATATTTCAGAGGCCTCCAAGACATTGCTAACAAAGGCTAAATCGACATTACCAAGAAAATCATGCTGAGGAAAATATTGTGAATATAAATAAACTTGCACATTCTCTTTATTCCTTATGCAGTTCATAGCCCTACAAAACCCATCAGTGTCTTTTTGTATTATCCTTCAATTATCCCGACTGCACAAAAGACCTGCATGTAGATGTAAATATATTAGGAGAACTCCTGTAAGAATTCTTGGCCAGCAGGAAAGCACCAAGGGAGTGGGTGTGAGGCGGGAGTTCAGGGAGCAGCTATCCCAAAGGAGAGAATGGGAAGAAGGTGCAAATCCTTTCTCCCAGAGCTGCTGGCCTCAATTCAGGCACGTAATTCGCTTCTGAAGGATTAACCTGCCTCCCCACAAAACTACCTAATCCTTCTAGGTACGATGCCACCAGTATCTTTGTAGGTCAATTAATTCTACTGAGGACATTATTTGCATAGCAGAGATAACTTAAAGAAATTGGATAAAGAAAACAGAGCAATAAACATAAGAGTTCAACTAGATGATTTATTCCTTTAAAAATTCTGTTGACAAAATAAAGGGCTATCCCCCCCAAAACAACTCAATGAATGTTAAATCAAATATGCATTAACTATACATACAAGAATTAGGATCCTATTAACTCAGGTATGTGGGGCAAAAGCAAAAAAAGGCAACATCCTGATATGACACACAAATACAAGAAGTCTCCATCTCAGAATAACTGTTTTCTTTCATTTTCTCTACTTTCCATAATGCTTCTATAGGAACTTCAAAGGGGGGAAAACTTGGATGTTAAAAGAAAATCTATTGCTTAAGAACAGAAATGGAAGAGACTTCCGGGAAGATGGCGGTGTGAGCAGGGCGGCAGAAATCTCCTCCCAACACTATATTTATCTACGAAAACACAGAAAATACATCTATTCCTAAAAGAGAGACGAGAATACACAGGAAAGCGCACAGCGTGCAGCTACACCCGAGAGGACTCAGCACCCCAACAGGCGGGTAAGATACGGAGCCGCGACCCGGCGGGACCCGAGCCCTCCCCCACCCCAGCGCACCGGCGGGAGGAGAGGATTCAGAGCCGGGAGGGAGAGGAAGCACACCCCGCGAAGTAGCCAGCCCCGGTGATCTGCGCGGGGAGCGCTGACCCACATTGCGCAGTGCAGCAGAGATTGGAGAGACAGAGGGGCAGGATCTGAGCGGGGAACGCGCCAGGGGGCTTGCAGCCGGCTCCGGGAAGGAAAAAAAAAAAGCGCGCGCTTTCTTCAGCGGTCTTAAAGAGACAGGAGCCCAGCGGAGGAGCCGGATCGCCCCAGCACACTCAGCCCAGCAGGCTGGGAGTCCTGGGGAGTTTCAGACGCCTTAGCTGGCGACTGAGGAAGCGTAGCCATACTTAACACTTCTCACTGAGATCAACAGCCTCTTATTCGTTCCCACCCCTGCCAGAGCGATAAAGGGCCCTGCGGAGCAGCACAGTCACAGCTGTGGAATAGTGGGTCAATAGCGCCACCAAGAGCATTCCCACAGAATCTACGTCCGGTGGGCATTTTTTTTGTTTTGTCTTTTTGTTTTGTTTTTGTTTTTTCTTTTCTTTCTTTTTTCTTTTTTCTTTCTTTCTTTCTTTCTTTTTTTTCTTTGTTTTCTCTTCTCTTTTAAAGTCTTAAAGAGCCCAGCTGACATACGTGGCAACTATCAGTGACCAATTATATAGCCATGAAAAGACAGAGGAATATGGTTCAGACCAAAATCAACCAGACAACCCCAGAGAGGGAGTCTGAAGGGATGGAAATGCACAGCCTCCGTGAAAAAGAATTCAGAATAAAAGTCATAACCATGCTGATGGACCTACAGAGAAATGTGCAAGAGCTGAGGGAGGAAGTGAGAGAACTGAGGAAAGACAATACAGAAATCAGACAAGCGATCGACGGGCTTAACAGCAGAATGGATGAGATGCAAGAGACTGTTAATGGAATAGAAAACAGAGAACAGGAGTACAGAGCAGCTGAGGCAGAGAGAGATAAAAGGATTTCTAGGAATGAAAGAATATTAAGAGAACTGTGTGACCAATCCAAACGGAACAATATTCGCATTATAGGAGTACCAGAGGAAGAAGAGAGAGAAAAAGGGATAGAAAGTGTCTTTGAAGAAATAATTGCTGAAAACTTTCCCTCGCTGGGGAAGGAAGTAGTCTCGCAGTCCACCGAAGCTCATAGATCTCCCAACACAAGAGACCCAAGGAAGACAACACCAAGACACATAATAATTAAGATGGCAAAGATCAAAGATAAAGACAGGGTATTAAAGGCAGCTAGAGAGAGAAAAAAGATCACCTACAAAGGAAAACCCATCAGACTACCATCAGACTTCTTAACAGAAACCTTACAGGCCAGAAGAGAATGGCATGATATATTTAACGTTATGAAACAGAAGGGCCTCGAACCAATAATATTGTATCCAGCACGATTATCATTTAAATATGATGGAGGGATTAAACAATTTCCAGACAAACGAAAGTTGAGAGAGTTTGCCTCTCATAAACCACCACTACAGGATATCTTAAATGGACTGCTCTAGATGGAAGCACACCTAAGGCTAAAAAGATGTCACCAGAGAAAAAAAATCATAGCAAAGAAAACAGACCATCCAAATACTAACTAAAGGCAAAGAATAAAACACCTATTATAGAAAGAATGGAGGAGGAGGAATAAGAAGGGAGAGAAATAAAGAAACATCAGACTGTGTTTACAATAAGTTAACAAGAAAGTTAAGTTAGATTGTTAGATAGTAAAGAAGCAACCCTTGAACCCTTGGTAACCACGAATCTAAAGCCAGCAATGGCAATAAGTACATACCTATCAATAATCCCCCTGAATGTAAATGGACTGAAGGCACCACTCAAAAGACACAGAGTAACAGAATGGATAAAAAAGGAAGACCCATCTATATGCTGCCTACAAGAAACTCACCTCAAATCCAAAGATATACACAGACTAAAAGTGAAGGGATGGAAAAAGATATTTCATGCAAACAACAAAGAGAAAAAAGCAGGTGTTGCAGTACTTGTATCAGACAAAATAGACTTCAAAACGAAGAAAGTAGCAAGAGATAAAGAAGGACATTACATAATGATAAAGGGGTCAGTCCAACAAGAAGACATAACCATTATAAATATATATGCACCCAACACAGGAGCGCCAGCATATGTGAGACAAATACTAACAGAATTAAAGGAGGAAATAGACAGCAATGCATTCATCTTAGGAGACTTCAACACACCACTCACTCCCGAGGACAGATCATCCAGACAGAAAATAAGTAAAGACACAGAGGCACTGAAAAACACACTAGAACAGATGGACCTAACAGACATCTACAGGACTTTGCACCCAAAAGCAACAGGATACACATTCTTCTCAAGTGCACATGGAACATTTTCCAGAATAGACCACATACTAGGCCACAAAAAGAACCTCAGTAATTTCAAAAATATTGAAATCCTACCAACCAACTTCTCAGATCACCAAGGTATAAAACTAGAAATAAATTTTAGAAAGAAATCAAAAAGGCTCACAAATACATGGAGACTTAACAACACTCTCCTAATTAATCAATGGGTTAATGACCAAATCAAAACAGAAATCAAAGAACATATGGAGACTAATGACAACAACAACACAAAGCCACAACTTCTGTGGGACGCAGCAAAGGCAGTTCTAAGAGGAAAGTATATTGCAATCCAGGCCTATTTAAAGAAGGAAGAACATTCCCAAATGAATAGTCTAAAGACACAATTACTGAAATTGGAAAAAGAAGAACAAATGAGGCGCAAAGTCACCAGAAGTAGGGACATAATAAAGATTAGAGAAGAAATAAATAAAATTGAGAAGAATAAAACAATAGGAAAAATCAATAAAACCAAGAGCTGGTTCTTTGAAAAAATAAACAAAATAGATAAACCCCTAGCCAGACTCATTAACAGAAAAAGAGAATCTACACACATAAACACAATCAGAAATGAAAAAGGAAAAATCACGACGGACCCCACAGAAATACAAAGAATCATAAGAAAATATTATGAGAATCTATATGCTAACAAGCTGGAAAACATAGAAGAAATGGACAACTGCTTAGAAAAATACAACCTTCCAAGACTGACCAAGCAAGAAACAGAAAAACTAAACAGACCAATCACCAGCGACGAACTCGAATTGGTAATCAAAAAACTACCCAAGAACAAAACCCCTGGGCCTGATGGATTCACCTCTGAATTCTACCAGACATATAGAGAAGAAATAACACCGATTCTCCTTAAAGTTTTCCAAAAAATAGAAGAGGAGGGAATACTTCCAAACTCATTCTATGAAGCCAGCATCACTCTAATACCAAAACCGGGCAAAGACCTCACCAAAAAAGAAAATTACAGTCTAATATCCCTGATGAACGTAGATGCAAAAATACTCAACAAAATATTAGCAAACCGAATTCAAAAATGCATCAAGAGGATCATACACCATGATCAAGTGGGATTCATCCCAGGGATGCAAGGATGGTACAACATTCGAAAATCCATCAACATCATCCACCACATCAATAAAAAGAAGAACAAAAACCACATGATCATCTCCATAGATGCTGAAAAAGCATTTGACAAACAAAATTCAGCATCCATTCCTGATTAAAACTCTCAACCAAATGGGTATAGACGGCAAGTACCTCAACATCATAAAGGCTATATATGAGAAACCCACAGCTAACATCATACTTAACGGCGAGACGCTGAAAGCTTTTCGTCTAAGATTGGGAACAAGACAGGGATGCCCATTCTCTCCACTGTTATTCAACATAATACTGGAGGTCCTAGCCATGGCAATCAGACAAAACAAAGACATACAAGGCATCCAGATTGGTAAAGAAGAAGTCAAATTGTCACTATTTGCAGATGACATGATAGTGTACATAAAAAACCCTAAAGACTCCATTCCAAAACTACTAGAACTAATATCTGAATTCAGCAAAGTTGCAGGATACAAAATTAACACACAGAAATCTGTTGCTTTCCTATACACTAATGATGAACTAACAGAAAGAGAAATCAGAAAAACAATTCCATTCACAATTGCATCAAGAAGAATAAAATACCTAGGAATAAACCTAACGAAGGAAGTGAAAGACCTGTACTCTGAAAACTACAAGACACTCCTAAGAGAAATTAAAGAGGACACTAACAAATGGAAATGCATCCCATGCTCTTGGCTAGGAAGAATAAATATTGTCAAAATGGCTATACTACCTAAAGCAATCTACAGATTCAATGCAATCCCTATCAAACTACCAACAGCTTTCTTCAATGAACTGGAACAAATAATTCTAAAATTCATATGGAACCACAAAAGACCCCGAATAGCCAAAGCAATCCTGAGAAGGAGGAATAAAACAGGGGGAATTACACTCCCTGACTTCAAGCTCTACTACAAAGCCACAGTAATCAAGACAATTTGGTATTGGCACAAAAACAGACCCACAGACCAGTGGAACAGAATAGAAAATCCAAACATTAACCCAAACATATACAGTCAATTAATATTTGATAAAAGTGCCTTGGATATACAATGGGGAGATGACCGCCTCTTCAGCAGCTGGTGTTGGAAAAACTGGACAGCTACATGTAAGAGAATGAAACTGGACTACTGCTTAGCCCCATACACAAAGGTAAACTGAAGGAGGATCAAAGACTTGAATGTAAGTCATGAAACCATAAAACTCTTAGAAAAAAACATAAGCAAAAATCTCTTGGACATAAACATGAGCAACTTCTTCATGAACATATCTCCCCGGGCAAGGGAAACAAAAGCAAAAATGAACAAGTGGGACTATATCAAGCTGAAAAGCTTCTGTACAGCAAAGGACACCATCAGTAGAACAAAAAGACATCCTACAGTATGGGAGAATATATTCATAAAAAACGTATCTGATAAAGGGTTGACATCCAAAATATATAAAGAACTCATGCACCTTAACAAACAGAAAGCAAATAATCCAATTAAGAAATGGGCAGAGGACATGAATAGACACTTCTCCAAAGAAGAAATTCAGATGGCCAACAGGCACATGAAAAGATGCTCCACATCGCTAATCATCAGAGAAATGCAGATTAAAACCACAATGAGATATCACCTCACACCAGTGAGGATGGCCAACATCCAAAACACAAACAACAACAAATGTTGGCGAGGATGTGGAGAAAAGGGAACCCTCCTACACTGCTGGTGGGACTGCAAATTAGTTCAACCATTGTGGAAAGCAGTATGGAGGTTCCTCAAAAAACTCAAAATAGAAATACCATTTGACCGAGGAATTCCACTCCTAGGAATTTACCCTAAGAATGCAGCAGCCCAATTTGAAAAGGACAGATGCACCCCTATGTTTATTGCAGCACTATTTACAATAGCCAAGAAATGGAAGCAACCTAAGTGTCCATCAGTAGATGAATGGATAAAGAAGATGTGGTACATATACACAATGGAATATTATTCAGCCATAAGAAGAAAACAAATCCTACCATTTGCAACAACATGGATGGAGCTAGAGGGTATTATGCTCAGTGAAATAAGCCAAGCCGGAAAAGATAAGTATCAAATGATTTCACTCATATGTGGAGTATAAGAACAAAGAAAAAATATTGATGGAACAAAACAGCAGCAGACTCACAGAACCCAAGAACGGACTAATAGTTACCAAAGGGAAAGGGACTGGGGAAAATGGGCGGGAAGGGAGGGATAAGAGGGAAAAAGGGGCATTACGATTAGCAGATGTAATGTTGGGGGGGCACGGGGAGGGCAGTACAACTCAGAGAAGACAAGTAGTGATTCTATAGCATCTCACTACGCTGATGGACAGTGACTGTAATGGGGTTGGTGGGGATGACCTGATGAAGGGGTAGTTTAATAATCGTAATATTGCACATGTTATTGTAAATTAATGATAATAAAATAAATTATATTAAAAAAACATAATGAATGAGCTTCATGAATTATACTTGGACATTCATATTTTTCTCAATGTGTTTTAAAATGTTTTATTAATAGGATCATTAGTCTAATGTTTTTGTTTATACTGTTTAGTTTGTCACGTGTACACGTTACTAAATCGCTTGATTACATTTACATTTTCTCCCACTTGAAACTTGACATTAAATAGATTTGGGGGATTACAGGTTTTGTACTTGTAGATTTTGTGAGGTCGGGTGAAGATAACCTTAGCATTTTAGTACGGGGCTTTGTTCTTTCCTAGTAGGTCCAGCTTTCAGGACCAGGGCTTTTTGCTTCTGACTGCTGAGGCCACTGTAGCTTCAGACCCTGGGTTTTGTTTTCCTTATAAAAATAGAAATAGTCTTGTTTTTTAACCACAAAAATATCTGTTTATTTTAAGGTGTAAGAGGAAGAGATCATGTAGAAAGAAGATAGTGTAATTTAAACTTTAAATTAGGATAAAGTAATATGTATATTTCTACGTAATATTTCAGTTGTCACAGGTTTATTTCAAATTTAATTTTAGTAAATTAATATTGTCTTATTCATTAAAGCGTTTGCTTTTATAATATTTTAAAAAATATGGTGTTTTGCAAATAACTGAAAAAAGCAGTTGACTTTTGTGAAATAAAATAACTAAATGGAATATCCATAAAGTGTAATAATTTTGTTCTCTTAACTATTAAATTTCTTTAATGAAGCTTTAAAATAATTGCTTGCGGCTGTTATTTTTTAAATCTGTGATAGCTGCTTTTGTCACTTGGTTTTGGCAGAAATCTAAAATTTTAAGGGACATGTTTTATGGCACAGATTTTTGCAAAGCAGTTTTCTGCTGTTTTTGTTCCTTTAAATGAAGAAAAATGTAAGTAAATTCTGATACAGAAAATTCCTCATGTTTCTTTTTTCTAGTGACATTTGGGCCCTGGGGTGTGTCCTTTATGAGATGTGTACACTTAAACATGCAGTAAGTAGAAGTTTCTGAAATACTTTAAAAATTATGTCAAAAAGTGCCTATAATATTTCTATTTTTTAAATGTTATATACCATCTTTCAGATAACCCTCTGATATTAGAAATTCTTCTCTGTCAGTTTTAAATTTCTCATCTCTAAAGTATAAATTTAAATAGATTTTCCCTTAACATATATGCATATTATATATTTGTTATTATAATACATATAGCATACTTTTTTCTGGAAAGTTCCTTCTAAAGACAAATTAATTTACCATATTTTTATGTTAAATTTATATATGAATTTGATATTTTAGCTTAAGAAATTTTATTAGTTTAATTTTAGCAGTTTTTCTCAAAACACCAGATTATTTTGGTTTGGAGATGAAATTATCTAAGAAATATTTTTTACCATATACATTGAATAATTTTGTCAATTTAGATACTCTTTAATTCAAAGTACATAAATATTTACTTTTAAGGCTTTTGAGGTGGCACATTATACACTAAAAGATGGGCGTTATTGTCCTAAATAGGTTGATTTTTTGATCGGTTTGCATTTCATATCTTGCCTTTTGAAAATGCTTCTTCCCCATTAAGCAATAATGTATTATTACAGAATACTTAATAGGTAAAAATACGAAGACGTGAATAAATATCAAAAGCAATTCTTCTAAACAGCAATAACTACTTGTAATATTTTGTTTCTTTCCAGACTTTCTTTTAGATTAATTTATAAATAGAGTTTAGTTTTTGTTTTTTTTCCATCAAAAGTTTGATTATATTGTATAAGCAGTATTATAGCCTGTTTTTATTGCCTTACATTATTTAGGGTGTGTTTTTCATTGTTGTGTTTTTTCATGGTTGGATACCTTCTGTATTGCCTTAGATTTTCTTCCTTTTTTTAAAGATGATATCTGCTACAAAAGCATATTTTATTTATTTTTTAAAAATTAACTTATTTTGAACTGTAATTGACATACTACTATATGGATTTCAGATGTATAATACAATGATTCAACACTTACAAATTTTTCTTAAGCATGGGCTGCCAAAGTGATGTAGGATGGTGGTTATTTCTAAATAATCTGTATTTGAAGATACATGTTTGAAGGATTTATTTTTCCATGACACAGTCATTTTTGATCTACACAGTATATTTTAAGGAATCTTTTCATCATTCCTTCTATGTTTTGGAATAGTTTATTTTTAAGTGGACACATGAAATTAAGTAATTCACTAACCTTTATGAATAGCTTGTCAGTTGAGAGAGAAATGAAAATAGATTGTAGGGAAGGAATAGAATAACATCTTTTTGCATGTAGGATTCCTTCTTAGGTGCCTGGATATTTCTATACATGTAAAAGGTACTCAAATTTCAATAAACTGAGTGACCTATTTTAAATGTGTAGGATAATTCAACATTGAACAGTGCTCATTTATCCTTGGTATAATCACCAATGTCTCACTTATAACATGTTTTGTTTTCCTAGTGTGTATGTTAAGAATGTATTGGCAGTGTACAACTGTTCTA
Organism: Smutsia gigantea; assembly: GCA_032199065.1. Classification (NCBI taxonomy): domain Eukaryota; kingdom Metazoa; phylum Chordata; class Mammalia; order Pholidota; family Manidae; genus Smutsia; species Smutsia gigantea. The sequence goes on from JAVSCE010020452.1 coordinate 257,570, forward strand.
TAATATTTTCACAGAGTTGTCAAAAAGCTTAGTTCTACTTACTTCCAAAATGAAATCTTCAGATTTTAAACTGTCCCACCTCCTCTTTGTGTTCATTGGTTGGTAGGAGGGGTTTCTTTGCTTCAGTTAGAGTTTATATTGTATTTAATCCTAAAATATACACTCCTATCAATGTGGCTTATATTCTCCTTTGGAATATTTCCTGCATGGCTGATTCCATGGCTTTTGGGACCATTACACTTAAAAATAATAATAATGAGAAGGAAAGTAATTAGTACTTGTGTTTATTATGTTTTCCCTGAACACTTAGAGTTCTGTAGTTAATTTCCTGTTCTGGTCACCACATTAGGGGCACTGGAGGGCAGGGCTTAAATGAAGATTACCAGGTTTGTTTATCATCTTGATTATTGTTAAGTTTTAGAAAATCTTTAATAACTGTAGTCCATCTTTTGGTGTTTTGAGTAGGTAAAAATTAACCTTACAGTAAGTTATAACACTTTATAAGGACTGATACTCTCTTTGAAATATGTTTATAAATAAACAACTGAACCTTGCTCCAAAGAACATATGTTGATTAAAATACTTGAAAAGGATCTTATTTCTGTCCTGTATTGATAGGAAAAAAACTATTTCTCATTGCTGATATTCCTATTTTCAATTTATTTACATTCACATATGTTAATTTATTTTCTGGGTTTTAGTTTGAAGCTGGCAATATGAAAAACCTGGTATTGAAGATAATATCTGGATCTTTTCCACCTGTGTCCTTGCATTATTCTTATGATCTCCGCAGTTTGCTCTCTCAGTTATTTAAAAGAAATCCTAGGGATAGACCATCAGTCAACTCCATATTGGAGAAAGGTTTTATAGCCAAACGCATTGAAAAGTTTCTCTCACCTCAGGTATGTTTTCTTTTTTAATTTTATAATTATAATTGAACAGTGGGGCTATGGTGCTTAACTAGGACAAGCCCTCCGATGGGCAGGGAGAGCACATCGACTTTGGGGCAAGTGCCTTTTTCAGACTGTGCTGGGGCCACCTGCCTTTCCGGTCTTCTATGACACTTCCCCTCCTGTTTGTCTCTGGGAGGGAAGACATTCCTCCTGTGTTTCCTTTTAACCCTTAACACTTACTTTCTGGCCCTCTGATCACCAAACGTCTGTTAGTTTTTCCTACACCAAGCAATTCTGTGACACCAGCTGGGTATCCTGCAGTTCAGTTCAGTTCTGACCTGTCTGCCTGGACACAGCATCAGATCCCATGGGTTAAGGGCTCAGTCCCACCAGACTGCCCCCATTGCAGAAGCCACCTGGAAGTCCAGCTTGTCGCCAGTGCTTCTGACCGACCAGCTGGAAATCAGAGGTTCCTACAACCCCAGCCTTTGGTCTGTTGAACTTCCTAGAGCAGCTCACAGAACCCAGAAACATTTACTTAATGTTTACCAATTTACTGTAAAGAGTATTATAAAGGGTACAGATGAACAGCCAGATGCAGAGGTACATAGGGCAAGGTCTGGAAGGGCTGCAAGTATGGGAGCTTAGGTCCCCTTGTAACTGGGTGCACTGCCCTCTGGGCATGTTTGCCAACCGGAAACTCTCAGAACCCTATCCTTTTGGTTTTCCACAGAGGCTTTATTATGTCAACATGATTGACGAGACACGTAGTGATGGTTCAAACTCCAGCCCCTTCCTCCCCTTGAGGGCAGGGGAGTGGGTCAGAGAGTCCCAACCCTCCAGTCACGTGGCTGGGTTCCTTGGCAACCAGCCTCCATCCTGAGGGGCTTTCCAGAAGTCCCCGCCTCAGCATGAATCCAGGTGTGGCTGAAAGGGGCTTGCTACGGATAGCAGAAGCCACCTCCGTGCTCTCACCATCAGAAACTGCCAAGGGTTTTATGAGCTGTGAGCCAGGAACTGGGCAAAGACCAAATGTGTATTTCTTAGTATGAATCACAAAATCACTCCTCTGACTCATAGGTTTCTGTTGTTTTGTTTTCCAAATTTTTATTATGGTAAAATATACATGAGATCTGTCATCGTAACCATTTTTGAGTGTACGGTTCGGTGGTATTGAATACATTTATAATGCTGGACAGTCATCACCACCTGCACCTCCAACACTCTGTTCATCTTGTGAGCAAACTCTGTGCCCCTTTGCCCAAAGCCCCTGGGTTCCCCCTGCGGCTCCCGCAGCCGCCATCTGCTCTGTGTCCTTTTGGGTTTCTGGCTGAGACCATCAAATCCTCCTGTGCCTCTCCTGTGAGCAGTGGGGTCGTGAGTGTGTGTGCACCCTGAGGTGGTTGTGGGGATTGCAGGTAATGATGCACATAAAGTGCTCAATATATTCCGTATGAAACATCAGTGTATTGCTTTATTACACTAATGTAGATGTCCTAGTGTAATTTATATGATTATATTCTCTGATGGAAAATGATGGCAAACTGTTGCTCTGTGGGCTTTATAAGTGTGTATAATAGATTATTGACTCATGATTTCCCTTCTCGCACTCACATATAGGTGCATCATAAATATTGGTTGAGCTGAATTGAATTTTTGTTTGGCAAGATTTGTGAAAAATTTATATCAAATCAATGAGAATTCAGTTATTGATATAAATACAATCTCCTGGAACTGGAATTATTTTGCATTACATGTTTTGTGTGGCTTTTGTTAATTTAAATGATCACTATTAAACTCATCTGTTAATTGGATATCTAGCAAAATCATAATTTTATTCATTTTTTATGCTCATGAGATGAGAGGGAGGTGTTGTATGTCCTCTGGCTTAGCAGAACATGTGTGTGAACAAATAGTCTTCAGAAAACAGGGATGAGAATTTAACTGTTACTGCCAGCCAGCACATTAGTAAATAAGAAAGCCAGTTAAAATTTGGAGGTGAAAGGTTACTTCTATGGGACATAGCAGCAGTCCTGAAACCTGGGTGTTTTATAAGACCTCCTCTGTTGCAAGTAACGTTTTCAAGGACAAATTTATGATGCAATATATTACTGTTTTTTAGCAGCAACTAGGGAAGAAAGAATGGCTTCATTTAATCTTGCTGATTTTTCTTTCCCCCCATACCAACAATTAGGACATACAGTCTGAAGGCTGAAGCACTGAACTTCACCTAGCCAGCAGTGAAAAATATTTTCTAGTCTGATACATCAAAACTTATATGGAAAGAAAAAAGGACATGTTTAGTATATGCAAAGTCCCTCATTGCTACGTAGACACCACTTGGATTTCATTCTTCATGACAAATTTTATCTTTTGTTCTTAAGATCTCTTTTCTGCTGTGTATCACTTGTTCAGTGTTCTAATGAGAAAGTTTGTGATACATTTTGTAAGGCTTTAACTTTGAAACAGCTTATGAGCTTTATTGCAACATGAACTATTATTTCCAATTTCACTACAATATTCTGTACATTTTTTTTTTAATTCCTTAATTCTGTCAGTGCTGTCAGCCAAGGTTACAAGGGTCCAGTTCTCAGTTTTGCATGGAAACTTCTTTCTGGATGTGGCTTGATAAGTCATGGCTAAGCTCTGATTCATTAGGAATGGAGTTGTTGCCCAATAGTACTTAAAATAATGTAGCTAATCGGAAAAGAAAATTACTTGCAGGAAAGGATAATGATTTTGACTTCTCAAAATATGTTCATAAATCTTAGGGAGTAAGTAATGGAATGTTTTACTAATAGTAAAAAAACACACTTGTTAAATTATGTAAGAATGTTCAAATATTTATTCAGTAACTTGTTTATAATTACATATTAATAAAAGTGAAAACTCACTGGAGAGGCTGAGAAGATTCAGAGTAAAGCTGAAATAACTGAGGGGTTAATCTGAGAAAGGGTTAATGAAGTTAATGAAGTGACTCATTACAAGTTTTGAAGTAAATGAGGGATATGGATGCTTAGACTGGGAGGTTGTTCCATACAGGAGGTTTTGTGTTAAATTGTTGAGACATAGAACAGGCAAGCAGTATATGGGGGACTTTGTGGCCACTAGGTTAATTTGAGAATAAAGCTTGTCTAGAGAAGTATTAAAAATAAATTGGTAAGATGGGGAGGGAGTTGGCATGAGAGGAAGTTGGTGAATGGATTACTTGGGCTTAATTAGTCCAGTTTATTTGGCAATATAATTGTGACTATAAAAGGAAAAAAAATGTATTCTTATTAAAGAGTAGGTTTTTTATTTTGGAAATTTAACATCTTTTCTGTTTTTTCCTCTTTCAAATCTAAGCTTATTGCCGAAGAATTTTGTCTAAAAACATTTTCCAAGTTGGGAGCACAGCCTATACCAGGTAAACGAAATTTAATGAGTCCTAATTTTACCTTTTTGCAAATAACCAATATACTAATTAGTAATACCTACTAATTATACTGGAGATATATGTAGATATAATAAGTTGGGATAATTACAGATAAAAATGCAAAGGAAATGGATTTGTAAATTGCATATATGATAATATACAACACCTTTTTATAACAAAATGTCTGTTTCTTGTTGGCCTTACATAATGAAATGTATCTTGAAATCTATCTTTATCGAATACTTAGCTGATATTCTGAGAACATTGCATAGAATATTATAAAATGTCTTATTTAAGTGTAAATCATTGTGTTAAATACTTTTCTTTGAGAAATACTTAACATCATGAAAATTTTAAAAACAAAGTTAATGTCAAGTCAGGCATCTTACCAAGGATAATTTTCTTCTAAACGAGGCCAGTGGCAGTAGGATATTTGTAGCATCGTGGGTATGGTTACAGGCTGTGTGTATATACCATCCCTTTATGTGAGGGGTAGTTATTTTTCTCTTGATAGAAGGGTTTCAGAGTGGATTTCTAAAGCCAGTGAAAGTTATTTAAGATTTGAAGAGTATATTATTTCTCAGACATAATGCTTTGCATGTTCTACCCCATTCTGAATTTGAGTAAATTAATAAAAATAAATACCATATCATAAAACTGAGCCCACATAACTGGAAGTGGTGTGGCGGTGGGTTCCCAGGGAGTCCAGCTATACTTAGCTCTTCTTAAAGATTCTCAGGCCTGCCCTGTCGTTGTGCAGCAATTGTCAGTGTCTGGGAGGTAAACTCACTCAGACAAAACTCGCACAGGGGCAGGTGCATGGCGGAGTCAGCATGTCGCTCCTGGCAGTCAAGTCTCAGGAGAAGTCCAATCTTAATCAAAGCCTCATTGTTACAAAGGCCAGAAATAATGCACGTCAGCACATCCTTTCCCCATAGGAAAGCTGTGTAGAAATTAGGAAGTTGTTTTGTTGAGAGAGGAGTTGGGTGAATGAGATGTTTAATGGCATGGGGCTGAGGCAGGCATTCTGCCCCTGGTGGGCCTGTGAGGCTTCGTGTGCTCCACCCCCCATATTAGGCTCCTGGGAGCCCTGTCACCGAGCCTGAGAAACAGCAAGATCAGTTGGGCAATTCTGCAGCTTCCCTGGAAGCGAATAGGAACTAGTCACATCTGTTTTCTGGACATCTTCATTTGTATACTTTTGTGATTCTGGCCTCTTTGCTGGCCAAGTGACAGGGTTGTGACTTTGTATATCTGCCTTCTGATTTGATCTTACAGTTGAACTCTCAAAGGCAAATGTTCTTCCTTCATAATTCCTAACTCCTGTTAGGATACTGTTGGAGTATGTGTTTGGAAAGCCTTACTCTATCTTCAACATACATATTCATAATCATTGAAAATTGGAGCAGTGTTAGAAACAAAGGTGTGTTTCTTTTAATTCACACTGTTATGGACATTTTCTAATGCAATTATTCTTTGAGAAATGAGTTTAATGTTAGTATTTCATTGTGTACTACCAGTTAGATTTTCTTCTTCTTTCCCCTCCTAGAAAGGAAGAATAGTTGTTGAAAGGGTCTGATCTAAATTAATTTAGCACATGATGAAAGCTTGAGATAGAGACCAGGCTGCAAGAGGAAGAGAGCGAGCTTCTACTCAGGCTTGGGGGAGTTGGATCAGAGAGGCCCCTTAGCAGATGTGGAAAACGGGAGGGAGGAGGGATTTGGTAGATAGAGACTATACTCTTTTACTTCCTTTAATATCTTTGAAAGATGTAAATCATAGATTTACTTCCAGTTTCTTCAGTTTAACTTTTTTCTTGAATTTTTCATTGTTTAAGACTGAACCTGGTTAAGGTATTTCTATGAAGAGATTCTGCCTTGGGAAACAGATGTGATGTCACTGAGCTGGGAAGTCAAATGTGGCAGGTGGCATGGGGGGTATGCTAATGAGTACACTTGTGGATATGTTGGGAATCACATATGTGTATATATGATTAGTGTGACCTTGGAAAAGGTGTGATTATCCTGGGAAGACATGTAAATACAGAAAAAAAGGACTGTATTAGCCACGTGTATCATGAAATGGTGAGACCACCAGTAATCATGATTATTATTACCACTGATGAAGCAGTTCATCATGTGAGGCAGGCTCTGAGCTACATACTTGAAGTGCGTCATTTTAATCCTCCAGATAACCCCTTTGGTGGATAGTATTAGCCCAATTTACCGATGAGAAAAACCGAGGCTTAGTAGATGCACACATGGGATTTGAACCCACGTCCAATCAACTTCAAAGTCCACGTTTCTGTTCTTTACTCCATAAATCTAAACATATTTTTTAAAAACTTGTGTATGCAGGTATATAGAGTTATCAAAACTCATCAAACTGTAAACTTAAAACAAGTACATTTCATTATATGTAAATTGTACCTCAATAAAGCTGATTTCTAAAAAAAAAAAGACTGAACCTAGTTAGGCTTCAGTAAGAGTTTAATACATACTGCTGCAGTTATTATTCTCGTGTGTGAATTTTTTGTTTCTCTGATCTCTTTAAAAGTCATTCATAAACATTATTCTTGGTAAAGATTGCCCTCCAGAAAGTTTGACCAATTTATATTCTCACCAGCAGTGCTTAAAGGAATCCATTTAATGGTATCCTTAAAAGTATGTTTTCAGCGGGTCTGTCCATGTAGACATCATTCGGATTATATATGAAGAAAGTATTAGAGTTGCTCATAGTGATGGAATTAATATTTAACAGTTGCATTTAAAGTTTATGTCCTGATTCTGAAAGTAATTTCTGAAACAGTGAATGTTATTTTTAAAATTTATTTAAAAGCTTTGAGATACAATTCACGTACCATTCAGTTCACCCATTTAAAGTCTATGATGCAGTGTTTTTAGTATCTTCACAAGTATGTGCAGTTAGCACCCACAGTCAAAATTTGTGATGTGCTTTTTTTATTTGGGAAATTACAACATCTTAGAGAAGTGAAGCTCTTTGTTTCTTTCAGAAAAGTGGCTTTACTGTAAAAGTTCTAATGAAGACCTGCTAAGGAGTGAATAAGATGTTTTACAGAAAGTTTTAAGTGTTGCCAATGATTGTGAAAATGAACAAGTGCTATCTTGATGAATTTTGAAATTAAAGATTTAATATAAAGAACTCTAAAAAATTTCTTGTGCCTTTTCATACAGCTAAAAGACCAGCTTCAGGACAAAGCTTGGCTTCTGTTGTATCTGCTCAGAAAATTACAAAGCCTGCTGCTAAATATGGAGTACCTTTAACATATAAGAAATTTGGAGATAAAAAATTACATGAAAAGAAACCACTCCAAAAACATAAACAGGTAGGATCATGTTATAAACTGTATTAGTAACAAATTCCGTTTGACCCTCTTTTATTTCAGCTCAGTTCAGCTATCTTGATATTAATAGGATTGTTTTTATTAAGTTGCTAAAGAATGGTGCTATTCTCTGCTTCACCTGTCTTCTAAAGCTAAGAAGCCTTATAGAAATCATGAACATTAAGTAGATGTACTAAGTAAAGTAGTTGGTGCTATAAAAAGAAAATGATGTTATAAATGAATTCGCTTTTGAACAACCAAAGCAGAGCCATTTGTTTCTATGCATAAAACAAGTAAATATCTATGATACACTTGATAAAAATCTGGGAAAACTTTGTATTTGAGAATTCACAATCAAGTAATATAAGAAATAAGTCAAAGTCATAGAGCTGGGAGGAATGTGATCATATACTCTGTTGTATTTCAGATGAGAAAATTAAGGCCTATAACATCTTGGTGACATGCTGAAGAACACTTAGTTGTAGGAATTTGATATTTTTCTTCACATCAATAGCTGCGTACTTTGACCTATTCTGTTTTGGATTACATATGCACATAATATATATATATATAATACATGTACACACACATAACATACACACATGTTCAGATACAGATGCATACATACGTGTACACACTGCTTTAAGATAAACTTTAGGAATGATTAGTTACTGGTTAAAATTTATCATAAAGTAAAAATTATATCAGTCTTCAAATAAGTTATGTAAGTCAACATCTACTCAGGAGAAAGAAAACACAATAATTTGATCAGGAAAGTTTAATATAAATAATTATTAACTATTTTTCTGAAATTAGCTTAAAGGGGTAAAAAGAACTCTAAAGAATGCAGAAATAGGAGTTACAGGAAGCAGCCACTGTCCTGGTGCCGAGACAGAGCACCTGCAGAAGGAACACAGTTTGGAAGCTCTCCCAAGCGCAGCCTTAAGGCTGAGATTCAGACCTCAGTGGGTGTGGAATGGCTGTATCTCCCAGAGGTGGAGTTCACTGAAGTGCTGCAGGTCAAGGCTGGCAGATGTGAAGCTGTCCACCGCGGAGCTCAGAAGACTCCCTAGAACCTGCCTGCAGAGCCGGCAGATGTCCTGGGAAGCTGCTGGGAGAACCGTGAACCTGCCGGGAAGCCTGCTAAGGTGCTGGTGAAGATGGCTGGACACTGCTGAACTCTGGGTAGTGGCTGGAATGCCAGCTGGGCCACCAGCAAGACTGGGGAAGCTGGCCTTACGGTTGCTGCTAAAACTCAGTGGGGAAGCTGGCAGGACCCTGCCCTGAGGCCCCTAGAGACTTCCCCTAGAGGCGAGTGCTTATGGGTGCCTGCATGCTGCAGTAACGAAGAAAGGAAGCCAGCTGATTAGGAGAGGCCGTTTCCTGCTGCAGGGTCCCTCCAGCATGGTCTCCTGGCCAGTATATGCCGTGCCAGCAAGCGCGGGAAATGTTTCTGTGTCCAGTCCGTCCATTGTCACAAGGAGGACCCATGAATTTGCAACACGAGTTTTACTGCTTACTTCTGGTATCGCACTGATTTGGGCCTGAATGTACCAAACCCATTGTATCAGTTAACTGTCTTTGCTGTAGTCACCACAAGAAGCCAAGGCTTTAGGCTTTCCCTGCTACCCCGTCTCTCAGCTGCTTAGGGCTCTGCTCATACCCTGACCTCCCCCTGCTCCCATGGAGCTCCCTCGGCCACCCCAAAGGACACAATCAGCCAATCCCCGTATTCTAAAGTGTGACTTCATCATGTTTTCTGCGAAATCTGGACACACCGTCAGCAGCTCTCCAACATGGTGACTGGTTTCACTCTAATCCCTTCTCACCACTCAGTCTAGAGGGAGGACAAGGGAGGTGCATTCCCTGCTCCCTGACCCACCCACTAAAGCTCCGGGGCTCGTGCTGCCAGACTGTGTCGCCTGCTATGACCCTTCATGTTAAGGTTATCTGCAGCCCTTTGTGTTCTGAAGAGTTTAACACCTGACTCATTGTCACTTCATAATTATGTGTCAAAACTGTCATAATTCTTGATGATTTCAGTATCCAAAAAGATGATCCTTCCAGTGGTGCATGCTCTTTTCTTCTCTTGATTTTCTCTTTCTGCGGTCTGGTCTCCAGCCCCCCCTGGAGCTCTCAGTTGCAGCCATTGTACCAGACTTGTCCTGGACCAGAGTCCCTGTTCCATGGTCCCAGTTACAGGCATCCCACTCTCTGCCCCCTGCCCGTGTCTGGCTCCCTCCTCAAGGACTCTGCCTACAGACATCTTTGTCCTAGGTGAGGCCATGGATCTTACCAGTTTTTTCATTTTCCTTCTCCGACTTTTTGTTTTCCTTTTCTGGCTTAAATTCCATGTTCTCTCATTATAATAATTTCCCAAAACTCAAATCTCTTGCCATTTTTTTCCATTATTACAAATCATCTGGCAAAAACGTAACATGGTGAACACAGCTGTCTCCTCTTTGTTGCCTGAACGTGGGCAGTGCTCTGTGGTTGGAGAAAACATAACCCATATAACTAGTCTCACCTTAAACTGTAATCACTAGTGTCAGGTGGATATCTCCTGACCACCTGATTGTATTTCTTCAGTCCCTTTACTCTCCCACTTCCTAGGTGTTTCTTACCTTCACTTTGTTTTTCTTTTTCATTTCAGGCTAATGACCTTCCCTTCCTATTTCACTGAGAAAGTAGAATCAAGTGGCAGAAAACGGTCCCACACTCATGATCCTTTCTGCCAGTCAGTCCTGTTTGCTTGTAAATACTCTCTGCCTTCCTTCTTGTTGGAATGACCTGTCTCCATTCTCATCTAGAGCCGGCCCTGCAGTGTGTTAGGTAGCCATTCCTTACTCCTTCACCCACTGAAGGTGAAGCACCTCGTCATCCTCGGCTGTGTCATTACTGTCAGCAAACACACGTATCTTCAGTCTTTAGAGAAACCTTCCTCATCTCCTCCTTCTCTGCTTCCTTTATTTAACAGCAGAGCTTTCCCAAAACATTCTCTGCTGCCTCCAGCTCTTCTCTCCTCGTTTTCTCGTGAGGCTGTTCTGCTCAGGGCTCGCTTTGCCACCACTGTTTTGAAGCAGCTCCGGGCATGGGTGTCGGCACCTCCATGCTGTCATCCAGGGCCCACTTGTCTTCCTCTCCCCTGGCTTTGACACTTGGTTACCTCTCCTTCTGTAAACACTTTGTTCACTGGAATCCCAGCCTTGCATTCTTCTGGTCCTTCTACCCAGCTGGCCTCCTTCCTGAGTTTCTCATGACCTGACCTTCAAACACTGAAGCACTTACGGACTCAGTGCTTGCTGTCTTCCCTCGGTGCCGTTTGCGCGCTGGAATCCGCAGCGTCTGTACACCTACACCCAGATTTACATCTCCAGCCTGGATCCCTTTCCTAGACTCCAGATGCGTATCTGCCCTGACTTCTCTAATTGGATTTCTAACAGGCATCTCAAGACTGACATACATAAAAGAGCTCCTAAACCCACCACCTCCCCAAATGGAGCCTTCTTATTTCAGTAAATGGCAACTCCGCCCTTTCATTTCTCCCCAAAAACTTCTGGAGTCACCGTGATCACCCTCTCAGCACTGCAGCCCACTGACCCTCACAGTCACACTATCCCTCTTCCTTCCTGGCGCATCAGTCCTGGCCACCCTCATCTTCCCCGGGGATGTAATGGTCATCTCCTGGCGGAGCTCACCACCTTCACACTTTAGGTCTTTGCACGCATTCTTACTGGAGCAGCCTAAATGCTGCTTCTAAAGTGACGGTCAGGAATTGGACTTCCCCTGCTCGGAGCCTCCCCATGGCTTTTCATCTACTCTGAGTAAAGCCCAGAGTTTTTGTAACAGCCCAATGCACCCTCTGCTGTTCCATTACCTCCCCAAGCCCCGTTTTCCACTCCCATCTCGCTGCTGTCAGGCTAGCCATGCCAGTAGACCTCGTTGCCTCCAAGCATGCCGAACGCTTATCTGAAAAATCCGTTTCTTCTTGCTCTTCTGTTCTCCTGGAGGCTCCCCCTTGAGAAACTGTGTAGTTTTCTCTCTTCTGGTTTGAGCTCAAAACTCACTTTATGATTAGAGCTATGTCAGATAATGGCCACCCTCTACCCCAGGCCCACAGTTTTTTATTCAGCTTTAGTTTTTTCCATGTTATCACTGTCTAGCATTTCTATTTATTTCCTTATTGCCAGTCCCCTGCATTACCATGCAGGCCCCATGAGCAGGTGGTCAGTGACCCAGGTGTCAGGGCATGTGGCGAGGTGAGCATTCCCTGCGTGAATGCAGGTGAGCTGTGACCCGGGTGTCAGGGCATGTAGTGAGGTCAGCGTTCACTGGATGAGTGCAGGTGGGCTGTGACCTGGGTGTTAGGGCAATGTTAATTCTTTCAAAGAATGAATAACAAACATAAATTTTAGTAAAACTCTAAAAAGGCCATTTTATTGTTCTTGGCAAATTTGATAACTGTTAAGAAATAAAAGCTGAGGAGAAAAAATGATAATTGTCTACTGTATTGAGAACACTGGACTGTGTCTTTATTCCATTAGGTCAATGAAGGATAAAATAGTTTTAGTAACTATTAGTTAAAAAGACAAGTAGTTTACCAAGATGATTATCAATAGTAGTACTAAAGATAGTGAAAATTAATGTTGTTTCCTTTAACTTCCTGTGTTAACACGGACATTCAAATCTAAAGATCCTTAGAGCCAGGCTTTTTTACATTAAAAAAACATAAGTCTGTTCGTGCAGATAGTATAGGGCCCTGCTGAATCAGTGCCCTGGAGGCCTTCATGCCCTGGACGTGCATTCGGCAACCAGTCCTCCATAATGCCCCTAAATTCTGAGTCTGAGCTTTTTGGGACTTAGCACTAGTTACTGACTGTACCGTGTATGAGGTTTTCTTTGCTCTTTCTTCATTCCGTATCCCTCCTCTTTAAATGTTCTTTGTTTCTCTCTCCTGTGTGGTACCTGTGGTGCTGCGCTGTGAGCCCTTGGAGAGGACAAAATAAGGGCCATATTACTTCTGCCCTCAAATCCTATAGTCCAACTAAGAGACAAAGCCTAATAAAGGGCAAAAGGAGCACTTTGTGTGATGAATATTCACACTATTAGCCTGCATGTTAGAGAATATAATGTTGGCATTTTGTCCTGGGACACTGCCACATGGGCAGTGGTGGCACTGAGGGTCCTATTCTGCACCAATCTAAGGGATGTAGGGAACAGTGTCTTTTTTTATAAAGACCTTTCTTATTTCTCCCCTAGTTGTTCCTTTCCCCCCCCAAAAAGGCAGGAAAATAATTTATTCCTTATCCTTACTCCTTTAGTACCTCATAGGTATTTCTTAATGCTGTATTTATTAGACTGTCTGCTTTCCAAAGTCAGGGACCATGTTTTATACATTTCATACAAAGTAAATGTCTAGTTAGTTTCTTTTTTTAAAATGAGTGAATAAATGATTGGACAAAATGAATTCAAATCACTAAATCAATATTCTTTAATATTTTAACATTACTTAATAGGATTAAAGGCCATTAAAAAAAACCTTTAGGCACACACAGAAAGCTAGTGTTTTTGGGCTTTTATTCTTAATGCTTAAAGTTAACTATTTAATTTGGAGGTGATGAAGAGAAAGCTTTAGAATGTTTGAAATCAGTTCTTTACCTATGTGTCCAATTCTTGAGATAGAACTTTGATTTCTATTAAAGTTATTGGGTTCTTTGAAGGAAGGTAAGTAGTACATCTTTCATCTGCAACTTTTTTTCTACAAAGTATGTAGTTTAATAATTTGCTGTAATGGATTTGATTTGATTTCCCAGATGGTTAGTGATATCGAGCATCTTTTCATGTGCCTATTGGCCATCTCTGTGTTTTCTTTGGAAAAATGTCTGTTGGAATCCTCTACCTGATTTTTAATCAGATTGTTTATTTTTTTTTGTAACTGAGCTATGTGAGTTCTTTATATATTTTGGCTATTAACCTCTTATCAGATATATGACTTTAAATACCTTCTCCCATTCAGTAGATTGCCTTTTTGTTTTGTTGATGGTTTCCTTCACTGTGTAGAAGCTTTTTAGTTCAAAGTAGTCTCATTTTTTAATTTTTGCTTTTGTTTCCCTTGTGTTTGGAGTCAGATCCCAAAAAAACATTGTAAAGACCAATGTCAAGGAGTTTACTGCCTGTGTTTTCTTTTAGGAATTTTGTGGTTTTAGATCTTTAATTTTAGTCTTTAATCCATTTTAAGTTGACTTTTATATGGTATAAGATGGTGTCCAGTTTCCTTCTTGTGCATGTAGCTGTCCAGTTTTCTCAACACCATTTACTGAGGAGACTGTTCTTTCTCCATCGTATATTCTTGTCTCCTTTGTTGAAAATTAATTGAACATATATGTGTAGGTTTATTTTTGGGCTCTCTATTCTGTTCCGTTGATCTTTGTGTCTGTTTTTATACTGAAACACAATATTGTTTTGATTGCTGTAGCTTTGTAGTATAGTTTGAAATCAGGGAGTGTGATACCTCTGACTTTGTTCTTCTTTCACAAGATTCTTTTACTATTCAGAGTCTTAGATGGTTCCATGTAAATTTTACAATCGTTTGTTCCATTACCATGAAAAATGTCATTGGGAGTTTGATAGCAATTGCACTGAATCTGTAGATTGCTTTGCATACTATGGACATATTAACAGTGTTAATTCTAACATTACATGAGTACAGAATGTCTTTCCATTTGTTTGTATCTTCAGTTTCTTTCATCTGTGTTTTATAGTTTTCAGAGAACAGGTCTTTCAACTCCTGGGTTAGATTTATTCCTAGTATTTTATTCTTTCTGATGCATGTGATGGGATTGTTTCCTTGATTTCTCTTTCTAATAGTTCAATCATTATTAGTGTATAGAAATGCAACAGATTTTTGTATATTGACTGCAACTTTACTGAATTCATTTATTTGAACAGTTTTTTGGTGGAGTCTTTAGGGTTTTCTACATATAATATGTTATCTGCAAATAGGGACAATTGTACTTCCTTTCTAATTTATATGCCTTTTATTTATTTTTCTTGTCTGATAGTATGGCTGACTTCCAGCACTTATGTTGAATAAAAATGGTGAGAGTAGCCATCTTTGTCTCATTCCTGATCTTAGAGGAAAAGCTCTTGGCTTTTCACCATTGAGTATATTAGCTTTGGGTTTGTCATATATAGCCTTTATTATGTTGGGGTACATTCCCTCTATATTCATTTTATTGAGAGTTTTTAGCATAAATGGATGTGAATTTTGTCAAATGCTTTTTATGTATATATTGAGATGATCCTGTGATTTTTTTTTTTGCAAGAAATCTGAGGAAGTTAGTCTGTTTGATCAGGCACTGCCCCAAACAAAACCAGGTTTGTTTTTGGTGGAATGGGGAATGGGCATTAGGCAGGCAACCAGCAGTGTCTGACATACCAAGCCCTTATAAAATCAAGAGGTGCTATATCCAACCTCATCCAAAACCAGCCCTACTTCAGGATTTTTCAATCATATGAGTGAATAAATTGTTTTTGTAATTTAGGACAGTTTGAATCAAGTTTTCTGTTCACTATAACTGACATCATCTCACTGGTATGATCTGTTTCTTTTTCCTTTTCACTATTTTTAGTTTGTACTAGAAAAAACAACCACATAAAACATACTGCTTTTCTTCACATTCTATGGATTTTAGGAAATTGTTGCCTTTTCCCCTGGAGAAATAACCTACAGACAAAAAGGAAATAGGACCACAGTGTGCAATCTGCAAATCCCAGGAGTCAAGAGCTTGCAGACACCGCACAGGGGCAGGAAGAAAACAAGTGTCACCAGAGGCGAGACAGGTGCATGTAAGGACTGCAGGCTCGGGACATGACCACCTTCAATGCCACCGACCCAGAGAGGAGGTACCCTTTTTTTCCAGGCACGCGCTGCACCACATCAAAGGGGTGCTTTTGGTCTATGGTCTGAAGAACTCTTCGCAGATGGCACAAGAGTGTTGCTTTGAGGAGATGAGAAAGAAAGGATCAACTATGAAGAAGAATCATGTGAAATCCAAAGACAAGAAATAACCCACAGCGAAAAGAAAACGCATGTGACCAGCACCGCGACCAAGTCTCAGAATGCATCCAGCGCTCCGCTCCCTGTCAGCGCTTCCCAGAGCCAGCCGCTGCCCAGAGGCCTGTCACCACACGTCGCAGCTTCACCTGGTGTGCAAGATCATATGAATGGAATTGTACTGTATTTCCTTTTCTGTGGCTGGTGACTTTCATTCAGCATTATGTCTGTGAGATGCATCCATGTGGTTGTGTGCAGCAGTTCGTTCTTTATTGCTGTGCAGTTTCCATTTCTTTGAATATACCATGGTTTGTCCATTGGCCTGTTGATGAATATTCAGATTGTTTCTAGTTCTTCCCTGTTATCAATAAAGTTGCTGAGGACATTCTAGACATGCATTATAGTAGACTTCACAGTCATTTCTCTTGGGTTTGTACCAAAAAGTGAACTTGCTGGGTTGACGGTCAGGTGTAGTTGTTATAGCAAGTACTAGTTTCCCAACTTACCTCTTAAAAAAATTTTTTTTTATTAAAGTATCACTGATAAACAGTCTTATGAAGATTTCACATGAATGATATTACCTACAAGTCCTCACCCCCAATTGCAGTCACTGTCCATCAGCATAGTAAGATGCTATAGAGTCACTACTTGTCTTCTCTGTGTTGTACTGCCTTCCCTATGACCCCCCTACACTATGTGTGCTTATCATAATGCCCCTTAATCCCCTTCTCCCTCCCTCCCCACCTCCTTCTCTTTGGTAACTACTAGTCCCTTCTTGGAGTCTGTGAGTCTGCTGCTGTTTTGTTCCTTCAATTTTGCTTCATTGTTATACTTCACAAATGAAGGAAATCATTTGCTCCTTGTCTTTCTCCTTCTGGCTTATTTTACTAAGCATAATACCGTCTAGATCCATCCGTGTTGTTGCAAATGGTAAGATTTGTTTTCTATTTATGGCTGAATAATATTCTATTGTGTATATGTACCACATCTTCTTTATCCATTCATCTACTGATGGACACCTAGATTGCTTCCATTTCTCTGCATTCTCAGTGAACCTATGATTTTTTTTTTGGTATCATTAATCTACAGTTACATATGCAACATTATGGTTACTAAACCCCCACTTCATCAGGTCCCCCCAACTTACCCCATTACAGTCACTGTCCATTAACGTAGTGAGATGCTATAGAATCACTACTTGTCTTCTCTGAGTTGTACAGCCCTGCCCTTGCTCCCCCAACATTACGTCGATTAATCGTAACGCCCCTTTTTCCCCCTTGTCCCTCCCTTCCCACCCATCCTCCCCTGTCCCTTTCCCTATGGTAACTGTTAGTCCATTCTTGGGTTCTGTGAGTCTGCTGCTGTTTTGTTCCTTCAGTTTTTTTTCTTTGTTCTTATACTCCACAGATGACTGAAATCATTTGATACTTGTCTTTTTCCGCCTGGCTTATTTCACTGAGCTAATACCCCCTAGCTCCATCCATGTTGTTACAAAGGTCTGGATTTGTTTTCTTCTTATGGCTGAATAATATTCCATTGTGTATATGTACCACATCTTCTTTATCCATTCATCTACTGATGGACACTTAGATTGCTTCCATTTCTTGGCTATTGTAAATAGTGCTGAGATAAACATAGGGGTGCATCTGTCTTTTTGAAACTGGGCTGCTGCATTCTTAGGGTAAATTCCTAGGAGTGGGATTCCTGGGTCAAATGGTATTTTTATTTTGAGTTTTTTGAGGAACCTTCATACTGCTTTCCACGATGGTTGAACTAATTTCCATTCCCATCAGCAGTGTAGTAGGGTTCCCTTTTCTCCACATCCTCGCCAACATTTGTTGTTGTTTGTGTTTTGGATGTTGGTCATCCTTACGGTGTGAGGTGATATCTCATTGTGGTTTTAATTTACATTTCTTCGATGATTAGTGATGTGGACCATTTTTTCATGTGCCTGTTGGCCATCTGAGTTTCTTCTTTGGAGAAGTGTCTATTCATGTCCTCTGCCCATTTCTTAATTGGATTATTTGCTCTTTGTTTATTGAGCTGCGTGAGTTCTTTATATATTTTGGATGTCAACCCCTTATCGGATACGTCATTTATGAATATATTCTCCCATACTTTAGGATGTCTTTTTGTTCTACTGATGGTGTCCTTTGCTGTACAGAAGCTTTTCAGCTTGATATAGTCCCACTTGTTCATTTTTGCTTTTGTTTCTCTTGTCCGGGGAGATATGTTCACAAAGAAGTCGCTCATGTTTATGTCCAAGAAATTTTTGCCCATGTTTTTTCCTAAGAGTTTTATGGTTTTATGACTTACATTCAGGTCTTTGATCCATTTAGAGTTTACTTTTGTGTAAGGCGTTAGACAGTAGTCCAGTTTCATTCTCTTACATGTAGCTGTCCAGTTTTGCCAACACCAGCTGCAGAAGAGGCTGTCATCTCCTCATTGTATATCCAAGGCCCCTTTATCATATATTAATTGACCATATATATTTGGGTTAATGTCTGGATGTTCTATTCTATTCCACTGGTCTGTGGGTCTGTTTTTGTGCCAATACCAAATTGTCTTGATTACTGTGGCTTTGTAGTAGAGCTTGAAGTCAGGGAGCGTAATTCCCCCTGTTTTATTCCTTCTTCTCAGGATTGCTTTTGGCTATTCGGGGTCTTTTGTGGTTCCATATGAATTTTAGAACTATTTGTTCCAGTTCATTGAAGAAAGCTGTTGGTAGCTTGATAGGGATTGCATTGAATCTGTAGATTGCTTTAGGTAGTATAGCCATTTTGACAATATTCTTCCTAGCCAAGAGCATGGGATGAATTTCCATTTGTTAGTGTCCTCTTTAATTTCTCTTAGGAGTGTTTTGTAATTTTCAGGGTACAGGTCTTTCAGTTCCTTGGTTAGGTTTATTCCTAGGTATTTTACTCTTTTTGATGCAATTGTGAATGGAATTGTTTTCCTGATTTCTCTTTCTGTTAGCTCATCATTAATGTATAGGAATGCAACAGATTTCTGTGTGTGAATTTTGTATCCTGCAACTTTGCTGAATTCATATATTAGTTCTAGTAGTTTTGGAGTGGATTCTTTAGGGTTTTTTATGTACAATATCATGTCATCTGAAAACAGTGACAATTTGACTTCTTCTTTACCAGTCTGGATGTCTTGTATTTCTTGGTTTTTTCTGACTGCCATGGCTAGGACCTTCAGTACTACGTTGAATAACAGGGGAGAGTGTGGGCATCTCTGGCCTGTTCCCAATCTTAGATGAGAAGCTTTTAGCTTCTCGGTGTTAAGTATGATGTTAGCTGTGGGTTTGTCATATATGTCGTACCATCCTTGCATCCCTGGGATGAATCCCACTTGATCATGGTGTATGATCCTCTTGATGTATTTTTGGATTTGGTTTGCTAATATATTGTTGAGTATTTTTGCATCTATGTTCATCAGGGATATTGGTCTGTAATTTTCTTTTTTGGTGAGGTCTTTGCCAGGTTTTGGTACTAGAGTGATGCTGGCTTCATAGAATGAGTTTGGAAGTATTCCCTCCTCTTCTATTTTTTGAAAAACTTTAAGGAGAATGGGTGTTATTTCTTCTCTGTATGTCTGGTAGAATTCAGAGGTGAAACCCTCTGGTCCGGGGGTTTTGTTCTTGGGTAGTTTTTTGATTACTGATTCAATTTCATTGCTGGTGATTGGTCTGTTTAGTTTTTCTGTTTCTTGCTTGGTCAGTCTTGGAAGGTTGTATTTTTCTAAAAAGTCGTCCATTTCTTCTATGTTTTCCAGCTTGTTAACATATAGATTCTCATAGTATTCTCTTATAATTCTTTTAATTACTGTGGGGTCTGTCGTTATTTTTCCTTTCTATTCTGATTCTGTTTATGTGTGTAGATTCTCTTTTTCTCTGAAGGAGTCTGGCTACGGGTTTATCTATTTTGTTTATTTTTTCAAAGAACCAGCTCTTGGTTTTATTGATTTTTTTCTATTGTTTTATTCTTCTCAATTTTATTTATTCCTTCTCTGATCTTTATTATGTCCCTCCTTCTGGTGACTTTGGGCCTCATTTGTTCTTTTTCCAATTTCAGTAATTGTGTCTTCAGACTATTCATTTGGAAATGTTCTTCCTTCTTTAAATAGGCCTTGATTGCAATAACTTTCCTCTTAGAACTGCCTTTGCTGTGTCCCACAGAAGTTGTGGCTTTGTGTTGTTGTTGTCATTAGTCTCCATATATTGTTTGATTTCTGTTTTGATTTGGTCGTTAACCAATTGATTAATTAGGAGAGTGTTGTTAAGTCTCCATGTATTTGTGAGCCTTTTTGATTTCTTTCTAAAATTTATTTCTAGTTTTATACCTTTGTGATCTGATAAGTTGGTTGGTATAATTTCAGTATTTTTGACTTTACTGAGGTTCTTTTTGTAGCCTAGTATGTGGTCTATTCTGGAAAGTGTTCCATGTGCACTTGAGAAGAATGTGTATCCTGCTGCTTTTGGGTGCAGAGTTCTGTAGATGTCTGTTAGGTCCATGTGTTCTAGTGTGTTGTTCAGTGCCTCTGTGTCTTTACTTATTCTCTGTCTGGTTGATCTGTCCTTTGGAGTGATTGGTGTGTTGAAGTCTCCTAAAATAAATGCATTGCTGTCTATTTCCTCCTTTAATTCTGTTAGTATTTGTCTCACATATGCTGGCGCTCCTTGTTGGGTGCATATATATTTATAATGGTTATATCTTCTTGTTGGACTGACCCCTTTATCATTATGTAATGTCCTTTATCTCTTGCTACTTTCTTCGTTTTGAAGTCTATTTTGTCTGATACAAGTACTGCCACACCTGCTTTTTTCTCTTTGTTGTTTGCATGAGATGTCTTTTTCCATCCCTTCACTTTTAGTCTGTATATATCTTTGGGTTTGAGGTGAGTCTCTTGTAAGCAGCATATAGATGGGTCTTGCTTTTCTATCCATTGTATTACTCTGTGTCTTTTGATTCGTGCGTTCAGTCCATTTACATTTAGGGTGATTATTGATAGATATGTACTTATTGCCATTGCTGGCTTTAGATTCGTGGTTACCAAAGGTTCAAGGGTTGCTTCTTTACTATCTAACAATCTAACTTAAGTTTCTTGTTTAGTTGTTGTAAACACCGTCTGATGTTTCTTTATTTCTCTCCCTTCTTATTCTTCCTCCTCCATTCTTTACATCCTAGGTGTTTTATTCTTTGCCTTTAGTTAGTATTTGTATGGTCTGCTTTCTTTGCTATGATTTTATTTTCCCTGGTGACATCTTTTTAGCCTTAGGTGTGCTTCCCTCTAGAGCAGTCCGTTTAAGATATCCTGTAGTGGTGGCTATGAGAGGCAAACTCTCTCAACTTTCGTTTGTCTGGAAATTGTTTAATCCCTCCGTCATATTTAAATGATAGTCATGCTGGATACAATATTCTTGGTTCAAGGCCCTTCTGTTTCCTTATGTTAAATATATCATGCCATTCTCTTCTGGCCTGTAAGGTTTCTGTTGAGAAGTCTGATGGGTTTTCCTTTGGAGGTGACATTTTTTTCTCTCTCTAGCTGCCTTTAATACTCTGTCTTTATCTTTCATCTTTGCCATTTTAATTATTATGTGTCTTGGTGTTGTCTTCCTTGGGTCCCTTGTGTTGGGAGATCTGTGGGCTTCCGTGGACTGCGAGACTATTTCCTTCCCCAGCGTGGGAAAGTTTTCAACAATTATTTCTTCAAAGGCACTTTCTTTCCCATTTTCTCTTCTTTCTCTGGTACTCCTATAACGCGAAAATCGTTCCGTTTGGATTGGTCACACAGTTCTCTTAATATTCTTTCATTCCTAGAGATCCTTTTACCGCTCTCTGCCTCAGCTTCTCTGTATTCCTGTTCTCTGATTTCTATTCCATTAACAGTCTCTTGCATCTCACCAGTCTGCTGTTAAGCCCATCAATCGCTTGTCTGATTTCTGCATTGTCTTTCCTCACTTCCCTCACTTCCTCCCTCAGCTCTTGTACATTTCTCTGTAGATCCATCAGCATGGTTATGACTTTTATTCTGAATTCTTTTTCAGGAAGACTGTGCATTTCCATCCCTTCAGGCTCCCTCTCTGGGTTGTCTGGTTGATTTTAGTCTGGACCAGATTCCTCTGTCTTTTCATGGCTATAGAAGTTGTCGCTGGTAGTTGCCACATATGTCAGCTGGGCTCTTTAAGACTTTAAAAAGAGAAAAAAAAACAAGAAAGAAAGAAAAAAAAGAAAGAAAAGATAAAACAAAACAAACAAACAAACAAAAAAACACCCACCTGGAGTAGATTCTGTGGGGATGCTATATGTGGCGCTGTTGCTCCATTATTCCGCAGCCGTGGCCGCACCGCTCCATAGGGCCCTTTTATATCTCTGGCCAGGGTGGGAATGAATGGGAGGCTGTTTATCTCTGTGAGAAGTCTAAGTGTGGCCACCCTTTCCCTGTTGCCAGCTAAGGGGTCCGAAACTCCCCAGGAATCCCAGCCTGCTGGGCTGAGTGTGCTGGGGCGATCCGACTCCTCCGCTGGGCTCCTGTCTCTTAAGACCACTGAAAAAAGCGCACTGGTTTCCTTTTGCTTTTTCCTTCCTGGGAGCCAGCTGCAAGCATCCTGGCGCGTTCCCTGCTCAGATCCTGCACCCTCTGTCTCTCCAATATCCGCTACACCGTGCGATGTGTGTCAGCGCTCCCCGCACAGATCACCGCAGAGGGTTATTTCACAGGGTGTACTTCCACTCGTTTCCGGGTCTGAATCCTCTCCTCCCGCCGGTGCACAGGGGTGGGTAAGTGCTCGGTCCCGCTGGGTCGCAGCTCCGTGTCTTTCCCACCTTGCGGGGTGCCGTGTCCTCTCAGGTATAACTGCACGGTGTGCGCTTTCCTGTGTATTCTGGTCTCTCTTTTAGGAATTGTTGTATTTGCTGTATTTTAATAGATATGTATAGTTTTGGGAGGAGATATCTGCCACCGTGCTCACGCCGCCATCTTCCTGGAAGTTTCTTTTCTGGTCTCTTTTTTAGGAATAGTTGTATTTGTTGTATTTTCACAAATATATATGGTTTGGGGAACTTTCTGCCGCCCTGCTCATGCCGCCATCTTTCCCTTGGTCCATCCTATGATTTTTATGTTTCATTTTGTTAATAGGATATTTTCTTGTTGCGGGATTTGTGGGTGCTGAACATCCTTGCATCCTGGGAATAAATTCCACTTAGTCATGATGTATGATCTTTTAATGTATTGATGAATTCCAGTTGATCATACTTTGTTGAGGATTTGTGCACTTATGTTCATCAGGGATGTTGGTCTGTAATTTTCTTTTTATTGTGGTGTCCTTGTCTGGTTTTAGTGTCAGGGTAATTCTAGGCTCATATAATGAGTTTGGAAACCTTCCTTATTCTTCAGTTTTTTGGAAGAACTTGAGAAGGATAGATTTAAATCTTTAAATGTCTGGCAGAATTCAGCAGTGAAGCCAGTCCTGGACTTTTTGTTTGTTGGAAAAGTGTTGGTTATTGAGTCAGTCTCCTTTTTAGTAACGAGTCTATTCAGATTTTCTATTTCTTCATGATAAAGATTGTAAATTTCTAGGAATTTTATTGATTTCTTCTAGGTTGTCCAGTTTGTTGGGGTATAATCATTCACAGTAGTCTCTAATGATCCTTTGTATTTCGGTAGTATCAATTGTAACTTTTTTCATTTCTATTTTTATTCTTTGACCCCCTCTTTTTTCTTGGTGAGTCTTGCTGGAGGTTTGTCAATTTTGTGTGTCTTTTCAAAGAGCCAGCTCTTAGTTTGATTTATCTTTTCTGTTGTCTGTTTTGTGTTTATTTCACTTATTTCCCCTCTGATCTTTATTTTCTTTCCTTCTGCCCACTCTGGACTTTGTTCTTTTTCTAGTTCCTTTAGGTGTAAATTTAAACTGTTTATTTAAGATTTCTCTTGTTTCTTGAAGTAAGTGTGTATCGTTATGAACTTCCCTCTTAGAACCACTTTTCCTGCAGCCCATAGATTTTGGCATGTCATATTTTTCTCTTCATTTTTCTCTAGGTATTTTCTGATTTTGCCTTTGTTTTCTTACATGACCCAGTTGTTATTCACTAGTATGTTGTTTAATCTCAACATATTTGTAGTTTTTCCAGTTTTCTTCTTGTAATTGATTCTAGTTTCTTGTCATTGTGGTTAGGAAAGATGCTTAAAATGATTTCATCCTTAAATTTATTGAAGTTTGTTTTGTGGCCTAATGTGATTTGTATTGGAGAATGTTACCTGTGCACTTGAGAAAAATGTGTGTTCTGCTGCTTTGGGATGGAATGTTTTGTATACATCTGTTATGTCCATTGGTCTCATGTATCATTTAAAGCAGATGTTTCCTTATTGACTTTCTGGAGGGATAATCTATACATTGATGTAAGTGGGATATTAAAGTCTCATATTATTATTACTATTAATTATTAGTTGTTATCATTTTATTAGTATTGTCGTTTTCTCCCTTTGTATCGCTTTGTACTTGTTTTATATATTTTGTTTATTATTTTCTGGCTGGTTTTGTTCCTCTCTGTTCTGTTCTTGTTCTCTTTCTCTCTTCCTTTGTGGTTTGGTGACTTTCTTTAGAGTTATGTTTAGATAATTTTCTCATTTTCTTTTGTGTATTTGCTTTAGGTTTTGCTTTGTGGTTACTGCAATGTTCTCATATATCATCCTCTGTATATGAGAGTATGTTTTAAGTTGAAAGCAACTTAAATTTGAATACACTTCCAAACTCTACATTTTTATATCCCAATTCATGCATCTGAAGTCACTTTTTACACCTTTTTATTTTATATGTCCCTCAACTAATTATTATAGTTTTAATTAATTATGCTACTTTTGTCATTTAACCTTAGTGGCTTTATAAATGATTAATCCACTACCTATATTGTATCTTTACCTTTTCTAGTAAGATTTTTTTTCTCTCAAATATTTTCTTATGATTTGTACCATTTCTTTTTTGCTTAAAGAAGTCCATTTAATATTTCTTGTAAGGCTGGTTTAGTAGAGATTAACTCCTTTAGCTTTTGCTTGTCTGGAAAACTCTTCTGTCTCCTTCAAATCTGAATGACAACCTGTTGGGTATTCATGGTTGAAGTTTTTCTTTTCAGCACTTTGACTAAGTCACAGCATTCCCTCTCAGTTTCTGCTGAGAAATCTTCTGAGAGCCTAAGGGATTTCCTGTGTATGTTACAATTTATTTTTCTTTTGCTTCTTTTAAGATTCTTTCCTTATCTTTAACTTTTGAAATTTTAATTATGTCTTGGTGTCGCTCTCTATGGGTTCATTTTATTTGGAATTCTTTTGGCTTCCTGGACCTGAATGTCTGTTTCCTTCCCTAGGTTATGGTTGTTTTCAGCCATTACTTCTTCAGAGAGATTTCTGACCCTTTCTGTCTTTATCCTTCTTGGGCCCCTATAATGTGAATGTTATTCTGTTTGATGTGGTCGCAGAGGTCCTAGAGGTCCTGTAAATTATCCTTTTTTTTAAATTCTTTTTTTATTTTGCTGCTCTGTCTTCATTGCCTTACCCTCCAACCTGCTGAATCTTATTTCTACTTTATCCAGGGTGATGCGGAACCTCTTCAGTATATTTTCAGTTCAGTTATTATGTTCCTCAGCTCCATGACTTTTGTTTGGTACTTTCTTATGGTTTCTGTCTCTGTTGAAGTTCTCACTGTTCATCCATTCTTCTGTCGAGTGTGGTAAGCATCTTTATGACTGTTAATTTGAATTCTTTATTGGGTAGTGTACTTATTTCCATATCAAAAAGTTCTTTTTCTGAGGTTCTGCCTTGTTCTTTCATTTGGAACATATTTCTGTTCCTTCATTTTGCTTGGCAGTCTGTGTTTGCTTCTGTGTATTAGGTGAAACAGCTGCCTCTCCCAGTCTGCAAGGAGTGGTCTTGTGTAGGTAATGATCCTTCTTGTTCAAACTTGTCCTAGCTTTTAGTTGTCTCTCAAACATTTGTGATTGTCTAAACCACCTGATTTATTCTTGATATGCCTCCATTGTTGAGGGTGTGCCAAGACCTGTCAGTGACCCATGGGAAGGAATCTCATTTAGCCAGAGGAAGGAGTGGAGGGGGCACACTTGCCAGCTTCAGAGAGGCAGCAGGAGAAAGTCTTCTCTGCACCTGTGGCTTCAGCAGCACAGTGAGGGAGAGCTTTGTCTGCACACATGCTGGCTTCAGGCCAGGACTGGGTTGCTATCCAGGCTGTGCTAGCAACCGCAGCTGGTGCGTGGGGGGTATCACAGCCGCCTGCACTCACAGCTTTAGTTGGACGTAGGAGCGCTCAAGACCCTGTGAGCGCTCCTGCATCCCAGGCAGAGGTGAGGTAGTGCGGTAGCCTACCTGCAGTTTTCCGTCTCAGCAGGTCTTTCCACCAGTCGTCCCACCCATCCCAGTAAAGTGGTAGGAGGGCGCTGCATCTGAGCCCACCACCTGCCTGTGGGGAGAGTGCATGGCACATCCCTGGAGTGTCTCACTGTCCCAGCCCCTCCAGCAGATGTCCAGATGAGCAGGTGGATGCTGTGTTGTGGTTAGGAAAGATGCTTATTATGATTTCAGCCTTAAATTTATTGAAGTTTGGTTTGTGGCCTAACGTGATTTGTTTTGGAGAATGTTACCTGTGCACTTGAGGAACATGTGTATTCTGCTGCTTTGGGATACATCTATTATGTCCATCTGGTCTCATGTGCCATTTAAAGCAGATATGAGACATGCACTTTCCTCATGGACAGTCTAGATGCTTTCCAAACTGCTCTTTTAACATGGGGTCTCTTGGTGAGCGAGACTGCGGATTATCCCTCCAGGTGGGGAATCTCAAGTTTCCTATAGCACTCCGGGGCTCCCGGACATTACCCGTTGGTTTTGCAAGCCAGGTATCCTGAGGGCTTGTCTTTCTGGTGCAGACCCTAGGGGCTGGGTGCCCAGTGTGGGGCACCCGCTGTGCTCCTCGGGGAGAAGTGCCTGTCTGGTGACATCTCTTCCTGTTGTGTGTTGCCTCACCAGGAGTGGCAGTTTTGCAAGACCTTGTCTGTGCTTCTCCTTCCTGTTTCAGTGTGGTCCTTTTATCCTTTGCTGTGGAAAGAGGTTCATCTAGTTTTCAGATCTTTTTCCCAGGGACATGATCCACATGTAGCTGCAGATCCTTGTGTGTCTGTGGGGGAGGTGAGTTCAGGATCTGGATCTACCAGTGCCACCTTGGACACCCTTCCATAAATGTCGTTTCAAAAAATCATTCCCTGCATCAAAATTTCTTTGGAAATATGTTTTATTTCTTTTTGTGGAGGTCAGTGAAATATGCATTCGAAGTAAAAATACTTCATAGACAGTTTTTGAGATCTTTATTTATTCCAGAATGGCATTTACAAATACAGCCACACATTTGGTATATATACATACAGAATCTGTATTCTATCAAGGAATGAGTTCACCCATGGGGAGAGGTGTGTATTTACCTCTTTTGTCATTAGCTCAATAAGCAATACATACTTAGGTGACCTGTAGAAATACAGTTCTCTTAGCTCTTGATCAAGTTTTGCCTGACTGAATGGCGAGAACGGAACTCTCAGTGACATGGGGTCACTGACACATAGAAGGCTCCGCATCTTTGGGTGGGACTGTAGCCAAATGTTTATTCTTTCATACAGCTGGTAGAATCAAGTAATATCTTGCTTTTCTTAATGTTTCCCTCATTTTCAATTAATATTTATTCACTATGCAGGAGCAGCCTGCTGTGGAACTTTCAGATTCCAGTTAATATTATGAATAATAGATACCATTTTATCTAACATTCTGAAAGCCAGATAGATTATTCAGATGATAGTACAAGTGCTATAGATTTTAGGTAAAATTGTTGCCTTTAAACATTTTAGGCAAGTAAACATGATTTTGTAACCCAGATCACTGAGAACCAAATACTGCTCAGCCCTTGAAGTATCAGAGAGCTTACTTAAAGCTGAATTTCTTTGCACAGCAGTGTGAATGTACTTAGTGCTACAGAACTGTACATTGAACAATTGGTTAAAATGGTGATTATTACTTGTATTTTGCCACAGTAAAAAAACACACACACAAAAAGATGAAAATAAAATACATACAGAAAAAAAGATGGTAATTATATGTATGAAAAGTTTTTCTGATTTAACAAAGGAGCTAAAGGAAAAAACTAAATGTCCCAAGTTATTTTAAATGTTTTTTTCTTTGGTTTTACATAACTCATAATTTTTTTGAAAAGACTTTTATTCTCCCAGAAAATCTAAGGCATCTTTTACATTCAAATATATAAAAAAGCTGTTAGGAATTTTTGACTTTCTATCAAGCTTGAAAATGAAAAGTTTATAAAGAAAACCATAACCACGTAGGATATTGTCTATGACATTTTTTTTTTGGCATCATTAATCTACAATTACATGTGCAACATTATGGTTACTAGACTCCCCACATCATCAGGTCCCCCCCACATACCCCATTACAGTCACTGTCCATCAGCGTAGTGAGATGCTATAGAATCACTACTTGTCTTCTCTGAGTTGTACAGCCCTCCTTGTGCCCCCCCCCCCACATTATGTCTGCTAAGTGTAATGCCCCTTTTCCCCCCCTGTCCCTCCCTTCCCACCCATTCTCCCCAGTCCCTTTCCCTTTGGTAACTGTTAGTCCATTCTTGGGTTCTGTGAGTCTGCTGCTGTTTGGTTCCTTCAGTTTTTTTTCTTTGTTCTTATACTCCACAGATGACTGAAATCATTTGATACTTGTCTTTTTCCGCCTGGCTTATTTCACTGAGCTAATACCCCCTAGCTCCATCCATGTTGTTACAAAGGTCTGGATTTGTTTTCTTCTTATGGCTGAATAATATTCCATTGTGTATATGTACCACATCTTCTTTATCCATTCATCTACTGATGGACACTTAGGTTGCTTCCATTTCTTGGCTTTTGTAAATAGTGCTGTGATAAACATAGGGGTGCATATGTCTTTCTCAAACTGCACTGCTGCATTCTTAGGGTAAATTCCTAGGAGTGGGATTCCTGGGTCAAATGGTATTTTTATTTTGAGTTTTTTGAGGAACCTCCATACTGCTTTCCACAATGGTTGTACTAATTTACATTCCCACCAGCAGTGTAGGAGGGTTCTCCTTTCTCCACATCCTCGCCAACATTTGTTGTTTGTCTTTTGGATGGCAGCCATTCTAACTGGTGTGAGGTGATATCTCATTGTGGTCGTTTTAATTTACATTACTCTGATGATTAGGGATGTGGAGCATCTTTTCATGTGCCTGTTGGCCATCTGAATTTCTTCTTTGGAGAAGTATCTGTTCAGCTCCTCTGCCCATTTTTTAATTGGCTTATTTGCTTTTTGTTTGTTGAGGTGCGTGAGTTCTTTATATAATTTGGATGTCAAACCCTTATCTGATATGTTATTTATGAATATATTCTCCCATACTGTAGGATGTCTTTTTGTTCTACTGATGGTATCCTTTCCTGTACAGAAGCTTTTCAGCTTGATATAGTCCCATTTGTTCATTTTTGCTTTTGTTTCCCTTGCCCGGGGAGATATGTTCATGAAGAAGTTGCTCATGTTTATGTCCAAGAGATTTTTGCCTATGTTTTTTACTAAGAGTTTTATGGTTTCATGACTTACATTCAGGTCTTTTATCCACTTTGAGTTGACTTTTGTGTATGGGGTTAGACAGTAATCCTCTTACATGTTTCATTCTCTTACATGTAGCTGTCCAGTTTTGCCAATACCAGCTGTTGAGGAGGCTGTCATTTCCTCATTGTATATCCATGGCTCCTTTATCGTATATTAATTGACCATATATGCTTGGTTTATATCTGGGATCTCTATTCTGTTCCACTGGTCTATGGGTCTGTTCTTGTGCCAGTACCAAATTGTCTTGATTACTGTAGCTTTGTAGTAGAACTTAAAGTCAGGGAGCATAATTCCTCCTGCTTTATTTTTCCTTTTCAGGATTGCTTTGGCTATTCGGGGTCTTTTGTGGTTCCATATGAATTTTAGAACTATTTGCTGTAGTTCATTGAAGAATGCTGTAGGTATTTTGATAGGGATTGCATTGAATCTGTAGATTGCTTTAGGCAGGATGGCCATTTTGACAATATTTATTCTTCCTAGCCAAGAGCATGGGATGCATTTCCATTTGTTAGTGTCCTCTTTAATTTCTCTTAGGAGTATCTTGTAGTTTTCAGAGTACAGGTCTTTCACTTCCTTCATTAGGTTTATTCCTAGGTATTTTATTCTTTTTGATGCAATTGTGAACGGAATTGTTTTTCTGATTTCTCTTTCTATTAGTTCATCATTAGTGTATAGGAATGCAACAGATTTCTACGTATTCATTTTGTATCCTGCGACTTTGCTGAATTCAGATATTAGATCAAGTAGTTTTGGAGTGGATTCTTTAGGGTTTTTCATGTACAATATCATGTCATCTGCAAACAGGGACAGTTTGACTTCTTCCTTGCCAATCTGGATGCCTTTTATTTCTTTGTGTTGTTTGATTGCTGTGGCTAGGACCTCCAGAGCTATGTTGAATAAAAGTGGCGAGAGTGGGCATCCTTGTCTTGTTCCCGATCTTAAAGGAAAAGCTTTCAGCTTCTCGCTGTTAAGTATAATGTTGGCTGTAGGTTTGTCATACATGGCCTATATTATGTTGAGGTACTTGCCGTCTATACCATTTTGTTGAGAGTTTTTATCATGAATGGATGTTGAATTTTGTCTAATGCTTTTTCAGCATCTATGGAGATGATCGTGTGGTTTTTGTCCATCTTTTTGTTGATATAGTGGATGATGTTGATGGATTTTCGAATGTTGTACCATCCTTGCCACCCTGGGATGAATCCCACTTGATCATGATGGATGATCCTTTTGATGTGTTTTTGAATTCGGTTTGCTTATATTTTGTTGAGTATTTTTGTATCTATGTTCATCAGGGATATTGGTGTGTAATTTTCTTTTTTTTGTGTTGTCTTTGCCTGGTTTTGGTATTAGAGTGATTTTGGCCTCGTAGAATGTGT
The DNA here is from genome assembly GCA_032199065.1 of Smutsia gigantea. Taxonomy (NCBI): domain Eukaryota; kingdom Metazoa; phylum Chordata; class Mammalia; order Pholidota; family Manidae; genus Smutsia; species Smutsia gigantea. Next base: position 288,336 of record JAVSCE010020452.1, read on the forward strand.
TTGGGAGTTTTCCCTCCTCTTCTACTTTTTGGAAAACTTTAAGGAGGATGGGTATTTGGTCTTCACTAAATGTTTGATAAAATTCAGCAGTGAAACCATCTGGTCCAGGAATTTTGTTCTTAGGTAGTTTTTTGATTACTAATTCAATTTCTTTGCTGTTCATTGGTCTATTCAGATTTTCTGTTTCTTCCGGGATTAGCCTTGGAAGGTTGTATTTTTCTAGAAAGTTGTCCATTTCTTCTAGGTTATCCAGTTTGTTAGCATATAATTTTTCATAGTATTCTCTCATAATTTTTGTATTTCTGTGGTGTCTGTAGTGATTTTTCCTTTCTCATTTCTGATTCTGTTTATGTGTGTAGCCTCTCTTTTTTTCTTGTGTCTGGCTAGGGGTTTATCTATTTTCATTATTTTCTTAAAGATCCAGCTCCTGCTTTCATTGATTCTTTCTTTTGTTTTATTCTTCTCAGTTTTATTTATTTCTGCTTTAATCTTTATTATGTTCCTTCTTATACTGACTTTGGGCCTCATTTGTTCTTCCTTTTCTAGTTTCATTAATTGTGAGTTTAAACTGTTCATTTGGGATTGTTCTTCTTCCCGGAGGTAGGCCTGTATTGCAATATATTTCCCTCCCAGCACAGCCTTCGCTGCATCCCACAGATTTTGTGGTGTTGAATTATTGTTGTCATTTGTCTCTGTATATTGCTTGGTCTCTGTTCTTATTTCGTCATTGATCCATTGATTATTTAGGAGCATGTTATTAAGCCTCCATGTTCCATGTGTTTGTGGGCTTTTTCTTTTTCTTTGTGTAATTTATTTCTAGTTTTGTACCTTTGTGATCTGAGAAGCTGTTTGGTACAATTGCAATCTTTTTTAAGTTTTCAAGGTTCTTTTTGTGGCCTAATATATGATCAATTCTTGAAAATGTTCCATGTGCACTTGAGAAGAATGTGTATCCTGTTGCTTTTGGATGGAGTGTTCCGTAGATGTCTGTTTTAGGTCCATCTGTTCTAATACGTTGTTCAGTGCCTCTGTCTCTACTTATTTTCTGTCTGGTTGATCTGTCATTTGGAGTGAGTGGTGTGTTGAAGTCTCCTAAAATGAATGCATTGCATTTTATTTCCTCCTTTAATTCTGTTAGTATTTGTTTCACATATGTAGGTGATCCTATGTTGGGTGCATATATATTTATAATAGTTATATCCTCTTGTTGGACTGACCCTTTTATCATTATGTAATGTCCTTCTTTGTCTCTTGTGACTTTCTTTGTTTTGAAGTCTATTTTGTCTGATACAAGTACTGCAACTCCTGCTTTTTCCCACTATTACTTGCATGAAATATCTTTTTCCATCCCTTCACTTTTAGTCTTTTTTATGTCTTTGGGGTTGAAGTGAGTCTCTTGTAGGCAGCATATAGATGGGTCTTGTTTTTTTATCCATTCAGTAACTCTATGTCTTTTTATTGGTGCATTGAGACCATTTACATTTAGGGTGATTATCGATAGGTACATACTTATTGCCATTGCAGGCTTTAGATTTGTGGTTACCAAGGTTCAAGGGCAATTCCCTTACTATTGAACAGTCTAATTTAACTTACTTCATATCCTATTACAAACACAACCTAAAGGTTCTTTTTTTTCCTTCTCCTTTTTCTTCCTCTTCCATTCTTTGTATGTTATGTATCATATTCTGTACTCTTTGTCTTCTCTTTGCTGACATCTTTTTAGCCTTAGGAATAGTTCCATTTATAGGACTCCCTCCAAAATGCACTGTTGAGGTGGTTTGTGGGAGGTAAATTCTCTCAGCTTTTGCTTATCTGTAAATTGTTTAATCCCTCCTTCAAATTTAAATGATAACCTTGCCGGTAAAGTATTCTTGGTTCAAGGCCCTTCTGCTTCATTGCATTAAATATATCATGCCACTCCCTTCTGGCCTGAAAGGTTTCTATTGAGAAGTCTGATGATAGCCTGATGGGTTTTCCTTTGTATGTGATGTTTTGTCTCTCTCACTGCTTTTAAAAGTCTGTCTTTATTCTTGATCTTTGCCATTTTAATTATTATATATCTTGATGTTGTCTTCCTTCGTTCCCTTGTGTTGGGAGATCTGTGCACCCCCATGGCTTGAGAGACTATCTCCTTCCCCAGATTGGGGAAGCTTTCAGCAATTACCTCCTCAATGACACTTTCTCTCCTTTTTTCTCTCTCTTCTTCTGGTACCCCTATAATGCGAATATTGTTGCGTTTGGCTTGGTCACACAGTTCTCTCAATATTCTTTCATTCTTAGAGATTCTTTTTTTCTCTCTGTGCCTCAGCTTCCTTGTATTCCTCTTCTCTAATTTCTATTCCATTTACTGTCTCTTCTACTACATCTAATCTGCTTTTAAATCCCTCCATTGTATGTTGTATTTCAGATATGGAATTTCTTAATGATTGAATTTCCAACTTAAATTTGTTCCTGAGTTCTTGAATATTTTTCTGTACCTCCATAAGCATGTTTGTTATTTTTGTTTTGAACGCTCTTTCAGGATGATTGGTGAGTTTGGTTTAATTTGGCCCTCTTTCTGGGTTTTGTGAGGTTTTGGCCTGAGCCATGTTCTTTTGACGTTTCATATTTCTGTGTGGTGCTCACTAGTGTGCAGAAACTCCCATCTCTGGAGCTGCTCTGCCCCTAGAGTGAGATTGGTGGTTGTAGGGGAGCAGAGCTTGTCCCCGGGGGAAGGAAAGATCTGTTTCCTGATTCCCGTCTGCGATGCCTGTCTCCAGTGTCAGAGCTAGTAGGCCAAGAACACCCATGTAAACCTCTGTGCTTTGCGTGTCTAGCTGTTGTAGGTGGGTCCTCCCTTTGGCTGGCCTGACGCATGTGCAGTGACTGCCGGTTTGTGAGCAGGTGCCTGCAGTCCAGTAGGAAGGTTTGGCAGGCTCTGTCTCACAGTGGGGGCCTCGGAGCTGAGTAGGCAGCCAGGGGAATGGAGCACCTGAAGCTCCTCAAAGTTCCCAACCAGCTGGGCAGAGCGCATCCAGACAACCTTGTCCAGCTCTCCCTTCTCCTGCACAGCCAGCTCCGTGAAAACCCCGCCCCTTCAGCAGCCCTCTGTCTGCTAGGAAGCCTCTCAGACTCCCTGCCTTTCCTCTGACACAGAGCGGGCGGGTGTGGATCCTCTCCTCCACAAACGGCCGGAATGTCAGTTTCTCAAGCATTCCACCTGTCCAAGCTCCCCAACATGCAGAGAACCACTCAATATAGGATTCTGCTCACAAAGCAGATGTCCAGGGCTAGGTGTTCGGCAGTCCCAGGCTTCCACCCCCTCCCCAGCTCCGTTTCTCTTCCTCCCGCCAGTGAGCTGGGGTGGGGGAAGGGCTTGGGTCCACCAGATTCAGGCTTTTCTAAGTTACCGTGTTTCGTGAGGTCTGCTCTGTTCATGAGGTCTCTTTGCAGTCTGGTTCAGCCTTCTTTCTTGTTGCTGTTTTAAGGTTAGTAGTGTTAATTAACTATTTTTTGTATAATTTGTGGTTTTGGGAGGAGCTCTCCATCTCACCTCTCACGCCGCCATCTTGCAAGTCCTGTAAATACTTTTTATCTCTTCAGTATATAGAATTGTATTTTGAATTGTTTGAGAAATTGATCATACAACAGGCTTAACCTTGTTTACAAAATTTGAGCAAGTGAACACAGGATAAAACTGAAAAGAAAAACATGGTTCAGTTATACTTAGGAGCACACATTTAGAAAAATTTTTAAAGTTTAAAAAAAAAGTGACATCACATCAACCTACTTACCAAGAGAATAATTATTAATAGGATTCATTTAAGGAATACAGAGACAGTTCAACAGTAGGAAAATGATTACTATGGTCCACTGCATTAGCAGATTAGAAGAAAAAACCAAATATAAATTATTTTAGTAGATAGTGAAAGCTCAGTAAAACTTAGCACCGAATTTTTGTTATAACAATTATTTGGTTGTATACATTAAATGTGAACAATGTTTTGTATCTGAATCATACCTCAATAAAGTTGTTTAAAAAAATCTGATTCGATTGAAGAAATTGAAGGGAACAGTTATGTATATCAGAAATCTATGTCAGACCTTATTCATAATGATGAACAATTGGAAGTATTACCATTAAGTCAGGAACAAGACAAGCATGTTTGCTGCGATTGCTGTTTTTTAATACTATGCTGGAAATCCTAACCAATGCAATTAAAAAGGGGAAGAAAGAAGAAACATAAATTTTGGTAGAGAAAACAGACATTATTTACAGATATGATACCAAGAAAATCGTAGTGAAGCAGCAGAAAATTATTAATGAATTCAGTTCTGTAAAGTGGCCTGATAAAAGCTCAACATGCAAAAATGAATAATCAGAAAACGAAATGGAAATAAATAGTGACAAAGCCCTTCAATGTTCAGAGTAGAGCTAATGGAAAAAGTTCCAAGACAACTGAAAGAAAGGGATGTGTCAGTAAGGAAAATGTGTTGTTGCAAACAACAGGTGAATCTTGAAAACAGTATTGAACAAGGAAGCAAAATGCACAAGGATATGTATTGTATAATTTCATTCCTGTAAAACTCAGAAACAGAAAAAATACCAAACTCTATTGTTCAGGAAGGCATATGTAAGTGGCAAAACAATAAAGAAAAGCGAGATGATAATTATACAGGTCAGGGTGGTGGCTGACTTCATGGTCAAGGTCAGACTTGGGGACTGGCACAGGGAGGACTCTGGGTATTGCCAATGTCCTGTTTCTTGTCTGTTGTCTGGGGTGATAGTTACATGGGCGTTTCCTCTGTGTTTTCTGTCCAGCTTTTCTATAGGTGACTTTGTATCAATAAAAGCAAAAGGAAAAGAAAAAGAAAGAGGGGGATAAGTGGGACAGAGCAGAGAATCCCAGAAGCTGACCCATATGTGTGTGTGAATGTATTATATGATTAATGAGGCATTTCAAACCAATAGTGAAAAAGATGTATTAGCCAATAAATACCTAGGAGATAACTATTATATTGTTGGATTATCTAGAGGAAAAAACGATGCCTAATTCATTCCATGAATAAAAAAATGTATTCCACATACACTTAAAAATAAAAATCTTACTATAAATATTTAAAAATCTAAGTATAAATTAAAGATCTAAGTATAAAAATGAGACTAAGTAGCAGAAGCAAATGTAATATTGAAATACTGAGATCTAGAATGTCTTTCTTAGCAAAAACTATATATGCATATATAAAGGAAAAGATTGGCAGATTTAACTATAAATTAAAAACTGCAGTGAAAGATACAGTAAACTAAAAAAGAGACAATGGGGAAAATATTTGCAGCATCTATAATAGTCTTATTTTCCATAGTATGTAAAGAGCTCCTGAAATTGAACAACCTAAAATTAGAAGAGCAATTAGTGTATAAGGAAACAAATGTAAATCTCTAATATACTGGGAAGTATTCTTAGCCTTACGAAAAAGCAGAAATTCAAGATAATTGATAATATTCAATATATTTGAGATTGTGGGGGAATGAGTTTTTTGGTGGGAGTATAATTTGATGCAGCCTCTTTGGAGGGCAGTTTTTCTCAACATTTAAATTATGTTTTTACTCTATAATTCCATGTCTTTAAAAATACTCTTCTGAAAGACACACAGTATGGCACAAAAATGCACGTACAAAAGAAGCTTCTTATAGCATAAGGTAGGAAAACGTGGAACCAACCCAATGTCTAACCCTAGAGGAATGAGGGTTCAGTGAATTAGTGATGCCCATGGTCTGGGCTGTTGCCATTGTTAATCTGCCTGCTATGACTCAGAAATGGTGCGGAACGCTGTTAGTATTTAAAGCATCTTCCATCTAATGGCACTTTATTATCACATTATGTGAAAAACAGAAAAAGCTAAAATTTGACATATGTACATATGTATGTATTTACATGTGTGTCTGGAAGGATACTTGTGAAGATGTTAGCAATGGTTACCTCTGGAGATGGGACGTGAAGTAATCTGACTTTTTAGTCTTGTTTGAATGGTATATATTGAACATTTATTGTGTAATTAATTTTTTTTTAGAAAAATTTATCCCTTCAGTTTTGGGTTTCTCAATGACCTTCTTTAATAATATTAGAAAACATAAAATTAACATTTGTATCCAAGGACAAAACTTTTTACTTGATTGGGGAAGACCTGTTTCCAGTTTCTTTGAATGTAATATTTCTCTTTATTTAACAAACAGCATACCAAATACTACAGCAGTTCTTTATTTCTAGGGGTAATATATTGGAGAGTTATGGCAATATTGGCTTTACCATTTTCTTATTTTACATTTCCATAAACTTGAATATTTCAAGTGGGTACCTCAAAATCCTTATCTAATTTGTAGTTTTACTTTTTGTCCAGGCCCATCAAACTCCAGTGAAGAAAGTGAATCGTGTAGAAGAAAGGAGGAAAATGTTTGAGGTATAAAGACATCTGTCTGCTTATTTTAAAGCTTTGCAGAAATAAGTAAAGAAAAGAACAAATCTTATAAAACCTCCAAACCTTTCCTCCTTATTTCTTTCAAGGAAATAACCTTTAACTTAATTTTTTTTTTAACCTCCCTGGCATACATCTAACACTGGTGTGCTAACTCTCCTGAGGAAACTAGAAAAAGTAGAATTATTACTGATAAAAATGTTCTTTCTTTATTTAAGGAGGCACCAAGAAAGAGGAGGTCGGAATTTACTGAAAAAGAAAAGAAACAAAAGGATCAGGTAGTTGTTTTGTTCTTATTTTTCTTCCTCTGCCGAGTTGTAGATGATAAAAACTTCAAGGGTTCTAAGAAGTCAGTTTTTAAAATTGTTACATATTAGTTTAATGAAGGCAGAGCAGATGGAAAGGGGTAGGGATGACCTGTTTTTCCATGGCACATTCCACCTCCCTGCACAATACCTTTTTTAAAGGAATACCCTGATTTCCATTTTATTACTGAATGTATTTCATGTATTTTATAGTAAATACTTGAAGTGGTGTTTTGTTTGTTTCCTTTCCTCACAAGTTGGAGAGAACAAATAGGGCCAGGGAGCAAGGCTGGAGAAACGTGCTAAGTGTCGGAGGAAGTGGTGAAGTGAAGGTAGGCGTTGGATTCCAGCATCATTGTACTGCTGCTGTTTTTCCCCAGCTTCACTTTGCTCTTGGAAGTGTGTATAACTGTCTTTTCTTTTTGCCTGTAATTCTTCAGCAGCTGATATGAATTCTTAGTTTTCTTGTGTGTACTTGATATGTAACTTGTATTGATTAACTAGTAGGTGACACTGCTAGAATTACTTAAAACTTTGATGTGAAGGCTGTGAAACATCATTCCTGCCAGAAGGATCTTTTTAATGTCAAATACAGTTTGTCACACCCTTGCCTAAAATCCTTCTGTGGCTTCACGGAGCCTGAAGGAGTGAGTTTTCAGAAGACTTGCTCACCTGGGTGCCTCTCAGCTCGCCTCCCTCTGTCCCCTCGCGCACTGGTGCTCTAGTGCCAACCCAGGGCCTGTGTGTTGCTGCCCTTCTGCGCGTGGCCTGCGCAATCTCTGTCTTTGCCCTCATGTTGCTCTGTCCTCGGTAGCACCCCTCCCTCCCTGCCTACTCTCTCCCAGCTCCAGCCAGGCAGCAAGATAACTAATTCCGTCGCTCACTTACCTAGGTATGTTAATTCAGACATTTCTTTGGGTAGATCCCGACTATGTAACTTTGGGTAAGGTCTTAACTTTTCTGAGTCTTCACTTCTTTATTTAAAAACAAGAAACATTTTAAGAACAGTGCCTGGAGCTTGGCTAGCAAGGGCTCATATTAACTCCATTTTCCTTTCTTCTGCCATTCTGAATCCTTCATTTCCTCCTCCACTGTCGTGGCATCCTTTATGTATCTGTGGTAGGCTGAGTTCTAAGATGGGCCCCCAAATTCTGGCTGCTGTTTTACCTGCCTTGTATCATTCCCTCCCACGGAGCTTTGGGTGGGCCTGTGGAGTTGCAGGTTGGTAGGTATGGGCAGCGTTGCAGTCATCCTGTGATCCCATTAGCATTTGATAGGCTCCTTCAGGGCAGACTTGTGGGGAGAAGAAAGTCAGAGGGACATGCTTGGCTGGTCTGGAAGAAAGCAAACATCCAGTTCACAGGGCATGGAAGTTCAGGCAGCCTCCAAGAGCTGATAGTGGCCTCTGGCCAGTGACTAGAAAGAAAGTGTGACCATAGCCATTCCAGCCACAAGGAAGTGAACTCTGCCAAGAACCAGTGAGCTTGGAAAAAGGTCGAGCCTCAGGTGAGAATTACAACCCCAGCTGACAGCCTGATTTTGTCAGGTGAGATCCTGAGCCGGCAGCCCAGTTAGACACACCCAGACTCCTGAGCCAGAGAAACTGGGATAATAAGTGGTGGTGTCTAAAGCTGACAGTATGGTGGTAGTTTGTTATACTGCTATATATATATATGAAAAATGAATATACTATTAATCCTCTGCATTGTAACTTTAATTTGTATCATTCATTTCAGCTGTCAGGCAGCATGTCTTAAAATTGTGAATCCCCTGGCCCATGCTTATTAAACTTTGTATTCAGGTACTCAGGAAGGTATTTGTCAGGTTAAATTGATGACCATTCTTATTTGTTTCTTTACCCTAAAAGTTATAACCTGAATAAAAGTTGGCTTTGTCTGTTTCATGTAGAAATTTATGTTCTGTGCAGGCTTTCCTGATTTGTTTTTAGTCTCTTAAGATGCACAAGTTTTTCTATCTATCTGTCTATCTATCTGTTCATTCATTCATTCACTCATTTAATCATTGAAATACACTCTTATGAAGGTTTCACATGAAAAACATTGTGGTTACTACATTCACTCATATTACCAAATCCCCCCACACCCCATTGCAATCACTGTCCATCAGCATGGTAAAATGCCACAGAGTCACTACTTGTCTTCTCTTTGCTATGCTGCCTTCCCATGATCCACCCCCACACAGACCATGTGTGTCAATCATAATGTTCCTCAATCCCCTTCTCCCTCCCTCCCCACCCACCCTCCTCCACCCCTTCCCTTTGGTAACTGTTGTCCTTCTTGGAGTATGTGAGTCTGCTGCTGTTTTGTTCCTTCAGTTTTGCTTCAATGTTATATTCCACAAATGAGGGAAATCATTTGGTACTTGTCTTTCTCTGCCTGGCTTATTTCACTGAGCATAATACCGTCTAGATCCAGTTGTGTTTTTACAAATGGCAGGATTTCTTTCCTTTTTATGGCTGAATGATATTCCATTGTGTACATGTATCACCTCTTCTTTATCCACTCATCTATTGATGGACACTTAGGTTGCTTCCATACCTTGGCTATTGTATATAGTGCTGTGATAAACAAACGGGTGCATATGTCTTTTTAAATCAGGGATATTGTTTTCTTCGGGTAAATTCCTAGGAGTGGAATTCCTGGGTCAAATGGTATTTCTATTTTTGAGGAACCTCCATATTGCTTTCCACAATGGTTGAACTAATTTACATTCCCACCAACAGTGTAGGAGGGTTCCCCTTTCTCCATATCCTCACCAGTATTTGTTGTTCCATGTCTTTTGGATATTGGCCATCCTAACTGGTGTGAGGTGATATCTCATTGTGGTTTTAATTTGCATTTCCTTGATAATTAGTGATGTGGAGCATCTTTTCATGTGTCTGTTGGCCATCTGAATTTCTTCGGAGAAGTGTGTGTTTGTATCCTCCACCCATTTTTTAATTGGGTTATTTGCTTTTGGAGTGTTGAAGTGTGTGAGTTCTTTATATATTTTAGATGTTAACCCCTTATCAGATATGTCATTTATGAGTATGTTCTTCCATATGGTAGGATGCCTTTTTGTTCTACTGATGGTGCCCTTTGCTCTTACAGAGCTTTTTAATTTGACATAGTCCCATTTGTTCATTTTTGCTTTTGTTTCCCTTGCCCGAGGAGATGTGTTCAGGAAAAAGTTGCTCATGTTTATATTCAAGAGATTTTTGCCTGTTCCCTTCTAAGAGTTTTATGGTTTCATGTCTTACATTCAGGTCTTTGATCCATTTTGAGTTTACTATTGTGTATGGAGTTAGACAATAATCCAGTTTCATTCTCTTACATGTGGCTGTCCAGTTTTGCCAATACCAGTTGTTGAAGAGGCTGTCATTTCCCCATTGTATATCCATGGCTCCTTTATTGTATATTAATTGACTGTGTATGCTTGGGTTTATATCTGGGCTGTCTATTCTGTTCCATTAATCTATGGGTCTGTTCTTGTGCCAGTACCAAATTTTCTTGATTACTGTGGCTTTGTAATACAGCTTAAAGTCAGGGAGCATAATCCCCCCAGCTTTATTCTTTCTTTTCAGGATTGCTTTGGCTTTTTGGGGTCTTTTGTGGTTCCATATGAATTTTAGAACTGTTTGTTCTAGTTCATTGAAGAATGTCATTGGTATTTTGATAGGGATTGCACTGAATCTGTAGATTGCTTTAGGCAGGATGGCCATTTTGACAATATTAATTCTTCCTATCCATGAGCACGGGATGTGTTTCCATTTATTGGTATCTTCTTTAATTTATCTTATGAGTGTCTTGTAGTTTTCAGGGTATAGGTCTTTCACCCCCCTTGGTAAGGTTTATTCCTAGGTTTTTTATTCTTTTTGATGCAGTTGTGAATAGAATTGTTTTCCTGATTTCTCTTTCTGCTAGTTCATCGTTAGTATATAGGAATGCAACAGATTTCTGTGTATTCATTTTGTATCTTGCAACTTTGCTGAATTGAGTTATTAGTTCTAATAGTTTTGGGGTGGATTTATTAGGGTTTTTTATGTACAAGATCATGTCCTCTGCGAACAGTGACAGTTTAACTTCTTCCTTACCAATCTGGATGCGTTTTATTTCTTTGTGTTGTCTGATTGCTGTGGCTAGGACCTCCAGAACTCTGTTGAATAAAAGTGGGGAGAGTGGGCATCCTTGTCTTGTTCCCCATGATAGGTGAAAAGCTTTCAGCTTTTTGCTGTTAAGTATGATGTTGGCTGTGGGTTTGTCATATATGGCCTTTATTATGTTGAGGTACTGCCCTTTATACCCATTTTGTTGAGAGTTTTTATCATGAATGGATGTTGAATTTTGTCAAATGCTTTTTCAGCATCTATGTGGATGATCTGTGATTTTTGTCCTTCTTTTTGTTGATGTGGTGGATGATGTTGATGGATTTTCGAATATTGTACCATCCTTGCATCCCTGAAGTAAATCCTACTTGATCATGATGAATGATCTTTTTGATGTATTTTTCAATTTGGTTTGCTAATATTTTATTGAGTATTTTTGCATCTATGTTCATCAGGGATATTGGTCTGTAATTTTCTTTTTTTGGTGGAGTCTTTGCCTGGTTTTGGTATTAGAGTGATGCTGTCCTCATAGAATGAGTTTGGAAGTATTTCCTCCTCTTCTACTTTTTGGAAAACTTTAAGGAGGATGGTATTAGGTCTTCACTAAATGTTGGTAAAATTCAGCAGTGAAGCCATCTGGTACAGGTGTTTTCTTCTTATGTAGTTTTTTGATTACCAATTCAATTTCATTGCTGGTAATTGGTCTGGAGATGCACAAGTTTTCCATATTACATATCAATAATTCAGTAAGAGTCACTTGTTTCTAATTCTGTATTGATATAGACTTAGTAGTATAACTTTATCTTTAAGGTTATATGTTACTATTTTTGTACTGTACCATCACTGTGAAGTAGAACTTATTACCTCCTGAATGGTAAGGAATGACTTAGAATTTGTCCCATTCTTAAAAACTTATCCCAGATCTTAACCAATTGGAAAGTAAAAGCTTACCAAAGTGTTGGCTCCCAGATCTTTTGAAGTATTTTATATCTAGTCCATGATTTGGGTTGTGAGTTTGGTTATATTTTCTTTTCTCCTTGCATATATCTTCTTTTATGCAATAAGGTATAGTTTTTTTCCTATGGTATCTAAAGCTGTATTTAATCCAAAAATCCAGTTTTATCAGTGTTTGATAACTAATTGAGACAATTTTCCAACAGTATTAAATACTGTGTGCTTAATAGATTTCTGCTTCACTTTATTAATTTCTGTAGTGCTTTCATTGAGGAATAAGAAAACAATTTATTTTCTATGACTTAACCTAAATTCTACATTAGTTTTTATAAACTTATTCCTCATGCAGTTTTCAGTCTCTAACTTCTTAAGCTTCTTGATTTCTGTGCAGTTGATAAGGACCTAGAGGTTTAATGTAATGGGAATCAAATTAAGGAGAACTTCCAAATAAAGATAAAACAAAAACTGAATATTAAGGGAAATATTTCAAAATCAGTACTGTTATTATATACCTCTAAATAGTAAGACATTATTCGCAGTATAAATAACTACCTGTCTTTGTTTATTTAGTATCTTCAAACTCTGGGATGTTCCGCTTCAGCTGTTTTGATGTATTTTCTGGTGAATGTGTGTTTTTAGAAAAATTATGGAATAATGCATATATATCATTTGATCATGTGTTCATAATATGCAAGAAATGCATCTATTGTTTGAAAATATATGGGAATATTATTCAGTAATAAAAGTAAATAGCCTGTTTATACATACAACAACATGGATCAATCAAAAATGTTACACCGAATGAAAGAAGCCAGGTGTCAAAAATCTCTTGAATATAAACATGAGCAGCAACTTTTTCTTGAATGCATCTACCCGGGCAAGGGAAACAAAAGCAAAAATGAACAGTGGGACTACATCAAACTAAAAAGGTTCTGTACAGCAAAGGACACCATCAGCAAAACAAAACATACTACAGTATGGGAGAATATATTTTTTAATGACTCATCTGATAAGGGTGAATATCCTCACCCAAAATATACACACCTCAACACCCCAAAAGCAAATAACCCAATTAAAAAATGGACAGAGGACCTCAACAGACACTTCTCCAAAGAGGAAATTCAGATGGCCAGGAGGCACATGAAAAAGTACTCCACATCACTAATTATCAGGGAAATGCAAATTAAAACCACAATGAGATATTACCTCACACCAGTTAGGATGGCCAACATCCAAAAGACAAGAAACAACAAATGCCGGCAAGAATGTGGAGAAAGGGGAAACCTCCTACACTGTTGGTGGGAATGTAAATTAGTTCAACCATTATGGAAAGCAATATGGAAGTTCCTCAAAAAACTAAAAATAGAAATACCATTTGACCCAGGAATTCCACTCCTAGGAATTTACCTGTAGAAAACAAGATCCCTGATTCAAAAAGACACATGCACCCCATGTTTATCCCACGCTATTTACAATAGCTGAGGTATGAAAGCAACCTAAGTGTCCATCAGTAGATGAATGGATAAAGAAGAGGTGGTACATACACACATGGAATATTATTCAGCCATAAGAAGAAAACAAATCCTACCATTTGCAACAACATGGATGGAGCTAGAGGGTATTATGCTCAGTGAAATAAGCCAGGGGGAGAAAGACAAGTACCAAATGATTTCCCTCATTTGTGGAGTATAACAGCAAAACAAAACTGAAGGAACAAAACAGCAGCAGAGTCACAGACTCCAAGAAGGGACTGGCGGTTACCAAAGGGGAGGGGTGGGGGAGGTGGGCGGGAGGGAAGGAGGGAGTGAGAAGGGGATTAAGAGGCATTATGGTTAGCATACGTAATGTGGCGGGGGGTCACGGGGAAGGCAGTATAGCACAGAGAAGATAAGTAGTGACTCTGGCATCTTACTTCGCTGATGGACAGTGACTGCAGTGGGGTGTGTGGGGGGGACTTTGTTGAAACCACAATGTTATTCATGTGAATCCTTCATAAGATTGTATATCAATGATACCTTAATTTAAAAAAAGGAAATAATGAAGCCAGGCATAAGAGTACATATTGTATAATTCCATTTATATGAAATAGAGAAAAAGGAAATACAGTCCATACAACAGAGAGCAGATCAGTGGCCGTGTGAGTGAGGAGGCACAGGCTGCAAAGGAACACGAGGGAGCTGTTTGGAGCGATGGGCTTGTGATTGTCAACTGTGCTTAAATAGTGAATAAGGTCCATTTGAAAGATCATATTGCTTCAGTATTCTAGTACAGTATCTTCAGTGTTACTTTGAGTACCGGCGTCTTCAGAGATGTTTTGCTTTAGCAAACACGCACATGTGACATGAGACTAAACTTAAGGAGTCGTGAGTCTCATAGTCGACACGACCACCTGTTACCAAGATTCTGGTTCTGGCTCTCAGGTGCACATCTTGAAGATGTGTGTGAGGATCGCCTTAATGGGGTTTCCTGCCACGTTATTGTCTCTTTCTACCAACTTCATCTCTTGAATTCAAACATCTTTAATCAGCTGTCTGTAATTATCTTGAACTGATTTTTTTTGAACTTGTGCTTTCTTATTTTATTATATGCAACTTTCTGTGTCAAGGCGTTAACACAAATTTTACCTCATTTAGTACAAAATGGTATTTCCTTTTTGTGATGTGAATATTTTTTCTTTGTCTCTCTCCTTAAGATACAAAGACTAATTCCTTACAATGTTCCACTTGGAATTTCTTCTTCTTTACTGTCAGTGTTCTGGCTTCTGTTCGTGCCACTTGGGAGAAATGGGTTTTATTTATTTATTTATTTTTTTTTTTTTAATTTATTTTGATATCACCAATCTACAATCAAATGAATAATATTATGGTGATTACACTACCCCCTCATCAGGTCCCCCCCACCAACCCCATTACAGTCACTGTCCATCAGCGTAGTGAGATGCTATAGAATCACTACTTGTCTTCTGAGTTGTACTGCCCTCCCCGTGCCCCCCCAACATTACATCTGCTAATCGTAATGCCCCTTTTTCCCTCTTATCCCTCCCTTCCCGCCCATTTTCCCCAGTCCCTTTCCCTTTGGTAACTATTAGTCCGTTCTTGGGTTCTGTGAGTCTGCTGCTGTTTTGTTCCTTCAGTTTTTTTCTTTGTTCTTATACTCCACATATGAGTGAAATCATTTGATACTTGTCTTTTTCGGCTTGGCTTATTTCACTGAGCATAATACCCTCTAGCTCCATCCATGTTGTTGCAAATGGTAGGATTTGTTTTCTTCTTATGGCTGAATAATATTCCATTGTGTATATGTACCACATCTTCTTTATCCATTCATCTACTGATGGACACTTAGGTTGCTTCCATTTCTTGGCTATTGTAAATAGTGCTGCAATAAACATAGGGGTGCATCTGTCCTTTTCAAATTGGGCTGCTGCATTCTTAGGGTAAATTCCTAGGAGTGGAATTCCTGGGTCAAATGGTATTTCTATTTTGAGTTTTTTGAGGAACCTCCATACTGCTTTCCACAATGGTTGAACTAATTTGCATTCCCACCAGCAGTGTAGGAGAGTTCCCTTTTCTCCACATCCTCGCCAACATTTGTTGTTGTTTGTGTTTTGGATGTTGGCCATCCTCACTGGTGTGAGGTGATATCTCATTGTGGTTATAATCTGCATTTCTCTGATGATTAGCTATGTGGAGCATCTTTTCATGTGCCTGTTGGCCATCTGAATTTCTTCTTTGGAGAAGTGTCTATTCATGTCCTCTGCCCATTTCTTAATTGGATTATTTGCTTTCTGTTTGTTAAGGTGCATGAGTTCTTTATATATTTTGGATGTCAACCCTTTATCAGATACGTTTTTTATGAATATATTCTCCCATACTGTAGGATGTCTTTTTGTTCTACTGATGGTGTCCTTTGCTGTACAGAAGCTTTTCAGCTTGATATAGTCCCACTTGTTCATTTTTGCTTTTGTTTCCCTTGCCCGGGGAGATATGTTCATGAAGAAGTTGCTCATGTTTATGTCCATGAGATTTTTGCCTATGTTTTTTTCTAAGAGTTTGATGGTTTCATGTCTTACATTCAAATCTTTGATCCACCTTGAGTTTACCTTTGTGTATGGGGCTAGACAGTAGTCCAGTTTCATTCTCTTACATGTAGCTGTCCAGTTTTTCCAACACCAGCTGCTGAAGAGGCTGTCATCTCCCCATTGTATATCCAAGGCACTTTTATCAAATACTAATTGACTGTATATGTTTGGGTTAATGTTTGGATTTTCTATTCTGTTCCACTGGTCTGTGGGTCTGTTTTTGTGCCAATACCAAATTGTCTTGATTACTGTGGCTTTGTAGTAGAGCTTGAAGTCAGGGAGTGTAATTCCCCTGTTTTATTCCTCCTTCTCAGGATTGCTTCGGCTATTCGGGGTCTTTTGTGGTTCCATATGAATTTTAGAATTATTTGTTCCAGTTCATTGAAGAAAGCTGTTGGTAGTTTGATAGGGATTGCATTGAATCTGTAGATTGCTTTAGGTAGTATAGCCATTTTGACAATATTGATTCTTCCTAGCCAAGAGCATGGGATGCATTTCCATTTGTTAGTGTCCTCTTTAATTTCTCTTAGGAGTGTCTTGTAGTTTTCAGAGTACAGGTCTTTCACTTCCTTCGTTAGGTTTATTCCTAGGTATTTTATTCTTTTTGATGCAATTGTGAATGGAATTGTTTTTCTGATTTCTCTTTCTGTTAGTTCATCGTTAGTGTATAGGAAAGCAACAGATTTCTGTGTGTTAATTTTGTATCCTGCAACTTTGCTGAATTCAGATATTAGTTCTAGTAGTTTTGGAATGGAATCTTTAGGGTTTTTTATGTACAGTATCATGTCATCTGCAAATAGTGACAATTTGACTTCTTCTTTACCAATCTGGATGCCTTGTATGTCTTTGTTTTGTCTGATTCCTGTGTCTAGGACCTCCAGTACTATGTTGAATAACAATGGAGAGAATGGGCATCTTGTCTTGTTCCCGATCTTAGATGAAAAGCTTTCAGCGTCTCGCCATTAAGTATGATGTTAGCTGTGGGTTTGTCATATATAGCCTTTATGATGTTGAGGTACTTGCCGTCTATACCCATTTTGTTGAGAGTTTTAATCAGGAATGGATGCTGAATTTTGTCAAATGCTTTTTCAGCATCTATGGAGATGATCATGTGGTTTTTGTTCTTCTTTTTGTTGATGTGGTGGATGATGTTGATGGATTTTCGAATGTTGTACCATCCTTGCATCCCTGGGATGAATCCCACTTGATCATGGTGTATGATTCTCTTGATGTATTTTTGAATTCGGTTTGCTAATACTTTGTTGAGTATTTTGCATCTACGTTCATCAGGGACATTGGTCTGTAATTTACTTTTTTGGTGAGGTCTTTGCCAGGTTTTGGTATTAGAGTGATGCTGGCTTCATAGAATGAGTTTGGAAGTATTCCCTCCTCTTCTATTTTTTGGAAAACTTTAAGGAGAATCGGTGTTATTTCTTCTCTATATGTCTGGTAGAATTCAGAGGTGAATCCATCAGGCCCAGGGGTTTTGTTCTTGGGTAGTTTTTTGATTACCAATTCGATTTCGTCGCTGGTGATTGGTCTGTTTAGTTTTTCTGTTTCTTGCTTGGTCAGTCTTGGAAGGTTGTATTTTTCTAAGAAGTTGTCCATTTCTTCTATGTTTTCCAGCTTGTTAGCATATAGATTCTCATAATATTCTCTTATGATTCTTTGTATTTCTGTGGGGTCCGTCGTGATTTTTCCTTTCTCATTTCTGATTGTGTTTATGTGTGTAGATTCTCTTTTTCTCTTAATGAGTCTGGCTAGGGGTTTATCTATTTTGTTTATTTTTTCAAAGAACCAGCTCTTGGTTTCATTGATTTTTTCTATTGTTTTATTCTTCTCAATTTTATTTATTTCTTCTCTAATCTTTATTATGTCCCTCCTTCTGGTGACTTTGGGCCTCATTTGTTCTTCTTTTTCCAATTTCAGTAATTGTGTCTTTAGACTATTCATTTGGGAATGTTCTTCTTTCGTTAAATAGGCCTGGATTGCAGTATACTTTCCTCTTAGAACTGCCTTTGCTGCGTCCCACAGAAGTTGTGGCTTTGTGTTGTTGTTGTCATTAGTCTCCATATATTCTTTGATTTCTGTTTTGATTTGGTCGTTAACCCATTGATTAATTAGGAGAGTGTTGTTAAGTCTCCATGTATTTGTGAGCCTTTTTGATTTCTTTCTAAAATTTATTTCTAGTTTTATACCTTGGTGATCTGAGAAGTTGGTTGGTAGGATTTCAATATTTTTGAAATTACTGAGGTTCTTTTTGTGGCCTAGTATGTGGTCTATTCTGGAAAATGTTCCATGTGCACTTGAGAAGAATGTGTATCCTTTTGCTTTTGGGTGTAGAGTTCTGTAGATGTCTGTTAGGTCCATCTGTTCTAGTGTTGTTCAGTGCCTCTGTGTCTTTACTTATTTTCTGTCTGGTTGATCTGTCCTCTGGAGTGAGTGGTGTGTTGAAGTCTCCTAAGATGAATGCATTGCTGTCTATTTCCTCCTTTAATTCTGTTAGTATTTGTCTCACATTATGCTGGCACTCCTGTGTTGGGTACATATATATTTATAATGGTTATATCTTCTTGTTGGACTGACCCCTTTATCATTATGTAATGTCCTTCTTTATCTTTTGCTACTTTCTTCGTTTGAAGTCTATTTTGTCTGATACAAGTACTGCAACACCTGCTTTTTTCTCTTTGTTGTTTGCATGAAATATCTTTTTCCATCCCTTCACTTTTAGTCTGTGTATATCTTTGGATTTGAGCTGAGTTTCTTGTAGGCAGCATATAGATGGGTCTTGCTTTTTTATCCATTCTGTTACTCTGTGTCTTTTGATTGGTGCATTCAGTCCATTTACATTTAGGGTGATTATTGATAGATATGTACTTATTGCCATTGTTGGCTTTAGATTCGTGGTTACCAAAGGTTCAAGGGTTGCTTCTTTACTATCTAACAATCTAACTTAACTTTCTTGTTAAGTTATTGTAAACACAATCTGATGTTTCTTTCTTTCTCTCCCTTCTTATTCCTCTTCCTCCATTCTTTCTACAATAGGTGTTTTATTCTTTGCCTTTAGTTAGTATTTGGATGGTCTCCTTTCTTTCTCATGATTTTTTTCCTCTGGTGACATCTTTTTAGCCTTAGGTGTGCTTCCATCTAGAGCAGTCCATTTAAGATATCCTGTAGTGATGGTTTATGAGAGGCAAACTCTCTCAACTTTCGTTTATCTGGAAATTGTTTAATCCCTCCATCATATTTAAATGATAATCGTGCTGGATACAATATTCTTGGTTCGAGGCCCTTGTGTTTAATAACGTTAAATATATCATACCATTCTCTTCTGGCCCGTAAGGTTTCTGTTGAGAAGTCTGATGATAGTCTGATGGGTTTTCCTTTGTAGGTGATCTTTTTTCTCTCTCTAGCTGCCTTTAATACCCTGTCTTTATCTTTGATCTTTGCCATCTTAATTATTATGTGTCTTGGTGTTGTCTTCCTTGGGTCCCTTGTGTTGGGAGATCTATGAGCTTCGGTGGACTGCGAGACTACTTCCTTCCCCAGCGAGGTAAAGTTTTCAGCAATTATTTCTTCAAAGACACTTTCTATCCCTTTTTCTCTCTCTTCTTCCTCTGGTACTCCTATAATGTGAAAATTGTTCCGTTTGGATTGGTCACACAGTTCTCTTAATATTCTTTCATTCCTAGAAATCCTTTTATCTCTCTCTGCCTCAGCTGCTCTGTACTCCTGTTCTCTGTTTTCTATTCCATTAACAGTCTCTCGCATCTCATCCATTCTGCTGTTAAGCCCGTCGATCGCTTGTCTGATTTCTGTATTGTCTTTCCTCAGTTCCCTCACTTCCTCCCTCAGCTCTTGCACATTTCTCTGTAGGTCTATCAGCATGGTTATGACTTTTATTCTGAATTCTTTTTCAGGGAGGCTGTGCATTTCCATCCCTTCAGACTCCCTCTCTGAGGTTGTCTGGTTGATTTTGGTCTGAACCATATTCCTCTGTCTTTTCATGGCTGTATAATTTGGTCACTGATAGTTGCCACGTATGTCAGCTGGGCTCTTTAAGACTTTAAAAAGAGAAGAAAAAAATAGATCAAAAAAGAAAAAAAAGAAAAAAAGAAAGAAAGAAAAAAAAGAAAAAAGAAAGAAAAGAAAAAACAAAAACAAAACAAAACAAAACAAAACAAAAAAAACAAAAAAAAATGCCCACCGGACGTAGATTCTGTGGGAATGCTCTAGGTGGCGCTATTGCCCCACTATTCCACAGCTGTGACTGTGCCGCTCCGCAGGGCCCTTTATCGCTCTGGCAGGGGTGGGAACGAATAGGAGGCTGTTGATCTCAGTGAGAAGTGTTAAGTATGGCTACGCTTCCTCAGTCGCCAGCTAAGGCGTCTGAAACTCCCCAGGACTCCCAGCCTGCTGGGCTGAGTGTGCTGGGGCGATCCGGCTCCTCCGCTGGGCTCCTGTCTCTTTAAGACCGCTGAAGAAAGCGCGCACTTTTTTTTTTTCCTTCCCGGAGCCGGCTGCAAGCCCCCTGGCGCGTTCCCCGCTCAGATCCTGCCCCTCTGTCTTCAATCTCGGCTGCACTGCGCAGTGTGGGTCAGCGCTCCCCGAGCAGATCACCGGGGCTGGCTACTTCGCGGGGTGTACTTCCACTCCCTTCCGGCTCTGAATCCTCTCCTCCCACCAGTGCACTGGGGTGGGGGAGTGCTCGGGTCCCGCTGGGTCGCGGCTCCGTATCTTACCCGCCCCTTGGGGTGCCGAGTCCTCTCGGGTGTAGCTGCACACTGTGTGCTTTCCTGTGTATTCTGGTCTCTCTTTTAGGAATAGATGTATTTTCTGTGTTTTCGTAGATAAATATAGTGTTGGGAGGAGATTTCTGCCGCCCTGCTCACACCGCCATCTTCCCGGAAGTCTCCTAAAGACAGAGTATTAAAGGCAGCTAGAGAGAGAAAAAAGATCACCTGCAAAGGAAAACTCATCAGACTATCATCAGACTTCTCAACAGAAAACTTACAGGCCAGAAGAGAATGGCATGATATATTTAACGTAATGAAACAGAAGGGCCTTGAACCAAGAATATTGTATCCAGCACGATTATCATTTAAATATGATGGAGGGATTAAACAATTTCCAGACAAACGAAATTTGAGAGAGTTTGCCTCTCATAAACCACCACTACAGGATATCTTAAATGGACTGCTCTAGGGGGAAGCACCCCTAAGGCTGAAAAGATGTCACCAGAGAAAAGAAAATCATAGCAAAGAAAGCAGACCATCCAAATACTAACTAAAGCAAAGAATAAAACACCTAGTATAGAAAGAATGGAGGAGGAAGAATAAGAAGGGAGAGAAGTAAAGAAACATCAGATGGTGTTTACAATAACTTAACAAGAAAGTTAAGTTAGATTGTTAGATAGTAAAGAAGTAACCCTTGAACCTTTGGTAACCACGAATCTAAAGCCAACAATGGCAATAAGTACATACCTATCAATAATCACCCTAAATGTAAATGGCCTGAATGCACCAATCAAAAGACACAGAGTAACAGAATGGATAAAAAAGCAAGACCCATCTATATGCTGCTTACAAGAGACTCACTTCAAACCCAAAGACATACACAGACTAAAAGTGAAGGGATGGAAAAAGATATTTCATGCAAACAACAAAGAGAAAAAAGCAGGTGTGGCAGTACTTATATCAGACAAAATAGACTTCAAAACAAAGCAAGTAGCAAGAGATAAAGAAGGACATTACATAATGATAAAGGGGTCAGTCCAACAAGAAAACCATAAAACTCTTAGAAAAAATCATAGGCAAAAATCTCTAGGACATAAACATGAGCGACTTCTTCGTGAACATATCTCCCTGAGCGAGGGAAACAAAAGCAAAAATGAACAAGTCAGACGATATCAAGCTGAAAAGCTTCTGTACAGCAAAGGACACCATCAGTAGAACAAAAAGACATCCTACGGTATGGGAGAATATATTCACAAATGACGTATCTGCTAAGGGGTTGACATCCAAAATATATAAAGAACTCAAGCACCTTACAAACAAAAAGCAAGTAATCCAGTTAAGAAATGGGCAGAGGACATGAATAGATACTTCTCTAAAGAAGAAATTCAGATGGCCAACAGGCACATGAAAAGATGCTCCACATCGCTAATCATCAGAGAAATGCAGATTAAAACCACAATGAGATATCACCTCACACCAGTGAGGATGGCCAACATCCAAAACACAACCAACAACAAATGTTGGCGAGGATGTGGAGAAAAGGGAGCTCTCCTACACTGCTGGTAGGAATGCAAATTAGTTCAACCATTGTGGAAAGCAGTATGGAGGTTCCTCAAAAAACTCAAAATAGAAATACCATTTGACCCAGGAATCCCACTCCTAAGAATTTACCCTAAGAATGCAGCAGCCCAGTTTGAAATAGACAGATGCACCCCAATGTTTATCGCAGCACTTTTTACAATAGCCAAGAAATGGAAGCAACCTAAGTGTCCATCAGTAGATGAATGGATAAAGAAGAGGTGGTACATGTACACAATGGAATATTATTCAGCCATAAGAAGAAAACAAATCCTACCATTTGCAACAACATGGATGGAGCTAGAGGGTATTATGCTCAGTGAAATAAGCCAAGCCGAAAAAGACAAGTATCAAATGATTTCACTCATATGTGGAGTATAAGAACAAAGAAAAAAACTGAAGGAATAAAACAGCAGCAGACTCACAGAACCCAAGAATGGACTAATAGTTACCAAAGGGAAAGGGACTGGGGAAGAGGGGTGGGAAGGGAGGGATAAGAGGAGAAAGGGGGCATTACCATTAGCAGATGTAATGTTAGGGGGCATGTGGAGGGCTGTACAACTCAGAGAAGACAAGTAGTGATTCTATAGCATCTCACTATGGTGATGGACAGTGACTGTAAGGAGGTTGGTGGGGGGGACCTGATGAAGGGGGTAGTTTAATAACCATAATATTGCACATGTAATTGTAGATTAATGATACCAAAATAAATTATAAAAAAGAAATCTTAGGCTAATGACAAATTAGCTCCAATTCTCATAAACAAAAATGCTTAGAGTGTATTTACTGATTGAATGACAGTGCCTACCCATTTTTAGTGTAACTACTAATAATCTTAATGCCTTTATAAGCAGAAAAGGCCCCCTATTTCTTCACTCATTTTTTTCCCCTCTAACTCAGCATGGTGGTGCTCAGCCAAGCCAGTTGCAAAAGTCATGAGAAGGCCGCATTTTGCTAGGAATATATAAGGTGTATCTGGCAGACTCCGTTCAAGGCCCAAAGTTCAAGTGTTAGATACGGGTGTGCAGACCACATCAGACTTGAAGTGAGAGCTGCGCCCCTGATTTGAAACAGCCAGACAACAAAAGGTTGGCACCACTGAAATGTATCAAGGAATTAGCTGTAAAAAAATAAAAACTCAAAATAAATCATCCCAAAGTTTCAGCAACCAGGAAACAGACACGTCAGAAAGGTGGGTAGTTGGGGTCCCCATGGGTATGACATCTCACTTTACTGACATCCTGTGAGCGTATGTCCCACTTCTCCCTAATAAATATCTTCAAGTGGATATTTATAGCAGATGTAAATTTTAACTTGTTACTACTAGAGCTATAATTCTCTTGTTACCAGCAGAATGCTTTGCGTTCTCCCCATTCCTGTCTTCTTGAAGGAAAGAATTCAATGAAGAGACACACTTAAGACAGTTAAACAGCAGGAGTTTATTAAGCAAAGCATAATAAGTACAATCTCAAGAAGGGAGGAGAGCAGGGGGCCTGGAACCCAGAAGCTGCGCTATCAGGGTTAGGACTGATTTTTCAAATGGAGGTTAAGTCTCTCCCGGCGTCTTACATCATTTAATTGACACGTTGATTGCCAAATTCAGTTTATATAACCTTCTTCTCAGTGCGCACCCACTCATAAGTACCTAAGCGAAATCCACAGTGGGGTCGGCGGACAAAACCTCAATATAAATTTATTACAATTAGGGTATAATGAATCTGAAGGTAACTCTGGGTCACAATTTGGGTTTTAGTGCACAGGTGCCAACCCAAGTTGGTGGTCCAGAAGCGCTGCTGGGCTTTTTACATCTTGCTAGGTCCTGATAAGGCAGGAGACTGAACCATGAACAGCAGGGGTTTGGGCACGTGGTCTACCATTTGGCGATAAGGGGTATGTTACGGGAAGGATCTTGTTCAGGACAGGGTGACCCGCCCACATCTGCTTAGCTACCTGACATTCTGAATTTGAATATGGGAGACATAACCAAAGCTTTGTTACTCTCAAAACGCAAATGTAGCAAAAATTAATCCCATGGGACTGTTGCTCTGATGTTTGGCCAGCAAGATGAGAGTGGCTGACTCTATCTCCATTTTATCACTGCTAATGTTTTTCAATTATTCAAACATTGCCACAAGAAAGAAACAGAATTTGGAGTCAAAAGTACTGGCTTGAAATACCAAGGCTGACATGTAATGATTTTTCAAAAATAGTCACTCTCCCCCCAACTCACTTCCATGGGAGAATTGCATTTCCTTTCCTGGTCACGTCTGGCTTAGCCACGTGACTGGTTTTGGCCAATGGGAAGTTGCAGGCATGGCTTTTGCACCTTTGTCCTGGCAAGTCCCTAGTCTGAGGAGGAAGGGAGACGTGGGACCAGACCCAGACCCAGCCTGCTATTCAGTCAGCCAGCCAGGACTAGCGAACCACAGCTGACCCACAGACACATAAACGAGAATAACGACTACCATCTTAAGTTTCAGGATGGCTGGTAATGCAACAATACCTGGCTGATACATTGGCAAAGCCTCGGTTTCAGGTAATGTGGATAAAATTGTAACATTTCCAGAATCTCTCGCCTGGCTTTAGTGCATTTGCATATCCTCAGGGGTGGAGAGAAGTTCATCTCCATGTCAATGGATAATTACCTGGGCAACCAAGGGCATGTCTGAACCTGAGAGTTCAAGGGGAGGGGCTGGCTTGCTTGCTTGCTTCTTCTGGAGCAGGGGAGAGAGAGATGGTGCTGGACTGCAGTTTGTAAGCAATAAACGGGTTTTAAACTTTCTCCCTTTGACTGATTTTGGTTTTTAGAGGTATGTTGCCCCAGGATTTCCTCTCCCCGGACTTACAGGTAACACGGGGATAATGCTATCTACATCACAGTGTGGTCTGAATGGCATCCTCTTAGGATCACTCTACCTGTTAAGAACAAATAGCATGTCTCACCCCTGTCTGGGCTTCCCCCAACACTGTATATGATGACAATTTAGCTAAACTGGGACTACGGGACTACATTTCACAGAACTCCCTTCCCTGTATGGTCCTGGGCTAGCAATGACCTCTTTTAGGGCTCCCAGACCCCAGTTCCAACCAGGCATGGTTCCCCACACACAGCACCAAGCAACTCTTGGTGGAGTTCAAGAAGTCAACTCAGTTTTGACACTATCTACCTAGAGAGAGCATCATAGTCTACATGTTAAGGGCTCCGTCCTATAAGACAGCCCCACACCCCTGCTTCAGATGCTAGCCACAAGCCCAAGGCTGTTAGGTGTGGTTCTGACCCACTGGCTGCAGGTTAGAGGTTCCAGTGATCTCCTTCTTAAGTTCACTATTTGCTAGAGCAGCCCAGAGACATCAGAGAAACACTTCCATTCACCAGTTTAGTAAAGGATATAATAGAGGATACAAATCAACAGCCAGGTGAAGAGATACATAGGGCAAGATCCTGAATAAAGGGGCCTTTGTCCTCATGGAACTTGGGGCCAGGTTCAGTAACACATGGAAGCATTCTGACGCCTCAAGCACAGAAGCTTTTCAACATGGAAATAGAATTAAAAGGGCCAAAACACTCTTTTCATGGGTTTTTATGAAGGCTTTATTATGTAGTCATGATTGACAGTCATTGGTAATTAAACCAACCTCCAGCCCCTCTCCTGTCCAGGGAGGTCAGGGAGGGACTACAAGTTCCAACCCTCAGTCACCTGATTGGTCCTCCTGGCACCAGCTCCCTTCCTCAGGTGGAGTCCAAAAGTCATGTTTATTATCTGAGAAATGGACTTTGGTTATCTGAACGACCAGATATGTATCTCCTATAAATCATATCACAATCTACCAGAGAAATTTGGGGCAAGATATAGAAGCCAGACGTGAAGCAGCAGACATATTTTTTATGCTCAGTGAAGTTCGGAGTGGGGTCTTGCCAATGAGTTTCAGCCCCGACAAGTTCATTATGGATTCAGTGAGACTGAGGAATGACATTGGAATATTCTTGGGGTGAAAGGGTTATACCCAACTTTATTCCCATGGTGGCAGGTCAATCACTAGAATCCCATCCACTCAGAGCGAGTCTGCATGCAGCAAGCCAGTCTCTGCATCTGGGCGTTTCTGCACACGCAGCCGTCTCAGTCTCTGTCCTCGGTGCTGCCACCACTCCAGCCTCTGCTCTTCTGCAGCTGTGCAGCAGCCCAGAGCGCGGGGTGGACCTCTTTATATAGCGTCAGTAACAGCATATTGTAAGCCATCCGGGGCCAGGTGAGAATCCTGGCCATAGGAAGCTTCACTTTATCCACACTCCACCCCTCCAGGATTCTTGCCTCTCAATCTATGTGCCCTCACATGGGGACTTCTGCAATGGTCCCTGTGTGAGAAAGGTGGAACATTGTAACCACATTCCACAATAAAACAAAGGCTACAACAATATACAAATAACAAAAATTATGACAAATTATAATAGCCCCCAAGCCTGAGGAGATCCATTGCCACCAAGTGGTCATCCTGGCTGTATTCAAACCAGTTCTACTCAAATGAGTTAACCAAAGGACCATAGGTGGGCCTTACAATACCCACCTTCTCCAGCCTCTCCAGCAGAAAGCCTTGCAGACACAGGCCGGTCCTGTTGCTTTGTCTCTGGCTTCTCCTTCATCGTCCTCAGCAACGGGGAAGTACTACTCGGGTTTCAATTGTTGCCACAGCTCCAGTAAGATTCTATTTGTCTTTCCATCCAATTTCTTTCTTTCTGCTCCTGACTTCATCAAATCAACCCACATCTAGGTCCTCGTGACCTTCACTGGGCCCTTTAAATGCTTCCTTCGAGTAGCAAACTGTATTTCCTTTTGTGCTTTCATTGCTTGACCTTGAGGGTAAGAGCAGAGCATAGAGTGCTCCACGATGTGGGGAGGGCAAACCTGTGGTTGCCGAGTCTTTATTTTCTTATGGGCTTTCCACCAGCTTTCCACCGGTGGGGTTCCAACTGAGGAGGGGATGATGACTCGGGCACCAGCAGGGCCACCACCCCACCGGTTCGTCACACCTCCACTCCTCCATTTCTGGAGCTGACAGCTCCACTACATCCTTCACCTGCCCCATGGCACCTGCACTCTCGGGCTGCTTCTCAGGCCGCTGCTTCTCAGGCTACCATGACATCCTTTACCTTTCCCACAGCATCTCATACTGACGCCATTTCAATCACCAACAACAAATTTTTTACCTCCTCAATGGCGCCTCGTAGCTCACGTTCTCATGCCTCCTGAAGGAGGATGTCTTTCTCCCTTACACCCTTTCTCAATATTGTGAGAAGAAAACTCCTCACAGTTCCTGCAGCCTCACAGGCACTCTGTTTCTCTGAGGAATACCCTATTTTGCTGAGGGCCAACTTTACTGCCTTGGGTATTGCCTCCACCCCTTCCCAGTCCTGGGGTGGGGCCCAGTCCTCTAGGAGGCAAGTCACCTCCGACCACATGTTCCACATATCTCCTGGGGGACACTTGACTGTCTCCCCATCCATAAGCGCAGCCGCTGAAGCACCCCTCCCATGAGGGCAGATTGTTCTGTTCCTTGGTCAATAATGAGTCCTGCCCATGTCACCAATTGTCTTGCCAATGGGTTTCAGCCCCAGACAAGTTCATTATTCAATGAGACCTAAGAATGACAATGAAACGTCCCTGGGGTGAGAGGGTTTATACTCAATTTTATTCCCACGGTGGCAGGTCAGTCACTAGAATCCTATCCACTTAGCACAAGTCTGCAAGCGGCAAGCTGGTCTCTGCCTCTGGGCCTCTCTGCCCCCACACCTGTCTCAGTCTCTGTCCTTAGCGCTGCCACCACTCCAGCCTCTGCTCTCCAGCTATGCAGCCATGCAACAGCCTAGAGTGTCAATAAGAACGTATTGCCCACACGTGTGTATTGAGCAAGCTGATGAGGGCCAGGTGAGAATCCTGGCCATAGGAGCCCTCCCTTTCCCCACCAGCGGGACACCAGGACCCACGGGTGCTCACGCTCATTGTTGCTGACCAGCTGATGTGCCTTGGTCTGGTCCAACTACTTACGTAGCAACACGGGGAAGGCTGCCAGCTTCCCTCGGATGTCACCCACAGCATCAAGGTTGGAGGTGGTGAGAGACAAATGTAGATTTAGTTTGTATTTTCTCTTGCTCACACTAAGGTTCCTTTTCCAACTACCAGTTTGGGTGACCTATAGCTACCTTAGGCTCAACATCAACTCCACTCACTCCCACAGTCATGTAAACAAACCCCTCATTCGCTATCATTCACCGTTTTTCTGCTTCTCTGGATTGAACCCTGACACAACTTGTTACGGAAAACCAGAAAACCTGAATGTCTTGCCAATGGGTTTCAACCCCAGGCAAGTTTGCTATGGATTCAATGCGACCAAAGAAATTAACAGCAGAACGTTCTTTGGGGTGAAAGGGTTTATTACCCAGCTTGTTCTCCCCGCGGTAGGTCAGTTGAGCACTAGCGTCTCTGCCTCCACCCAGAGCACTGGGCGGAGCTCTCCATATAGCACAATAATAGCTTGTTGCCTAAAGGTGTGGAAGCTGTAGCCTAGCAACAAGCCAGTTACATCATCAGGTGGTTTAAGTTCAGGGAGGATCCTGGCCATAGGAACCCCAACTTCCCCACACTCCACCCCTCCAGGATTCTCGCCTTACAGTCTACACACTTTCCATCTTCCGCAATGGTCCCTGTGCGAGAAAGCTGGAGCACTGTAACCAGATTCCACAGCAGCAGCAGAGGATAACAACAACTTAGAGATAATAAAAAATTAAGATATAGGTAACAAAATTATAATAATCCTCAAGCCAGAGAGGTTCCTAATAACAAAAATTATAATTATTCTCAAGCCAGAGGAAGTTCCTAATCCACAAAGACTTTAGGGGCGATAAGACACATGTTTTAATGCCACCAACATAGGCAAATCTTGTCCATCAGGTAGGATGCATGCAAGAGAGTGGTCCTGTGATAGGACTGTAGCAGGAAGGTGGTCCCTTCCAGGTCTAGTATACCATACTTTTACTCATTTCCCCGTGGGGGTTACTGAAGGGTCTATATATAGTGCTACTGGAGGTGCATGCACTGGCCATAATGATAAAACAAAACTCCCTGGTAAGATGCTCCTACCTTCTGGCTGTTCAGGATATACTACTGTGACCTTTAGCGGCCACTCTGCTGTTATTCCAGGAATACACAGGAGGCCAGCTTCCGGGCCTTGTCCCCAAGGTGCCAGGAGAGCCAGCCATCATTGGTCCATGTGTCGTAAGGTCCAAGGCCATGTCCACTCAATGGAGTCTCCAGGATTCAGTGCAGTTGGTGCTGGCAGCAAGATGTTATTCTGGTGACCGTACCTCGGCTTCAGTGATTCTTCCTTGGTTTGCACTTGCAGTTGTATAGGGGAGGCAGCCATATGTGTTAACATCTCTACGGGGCTCAGGGCTCCCTTTTGGGGTCTCTCAGTCAAACATCATAGCACAGTCCATAAGTGGACTGACCATCCCTGCAGACTATTGGTATCTGACTTTAGTCCGGATTTTAACAAGCCATTGTGCCTCTCTATCATGCCTGCTGTGGTAGGATTGTATGGCACATGAAACTTCCACTTGATTCCCAGCTGTCGCACCCATTCTTGCAGTGTACGTCCAGTAAAATGGGTGCCCTGATCACTCTCAATTACCTGTGGTCGGCCAAGGCAGCAAAGAGACGCTCCAGGCCTCTTTTGATCGTCTGCTGGTCTGCACAACGGGTAGGAAAAGCAACCAGAAGTCCAGTAGCTGTGTCCACACAGGTCATCGCATACCGATATCCTTCTGACACAGGTAGAGACCCAATATAGTCTATCTACCACCTGACGAGGGGTATAGGCCCCTTAGCTATTGTCCCATGTTGCTGTGGAACTGGGTGTAAGTTCCTTTTGGAGCACACAACACACTCCTGCCGGGCTCTACTAACTTCTTTGAAGGCCAAAGGCAAGCCCCACCGATGGGCTACAGCCCACACTGTCTTTTGCCTGCATGCAACAAAGGCAGATGTAGCCATTGGGCTACATCAGAGGCAGGCTTGCCTTCTAACCAACGTATCTGGGCCAATTTTTCTGCTTCATCATTTCCTGGGGATGCCAGTGGCGAATGACCTGTCACATGGTATACTGTAGACCACAGGCCCATACGTCTTGCCACAATTCTTGCCCCCAAAGGGGTTGGTGACTAACCAGCCAGTTGGCATGGTACCAGGTTGGTAGCCACAGGGTCAAGCCCCGATAGACAGCCCAGCTGTCAGTGCAGACAACTATAGGGGAGGGCTCCTGGCTGATCACAAGCCACACGGCCCGCAACTCTGCCCATTGGCTGCTCTTCCCCTCACCATCTTCCATCCATATTGTCTCAGTCTTAGGATTGAAAGCTATGGCCCTCCGTTTTGGGGGCTGCCCACGGCTGGAGCCATCTGTGTACCATGCATCTTTGGGTATAGGGGTTCTTCCCTCCCGATAGGGACTCTCTGCTACTAATGGTTTTAAAGCAAGTCCTTCCTGCTTTTCACTAGTATATGTCACCGGCCACAACATGCATTGGAGTTCTTCACTCAAGGGGCTACTAGAAAGGGCACTACGCTGCTGTAGGTAAGCACCCCGCTTAGCTAGTGTGGGTGTTTGTGCCACGCCACTCCTTGGCTTTTGGGTCCAGTCTCGTACCCACCCCAAGATGGGATAGGTGGTTATTACCTTTATCAGGGCCATTCCAGTGATGGGCTCTGTAGCCAGCAAGGTGTGATACATGACAGCCAGTTGTTTTTCTATCAAAGTGTATCATACCTCTGCCCCTTCCCAGAGTTGTGACCAGAATCCAACGGGTTGGTGAGCTCGTTCAAGCCGCTGCCAGAGACCCCAGCCATAACCATCTTCAGTCACATGAACGTAGCTCACAGGGCCTTGATGGGTCTATCACACTCAAGGGCTGCACGGCCTTAACTGCCTGTTTTGCTGTAGTAAAGCCAGATGCACATGTCTCATCCCAGTCTCACCTGATGCCCTTTCATACCAACCGGTATAAGGGCTTCAGAATTTGTGCCAAGTGCAGGATAAACACTCTCCAGTAGCCTAGAAGACCCAGAAACTCCTGTAGCAATGCTACAGTAGTGGGGGTAGGAAAGGCCTGGACTTTATCTATAACTGCTTCTGATATCACTTTGGTCTTACCCGACCAGACGACCCCCAAGAATTTGACAGACAAACCAGGTCCCTGAACTTTGGTGCTGTTCACAGCCCATCCTTTCTCCTGTAGATGTTGCAGCAGTCTAGGTGCTGCACCTTCTAGATCTGAATCAGACGTGAGCATGACATCATCAATATAATGGTACAGCCACACCGTTGGTGGTTTCTCCCATGTGGCCAAGTCCTGGGCTACAAGTCCATGACAGATGGTGGGGCTGTGGAGGTATCCCTGTGGGAGGACGGTGAAAGTCCATTGCCGTCCTTCCCACGTGAAGGCAAACTGTTCCTGACTTTCCTGCTCAATGTTAATGGAAAAGAAGGCATTAGCAAGATCTACCACATAATGATATGTTCCTAGTTCATGGCTGAGAGTATCCATCAAGCCTGCAATAGAGGGGACAGCAGCATGCATAGGGGGTATGACCTTATTCAGTTCTCTGTAATCCACATTCATAAGCCAGGAGCCATCTGCCTTTTTTACTGGCCACACTGGGGAATTGAACAGACTATGGGTGGGCATTATAATACCCACCTTGTCCAGCTCCTGGAGAGTTTCTCCAATCTCTTTATGCCCCCCAGGCAGTTTGTATTGTTTGGTATTAGTCACCTGCCAAGGCACAGGCAAAGCTATGGGCGGGTGCCTAGCATGTCCCCTCAGAACTGCCTTCACCACACATACTCTCAGTCTGAACTCACCTACAGTGGTCTGCCACCATAGACCCTGCAGGATATCAATCCCCAAAATATACTCAGGGATAGGAGATATATACACAGTATACTCTTTTGGAGGTAGACACCCTATTCCCAAAGGAATTTGAGCTTTTTTCACTCCGATAGCCTTCTCCCCATATCCATCTATGATAGTGGAGGTCCCGGGGAACCCCTCAGGGTTACCATGAACCAGTGAACATTCAGCCCCAGTGTCCACCAAGGCCAGGACATGTTGTATATTCACTAGTGACCAATGGATAGATATTTCAACATGTGGCCTCTGGTTTCCCCCTCTCCCACCGGTCCCTCAGGGCAGATACCTTGACCTTCCCCTCAGTCAAACCGTGTTCCCCAATCACCTTCCTGTGTGGGCTCAAGTGAGGTTGGCTCACTTTCCAACAGGAAGTCTTGCAAACACACAGGCCGGACTCGCGGCTCTGTCTCTGACCTCTGCATCTTTGGTCCTAATGGCTGGAACTGCTGCTCTGGTTTCAGCTGTTGCCATAGCTCTAGTAAGATCCTATTTGACTTCCCATCTAATTTCTTTCCATCTGCTCCTGCCCATATTAAATCAACCCACATCTGGGTCCTTGTAACCTTCATGGGGTCCTGTAAATTCTTCTTGTGAGTAAGAGGTCTTATTTCTCTCCGGATTTTCATTGCTTCAGCCTCTCCTAAGTCTGCTACTGTATGTGTCACCTCGCTTATGGGATGCCCTAAGTAAGGGGAAAGAATGGCCACTAGAGACCCAAAGAGGGATGTAGGAGTTGTTTGAAGTACAATACTTCTCATCCCAGTAGTGAAAATCTCTTCATCTGGGCCATAATTCTCTGGACTATATATAGATGGCATTTCTCATGCCTAGCTCTTGTAGCACCTGTTGGAGTTCAGCATATGTCTGCCATCTAACAGGAGAGGATGGTAGATCACCCGGATTGGGCCACACAGCACGAAGTGTAGCCATGAGCCAATCGAGGAGGGAGTGACTCCCTAGGATCTGATGTGCAGTTTGTAATCGCTGCCTCAAGGCAGGCTGCACTGTCATGGAAGACAGCTTTCCTGTCTCTGACCCCGACAGAACAATTCCATTCACCCCTAAGTCCCACAGACGCAGGAGCCAAGCTGGTATTGACTCTGAGGGCTTCTGTCTAAACCGGGAGCCCAAATCCACCAGCTCAACCTGAGTATAGGGGTGGACCATAGAATGCTCCACGACCTGGGGAGGGGGCTGCTCCTCTCCTTGGGGAACTTTCAACTGCTGGGTCTTTATTTTCTTTACCACCACTGGGCATGCTTTCAATACAGGAGGCGCCAGTGCCTCCGGCATCACCCCTTCGTCTTTCTCCAGCTCCTCCATTTCTGGGGCTGATGGCACCTTTCTTTCCCCTCCCCCGAGTGCATCCTCTGCTACAACCTTTACCTTTTCTACTGTGCCTCACAGCAATGCTACCTCAGTCTTCAGAAGGTCTCTTACCTTCAGCTCAATGCTTCCCAGCTGACGTTCTAGTACCGCCTCCACCTGTGCTTCCCTCAGGAGTCTTTTTCCTTGATGCCTCTTCCTCCTTCAGAACACCTGGCAGTGCTGCTGTCTCATCTCCAATGGCACCCTGCTGCCCATGCTCTTGTATCAATGCCATCTCTTTATTCAGGGAATCCACAAAAGTGTGTGGCTCGCATTCTCCTGCCACCTCCTCTCACATCAATGCCATTTCCCTCCTCAGGGAATCCACAGAATTTTACAGCTCGCATTCTCGTGCTGCCATTTCTTGGGTCTCTTCTGTAGACTTTTTTAATACTGTGAGAAGCAGCCAACCCACAGTCCTCGCTGCCTCACGGGCACTCTGCTTCTCAAAGGATCTGCTTACTATACCAAGGGCCACCCCTACTGCCTCAGGTATCACCTCCACTTGCCTCCAGTCCTGGGGTGGGGTCCAGTCCTCTAGGAGGCAAGCCACCTCAGACCACATACCCATTGGGGGACAATCCACTGTTTCCCCATTCACAGGGGCAGCCCACTGAAGCACCCCTCCCATAAGGGCAGCTTGTCTTTTTCCTTGGTCAACAATGAACCCTGCCGACTTTCACCAATTGTCTTGCCAATGGGTTTCAGCCCCGGGCAAGTTCGCTATGGATTCAATGCAACCAAAGAAAATGACAGCAGAACGTTCTTTGGGGTGAAAGGGTTTATTACCCGGCTTGTTCTCCCGGTGGTAGGTCGAACACTAGCGTCTCTGCCTCCGCTCAGAGCACCGGGCCGAGCTCTCTATATAGCACAGTAATAGCTTATTGCCTAAAGGTGTGGAAGCGGTAGCCTAGCAACAGGGCAGTTAAATCATCAGGTGGTTTAAGTTCAGTGAGGATCCTGGCCATAGGAACCCCAACTTCTCCACACTGGACTGGATTGCTGATGGAAGAACCAGATGGCACTCAGAGGTCTTGGGAGGGTGGAGGTTTATTTTACACCAGTGGGCTCTGAGGAGAGTGATCTCCAAAGCTCTGAGCCTCAAATACAGCAGGGTCATGCCTTTTATTCATTTACTACAAAGCTAAGGGGGGAGTCAGCACCCAGAAACTGTTGCAGTAGGAGCTATTAGGTCAGTATAGGTGTATTCAGGATGCTAGTTATATTTTAGTCTATTTCTGTAAAGGTTACCTGGATACCATATTATAAACTAATGGGCTTCCATGACTATGTTTAACAAGCTGTTCCATACCACTGAGTCCCAGTGGGGGGGTGGGGGAGGGAATAAACTGTTAGATTGTTTAATCTTAAGCACCCAAGTACCTTGTGATTCCTTTATAATTCTTGAAGTCTTAACAGAAACTTTGTCTCCTTGCCTTCCTACCAAACCCCGAGAGGGGGAGGGATTTGGGAGCTTTCTGAATATTTCCTCATCAGCTGAGTCCGTTGTTGTCTTAACCTGTAAATTCAGGTGATTTCCCCAAACTACAGTCTTGAGTTATTTCTGATAGAGCAAGAAATATGTAAGATTACTGAGCCCTTGACTATGTGCAAACACTCTGCCTACTACTTTACATGCATTATTTTATTTACTCTCATTAAATGGTTCAAATCCCTCATCAGGCTGGTCATGTTATCATTATCGCCAGTTGGTATTACAGAGATACTTACTAGTTACAGTAGTATTTCAAGTTCTTCCATTTGGTATTTGTGGACTGGGTGACCAGTCTACATAGACAGCACCTAGAACACAGGTGGTGTCCATTAAGGGTTTATTTCACCTTCTTCCCCACTGTAGGGAAAATGGAAGTTCCTATGGCCAGGATCCTCACCTGAGCCTAATCTACTTGATGATGTAACTGGCGTACTGCTGGGCTACTGCTTCCACACCCGTTGGCAATGAACCATTATTGTCGGTGATACTATATAAAGAGCCCCGCCCAGTGTTCTGCCTGGAAGCAGAGATGGAGAAGGGCTTGTGGCGTACAGACTGCCCAAGACAGATGTGATTCCAGCACCTGACCTGCTACCATGAGAATAAAGCTGGGTATAATCCCTTTTGCCCCTAATTTCCATCGGTCTCACAGACTCTAGTGTGAACTTGCCTGAGGGCAACCCCCCTTACACGCACCCTCAATCTTGGCACTAACCTCTGTCCAAAGGTACGACATCCAAGAGCTCAGTTCCCCTCTGTGAATGAAATCTGGCTCCAAATTATTTGCCAAGTGACAGGGTTCTGCTACCGCAGTCAAGTCTCAGATGGCACAGCTTGCCTCGGTCCCAAGGGCTGACACATTGAAGGGGTGCCTGTGGTTCCATGCCACTTACTGGCATGTCCCTTCCCTTTTAAATAGACATTTACCTCTATTTGGGAGCCACTTCATATTGAACCCTTTCCCCCAACAAACAGTAATTTCCCATGACCAAGGTGACTGCCTTCCTTGGATACCCCTCCATTTTAAGTGTTTTGTGAGCTAAGGGATAGTATTTTTAACTGATTTTTTCATGTCCTTTGTTTAAAACCCTTAACAAAGAATGATTTGCAAAATGGTTTCCCACAAGTAATTGCTTTGTAGAAGTAGGGAATGGCAGACATCCTTAAATAGAGTTAAAAAAATCCTAATTAACTTACACCTGCAGCAGCTGTCACTTGTGTAAGGTGTGTAACTAGCAGCCAGAGTGTGTGCTGGAAAAATGGGATTGTCTGCTTAAACAGGCAGTGCAGCCCAGAGGCTGAGCTCTCCAGTAATTGGATGATCGCAGGCCTGAATACAGTGTGGCCACCTGAGCCGCACTCCCTTGCTCACATGACAAAACAGGTGTGACCACTTAAAAAATTGAATCCTCTTTATTTTATAAGTATGAATTTTCTGTTTTTCAGTCCAGAAGTTCTAAGCTATGGCTACACATTAGAATCACCAGGGAGACTTTAAAAATTTTCATGCCTAAGTGGTGCCCAGACCAATCAGACTAGCCTCTCTCAGGCATCAGAGTTTAAAGCTCTGCAGGTGGGTCCAATGTGCTGCCAGGCTTGACCACCACATGTAGACTGTGGTTCTGACTTCACCCCATCAGAATCACCATGAAGCCTGTTAACTACCCCACCCCACCCCAATTCTCAGAGGCAAGGGTGTCCAAGACTTTGTACCTGTCATATTTATTCTAAGAATGCTGCTAATGCTGAAAACAATGTTGAATTCCTTTTGGAATTAAAGTAATTTTTTGCCCATATGACAGACATTGTGCTGTTTTATATCCTTTTAGCTCACTTACCCATTTTCACAAAACCACTACATTCTCATCCTTGAGGTCTGAGAAATAGTGCCAGACCCAGGATGACGCCTGCCTACCTTTTATAAAGGCACCTGCTGCAGTTCCTCCATCCCATCACCTGCTTTGTTTCCTTCTGCCACTTCCTGCCCCAGTCTGCAATCCTGTTGATTTCCTCTTCCAGGCGCATGCAGCATTCCACAATGGCAGAAACCCTACTTGTCTTCTTCACCTGGTGCCTAGCTTGTGGCCGGCACTCCACAAATGCTTGTTTACTGAGTGAATCCACGAGCAACCCTAGGCTAGAGGCACTCTTACAGCCTCTATTTCAGACCAGGAAGAGTTACAAAAAGATTAAAAGATTAAGTAACTTATCCAAGATCATAGTGGAGTAACAGATTCAAACTGTGTCCTGACCACAGTTGGACTCTCAAACCACTGCAAGAATCAGTCATCAGCCTTAAATTAAGTATCAACCTTCTTTCCCAGAAATAAATGAATTACTCACCTAAGAATGTTAACTATCTTTGCTTTACTGATACTTGGTTCAAAGCTATTTTTTTTTCAAGTCAACAAAAAAATCCAATTTCAACAAAAACCCAAACTCATGTGGCCAAGCTGTATAAACAGTGGCAATTTATTTCCTAAAAACTCTGTCCATACCAGAAACCTTACAATGTCCCAAAGCAGGTTAGAGATTCCTACCTCATGTAAAACCACACCAAAACCTTTTAACAAAATATTGGGTTTTAAGGGAAGAAAAGCTCCATGAAAACAAATGGATTTGAATTATGACTTTATTTAGCATGCCAATATAATTTATTCTGGTAATAAACTAACATGTACACTTATCAAAAACATTGGATGCTTTCCCCCAAAAAAGTGCTTTTGAATGTGCACATTAAAGTACAGGCAGAATCCTTTAAACAGGTGACTTTATACTTTTCAAATTTAGAAGTGTAGTAACATCAAATTGAGACAGGGACCATGGGCTTAGACAGAGTAGGGTGAGGGCCTGCGGAAAAAACAAAGCAAGATAATCCATTGTGAAATTTGCTTTGGCCTGCTGGGGGGGTGGGCAGCTTATTTTTCTGACTTCACCCAGGTGCTGCTTTTCTTCCTCCAGCCCTAATCAGGTGATGTGCAACCTGGGCAATTTAACAAGCAAGTCCAAAACTTTTAACAAGTAGTAAAAACAGGAAGGACTCCATCTTGAAAATAAGGTTGCATTTTAAAACCCAATTAGTTAAAAAGTAAGTTTCTTAACATACTCTTTAACAAACACAATAACTCAGCCCACCTGGGGAACAAAGTCTTGAGTGATATGCTCCCAGACCAGGGAGCTGCTGTCCTGGGAGGAAATCAGAGCAGTAAGTTTCCTGTAAATAACCAGGAAGACTAGTAAAAAACTTAGTCTTTTCAAAGATAAACATTTTGGGACCACTTACCAGGTGTGCATCCCCAGCCCTTTGTCTCTCAACCACCTATAAAACCCCTAGACAATGCACCACCCCGGGGCGCTCTTGTCCCCTTCCTGGAATGAGCCAGGAGCTCTGTTCTCTCGCTTTTATGGCTAAATAAAAGCCTCTCACTTGCTGTCCTACTTTTTTTTGTGTTTGCGAAGTTCATTCTTCTACTCTGTAAACAAGAACCCCTGCATCAAAATTACTGAAGGAGTCTCTCTAACTCATGATAGGTTTGAGTTTATGAAGGTTTCAATTACCAGCTCCTGCAAGCTATAAAACCTTGAAGCATAGTACTGACCGTTTTGAAATCACCTGACCCATTCTCCTAAAATGAGGAATCCACTGGTTTTGGAGATTACAAAGTTAGGAAGAGACAGAAGAGCCTGGATTACAAACCAGATCTCAGAGGCACTCCAACACATTAAGCTCAAGAAGGCACAAATACCACACACAACTCTGGTCACAACTGGAAGGCCCTGGTGTTACTCTTTGCTTTATATAGGATTAAATCCTGATGTGTTCTTGGTAGTTAGCAAATTTAGGGGCCCAGTGGCTGCAGAAATCATTCCCACTGTGGCATATTGTCATGACAGCTGATGCCACTTATGCTTCTGTTCTTCGGGGATGTCTGGATGCAGGCACCTTGCTGTCCGGCTCTTCTAGCTCATAGTAGATCTACGTCTCAAGGGTGTCTGTTCTTGCTTGAAATTTATCAGCGGAGGGAGCTACTTTACTGGTATTTACAAAACCATCAAATCTGAGTATGGAACAGTTCATCTCTCTGCAGCTTGTCCCCACCAGGGGCACATACCCTGCCACATTCATCTGAGGTGTCACTGGTTCCAAAGCAATTGCGGATCACTTCTGGGACATCAGTGTTCCAGACAGCAGAGACTTCTCATTACATAAAGAATTCTCCACATAGTTTCACCTAATGCACCAAGCCCTTGTGGCACATGATTTCTGATTCATTACGTCTCAGCCTAATGGCTGCACAGCCATGTTGTGGCAGGTAAAAAAAGCCTTTCATTTCGATTTTCTCTCCCAGTGAGAATTTACTCAGTTCCCATTCTGGCAAGCTTTTTTTCTAATTGCAGGAGTCATTCCAAAAAAAACCTACCAGACAACAGTGAGTCTTTTTAATTTTAATAGACACAAAAAAACTGAGTATATAAAGGGAACTGCTGAGTTTCCACGTGAGTGACTGTAATTTCTTGCTATTCTCCCCACTGTAGCAGAGATGGATAGCCTATCTTTGCATATTTCCTTTTCTCCAGGGCAACATCTCTGTAAGAGTGAATATTTGGTTAGGTTGCAGCTTATAGAGGCTTATTAGATGTGCCCTCAGGGGCATATATTTTTAGGCATCTCATTTTCAAGTTCATCCTCAGCAAATATAACAGTTGTTACAGACGCTTTACCTTTTAAGAGAAGTGGATGGATTCTTTTGTGATAATGCTGAAAGTCTCACTGCCAGCCATGAAGCTGTGGCACTAACCCCCACCCAGGATGCAACTTCATCAGCTGTGACGCTCTAACACTAACCCCAACCTAGGATGTGATTTCATTAGCTCATCTGAAAATAAATAGACAAGACCCAGACACAGAAATATTTGCTCTGATCTGGCTAAACCACTCAAGCATTTATTTTCCTTGGTTGGCATATTTTTCTCCTCCCATTCTGTTAGCAATTTCAATTCCTTTGGCTGTTTTCCTTTCTATCTTGCCCCTATTTTCACAGAACATGTAGAATATTGATCAGGAAACTGTATTTCCTCACCATTTCACTTTTGGGTTTTCTTTCGTACTCACTAGTTTTTAGCTCTGGAAAAATTGTGAGCCCAGTATATTTTCTCTTTAACACTGTATGGCCAGAACTCAAACGAAGTATAGTGGAAACGGCACGCTTAACAGAACATGAACCTTCTGATAACAGCAGTGCCGGGAAGACCAGCATGGTGTGGGACCTGAAAGTACAGTACTGCTAAGGCAACAAATATTAAGTGTAAAATGGCAAAACTGATGTCAGATGTCACAGAAGGGCTAATTTTAATAATCTTAATAACCAACTCAAAAACAAAATCCCTTTTTTATGAAGGAATCTAATGACTTTGAGGTAGATGGTGCTGTTATCAGATAATGAAGTAATGGGTGTAAGAAATAAAAATAACAAAACTGAGAGAAAGAAAGCACTGACTTGGAATTACCTTCCTGTTAACTCAGATGGAAGATTAAGAACACTTGCAATTAAAGTTCTTAGCACACAGTCCAGGTGCTTCAGTCTTGGACTTGCTTCGTTAAGTGGGATGAGCTCGGAGGCTGACAGGAAGGAGCCATACTCCACCAGAGCAGCAAACCACAGAATGGCCGTCCCCAGGAAGAAGCCAATGCCTTTGCATTTGATTTTTCCATCTTGGCTCTTTCCCGAATGTTGAGGATTAGGATTCCTGAGTCCTTCTTCAGCATTTCACTAATTCTTTGTTGGTGGAAGGGGCTGGGACTGCTTCTCCGCACATAAACTGATCCTGTGGTAGAACAAGAAACTGTATTAATCACTGAGTGTGTGTCACAGATGCATCAAAATTAAACTTTCATTTTGTTCCAGAACAAATCCAGCTCTGTTAATTTAGTTTTTCTACTGCTACCCTTGTTCAGAGTCAATGTCACTATTGCAACCATAAACTTAAGAATGTATCAGTTTTAGTCCTGAATTCATATTTAATGTAAAGCACCTTATCTTATAAACAAACATGCCCATCTTCACTACAAAGCATCCACATCTCAAAACTCCTATTTCTACAGACATGTCACACCTTTTCAGTTTCTCTATTACCATTTACATTAAAACTTCTCCATTTCAAATACCTATCCTCTTCAAAGTAATTATTTCTTCCAACTAAAAAGGATAGCCTATTATGTGTTTCCCAACAATGACAATATATAATGTTAGTTACTTTGTAAATATCCGGTCTCCGATTACTTCTCCTGGTTTGTGTCAGCTACTACAGGAATCTCTGCCTACTAGGTTACCCCTCCTCTCCTGCAGTCTGATGCCCATAAGGACGAGCCTGGATTCTGCCCCATTGCTCTTCCACTCCTGCCCAGTGCCTGGAACCCTCCTGCACTGTGCTCTTTGGAATTTATGGTCCATCACTGACACAATGCTCCATATTGTCAACCTATTCTTTAAAACGTCCCTGTGCCTTCTTGCTCTAACACAGTGGTTCTCAAGGTCGGGGGGGGGGAGGGTGTTGCTTTGTCTCCAGGGGATGTTTGGCAATGTGGGGAGATATTTTGGGTTGATGCAACTAGGGAGCATCTAGCTTCCAGTGAGTAGAGGCCAGGAATGCTACTAAACGTCCTACAGTGCAGAGGACAGCTCTACAACAAAGAACTATTCAGTGCCAGATGTCCATGATGCTGAGGTTGAGAAGAGGCTGGCCCCTAAGGACACCGTTTCCCCTGGAGCCTTTTCAAGAAGCGGCTCAGTGTTCTCCCGGAGCCCCAATACCAGACACTGGAGGAGGGGCTGGCTGCTCCTTCTGCCCCTGTTCTCCTTCCCTCATTAAAAGCCCTCAACTTTGAAACTTACAGCATGAGACTGTATCATCACTGCTCCTCTCCATTGCTGTCATTTACCCCCAAGGATCCCTCATTCTAGCCGCTCTGGGACTTCCACTGTATTCATCCTATACCTTTTCACTGCCCCTTAATGTTTACCTAGTTTAAATTCCATGGCCAATTGTAACTGCTTGTCTCTCACTCCTTCCTATTCTCTAAGCAATATCCCAGCCCTAGTTCAGTCTAACTTCCTGTGTCAACGTTCATCTGTGTAGCTGAATGTCTACCACCTCAAACCCTCTCTTGGTCCTCTATCACCACCAGTTTCTGCCTCATGTCTTTGCTGCTCTTTGCAGCAAACTCTTGGAAAGAAATGTTTGCACTTGCTGCCTCCTAGTCTTCTCTCATTCTCTTCAACAAGTTTTCCACCAATCAGTTTCTGTCTTTGTTACACCACTGAAGCTGCTCTTATCACCATTGCAGATGGCTTCCCTGTTAAAGGCAATGAAGAATTTGCATCTGTGGGATCTGACAAGGCCGATCACTTTCATCACCTCTCCTCACTGGCTTTCAGGATGTGGCACTGGCGGTTTCCTCCTCCCTTAGTGGTTCCTCCTTCCCAGCCAGCTTTGCTGGTTTGTCACTTCCCTCCATCACCTTTTAATGTTGGAGTGCCCCAAGGCTCCATCCTTTCTTTTGTCCACCTCTACGCACAGACCTGGTGATCTCATCCAATCTCCTGGCTCTAAGTGCTATCTGTATGCTGGTAATGCCCCCATTTACAGCACCAGCCAATCTTTCTCAGAGTGAACTCCAGGCTTCCATATCCAATTGCCTTCTCACCTAC
Organism: Smutsia gigantea; assembly: GCA_032199065.1. Classification (NCBI taxonomy): domain Eukaryota; kingdom Metazoa; phylum Chordata; class Mammalia; order Pholidota; family Manidae; genus Smutsia; species Smutsia gigantea. The sequence continues at coordinate 331,081 of JAVSCE010020452.1, forward strand.
TCTACTCAGATGAAAAACAGGCCTCTCAAACATAGTATGCCCAACCTCTGCCCCTATACCTGCAACACCAGCCCTCAGTTGATCCACTTTTCCAGTTATGAGAGGCACAAATGCTGAAATCTTCCTCCACTCCTCTCATATCCCATAGCCAATCTGTAAGACAATCCTATCCTTTAAGATGTATCCAGAATCCAACCACTTCTTACTACCACCACTGCTGCAGCCTGGTCCAAGCCACCGATCTCCTCCTTTGATTAGTCTAACTGGCTCCAATCTGGTTTTCCTGCCTTTATCTTTGCTCTCTCAGTCTACTCTGAATACAGCAACCAGAATCACTCCTTTAAAACTTAAGTTGGATCACGCTCTCCTTTGTCCAAGAATCCTCCAGTGGCCCCTGTATCACTCACAGCCAAAGCCAAAGTCCTTAAAGTGGTCCCCAAACACCTCTGTGATCTGCCCCATTCCACAAATTTCATCTTGGACTACTCTCCCCTCAATCGCTCTGCTCTGGTCACACTGGCCTCCCTGCTGTTCCTCAAAAAACCAACCAAACAAACAAACTAGGCCTATTCCTGCCTGAGGGCTTCTTCGGTGGAAGTTCATGTTGCCAGACTGTTCTCGCCCCCCCCATATGTACAGGGCTCACTTCCTCACCTCTTTTAGTCTTTGCTCAATAAGGCTTGTCATGATCACCCTATTTAAAACTGTAACCTCTTCTCATACCAGCACTCCTGATCTCCCTTACCCTGTTTTCTTTGTTCCAGAACACATTTTAATACAAGAATAAATCAGTAAACTTCTAAATCATACCGATTTTCCCATGAGGCTAAGTGCCTTGTTACCACCTTCTCCATACTCATTTTACAATCCATTCTTGAGAATGTTAAGCTCTACTATTGGTTAGTTATATCTCAAAAAAAGGAAAAAGAATGTTAAGCTTCTTACTTAAGACTCTATTCAAAGTACTGACCAAAAGTTGGGGAGGAGGTGGGCAATAATAACATTTATTTTGTTTACTATTGTCAATATTCTTGGGTGAAAAACAATTGGACAATTAAAGACTAAAACGAAGTTGTAAAATTTCAAGAATGTCTTACATCTTAAACAAGTTAATGCAGAGTTCTATGTATAAGCCAGGAGACAAAAACTACATGATTGTTCCCTTCAAAATAAATCTAGGAGCTCTAAATAATTTTAATTACTTATTAAATAAAGGAGAATTAAAGGCTGTCAGTTAAATAACCTTTGTAATTATTTTTCTTCCATTCAGTAAGTAACAACAATTTTCATTAGATATAGAGCTGTATATTGCCCTCTCTCCAAGGCTAGAGTTAATTAATTTAAGCTTTTAAAATTTCAATTTAAGATATGGATGTTTATTAATAGTTTTCAAAATTACTTTAAAATACAGCATTTATTTAACACTGTTGGGAAATATTCTCCTGCGCTTATGTATCACAGAGACCACTCTAGGTCCTTGTGTCGAAACCCTCCCTCCCCGCGCCGTTGTAAATTCAATCCCTTACTTTGTCATAAATCACTTTTATAATGAGAGAGCAGCTAGGACACGTTGCCACGTCTTCCCCATTCTCCAAATCTTCCTATAACAAAATCAAACACCGTATGGTCAGCACAGTCTTCCCTTTGCGATCTCCTCCCAAGCCCCGCCACCCCTGTGGACAAGCTCCTTTGTGGCCTGCCTCCCCCAAGGCACCTGAGGGCCAAAGAGCCCAGTCTTCCCTGAAAGTGTCACTTCCAATCCCCAGGAAGGTTCAGTCGGCTTAAACCCCTGGGAAGCCAAAAAAGCGTCCCTTCCTCTAAATTAGTATCCCAGGAAGTGGGACGCAAAGGCGGGATGACTGAGACAAGGCTGACGCTCCCGCCAGCCAGCCACGCCTCCCCGCCATCCCCAGTACCGGCTACAGGCCAGAACCAGGTGCCCGCTGCCAGCTCGAGTGTCAACGGGTGGAGGTGGGGCAGGATTCCAGAACAGGGTGAGGAGGAGGGGATTCGGTGCCGCACCACTACGGAACGGCGGAAGGAACACCCCAGGGAGGAAACGCGCCTGCTCCGGGGAGGCGCCCAGTGGCACCCCGTACTTACCCTGGTGATACAGAAGTTATCTCCACACGGGCAGGGGTAGAAATAGGTCTCTGAGTCCTCGTCATATTGGAAGTCCTCGATCTCCACTTCATCGTGAAACACCGCCATATCACTTGGGCCAGCAGAGGCCTGTCACCCCGCCGTCCGACTACCTCCCGAGATGGTGTAACTTCCCGGGCCTCTGCCCCGGCCGGGCGTTGTCACCACGCACCGGTTCAGGAACGATCGCTTCCAGGGCACACAATAGCGCAACTCCGGGCTTGGCGCCAACTGGGTGACCGGGTAGCAGTCACCATGGAGATGGTTGAGCTAGGGGGCGGAGACGCTGGAGGACGCCGCTCGAGGCTCAAAACTGTCGCGCACCGCTCCGCCCATCGGGCCGCAGCGACCAATCAAACGTGGGAATAGCTCGTGCATCTGTGATGTCACGCCAGGGGCACCGGAAGCTCTGCGGCGCGGGTGGTGGAGTTTGGCCCTGGTGTGCGAGTTCGGTCGCACTCCGGCGGTGTGGAGGCCTCCTGCTGTGTCTGTGGTTGCCCCGCTTCTGGTCCTCGGACCTCAGTGGGGCTCTTAAGCAGACCTCGCGGAAGGCTGAGGCAGGCTAAGTAGCGTCGACTCGGCCCTCAGCGCCCTTGGGAAAGGGGGCTCGCTTTGCTTGCTTGGAGGCTGTGGTGCGAGCGTCTCAGTCTCCTGGACCCCTCTCTCTGTCGCTCCCGTGACGGACGAAAAGTTCCCATGGAATCTTGATTCACTGAGTGACCTTGAGCTCAGGGCGACGCCTAGCTTGTAGCTCCTGGCCGCGTTCGATTTCAAGGTACATCCTCGCTTCTTCCTCACCCCGGTGATCTTCAGATGCCCTAAACTGTGTTGTTTTAAGAACCAAAACCTGGAAGGCAGATTGAATTCTATCCTTTGTTTGCCAAGCATGTAACATATTAACTACGGTGATTTGTAGTATCACCTTTTACGATTGGAAGTTTGTACCAGGTATAGCGCGAAGTACAAATCTTCCACGAACTCTGGGAGTTTAGATGTTTTTCCATTATTATTAATCTACAAACTGAGATTGAGTTGGGTATCTTGACCACATCAAAGAAATGAAGACCCTAATCTGTCCCCAGAGCCTAGGAACAAATTAGGTAATTTATGGGAACCACGGTTTTTTTCTTTGGTTGTAAAGGGAGTGGTATCAGCAAGCAGAGTTATTGCTTGAGACCTCTGTATACCTTTAAGCAAAATGCAAATACTGAGGTGGTTTGCCTTGAAAACAGTGCTAGTGGCTGCTTTGGCACAACCGCAGCCCCTGGGGGTATTGCTCCATTACTCTTGGTAAGGGCAGGAATGCAGTGCAGTGGAAACACTGAGTAGCAGATCTGGGTTCAGAATCTGACTGTTGGGAACTAGCTCTGGGAGTTGGAGATTTACATTCTTGGGGCCTTATTTCCATTTTTGATTAAAAAAGGATTGGATTAGAGATGACTTACCAGATCCTTTTCAGGTCTTACCTTCGACTTTTGCATGAACTATATAGCCAGGTTTACTTGTTTCTGCAGTCACATATACCATATTTAGTTTATATTTACAAGTACGTGTACATGATACATGTATACCCATCTCTACACTTGTTTGTTCACACTGTGGTGGAGTTTCACCTGGCTTAGCCCGTTTAAGACTTGAAAACCTAAAGGCAGAGGAGTGTTTGGGAGAAAGTCAAGAAGTTACATTAAAGGAAGTATAGAAGATTATCTCAAAGGCCTTACAAAAGCTCCGTTTATGGTAATTGGAGATCTATCCAGAAGTTAAGAAACATTTGTTAAACGTGCTTAGGGTTAACTGGGATGATTCTGGTCTTTCTCAGCAAGGAGAAATCCCAGCCAACCCCACCTAGGTTTGTGGCTGTTCCCTGTGTCTCTGTAAACACAGATACTTCCCAAGTATCCTGTAGGCGACAGGAGGACAGGGGAGTCTTCCAGTGTCTATTCTGTAATATTGTTGATCCTTTTGAGGTTGGGAACCATCTTAGTGCTTCTGTGCATAGGTACCTAAAATTAAAGGTGAGCCATTTTTTGATGTACAGAAGTGGATGCAATCATGTTTGGTTCTTGGAAGATTAATTGGTAAACCTTTTAGAAAGCAGTTTGGATTAATTGAAAACAGTTCACTGGAGAATCTTACAAGCTAAAGTTAGTAGCCCTAAAAGTTACAAGACTTGGGTAATTTTTCTTGATAATTTCTTTGTAATTTTCCAACTTTTATTTGAATGTGTATTACCTTAAAAGGAAAAAGAAAAACTAATGAACCACTTATTAGTAATAATTGATACTGTGTGACAGGCACTGTTTCAAATGGTTTATATGCATTATATCCTTAAAGCAGCCCAATGAGGTATAGGTATCATTAATCCCATCTTCAACATTGGGAAACTTGGGTTTAGGGGCTAAGAAGCTTGCCAAAGCTGGTAAATGGCAGTGACCATGTGAGAATTTAGATCTGTCTGACCCAGAAGCTAGGTTCTTAATTAATTTCAAAGTCATCTGTGATAATGTTCGCGTTGAAGTAGAGCTAGATTAAACATACAGCCTGGAGCTCTGCAGCCTACTGAGAGTTTCTGGTAGAACAGTGCAGCTTCTCTTGAGACCTAGATTTGGGGGTCACTTTGGCCTTCCATACTACTTTCATCCTGTTTGGCCATACCCCTTGTCTGGCCAGGGGTGGCTCCCTCAAGGTTCAACCCAGTGTGAGTTCTTACTGTGCTAAAGAAAGTAAAACCATAGCCAAATGCGATGCATTTTTTTAATTCCGCTCAGTATTTTCAGATAAAATACTACAATAACTATTAAACTTTACGTTTATTCCTAAAGGGGAATGGAGACATTCTGTAATGAGACATTTTTGGACCCTGAAAGTGTGACAAAAATCAAGTTTACTGGTTGCTATAGGATCATTGGGGGGTCACAAATTTATGGTTTAAGAAAGATTTTTAAAAATCATACAGTGCTAATAACACTGCTGATCTGGAAAGTAACAGTGACCAAAATTCTTAACATAGATCTAGTGTAGAAAGTTCACAATTCTATAATACAAATTATTTTATGAGTCCTGCTGTAGATCAGGCTAAGGGGAGTTGTTTTTTGACAATATCAAACCCCTACCTCTCTAGATTGGCAGGGAGGATTAATGTATTTGTGTTGATTTTTAGTAACACTCTTGGCAGGTATTTCCATAGACTTTTACTCCTCCCAGCAGTCCAGTGAGGCGGTGGTGGCCTTCCCATTTTAAAAATGAATTTAAAAATAGTAAGAGGTGATTGGCACAGGATTAAAAAGCAGGAAGGGGTCAGATCTGAGCCCATTTCCACGGACTCAGTGTCAAGCACTGTGTAATCACTTGTGTACCCCTGAGGTTCCCTAACCGAATACCGAGTGCTGGGAGCCCCTTTGTGTCCTCAGTGGCACTTAGGATTCCAGATCAATAGGTGCCATGATAGTTCTGGGAAGTCAGTTTATTTCAGTGCATTTTTGCTCTTTGAGGCATTGTTGGTTTTCCTCTCCCTGCTCTCTCACATGTCATCCAATTTGTCAGCAGGTCACAGGGCTCTACTTCCAAAACAGAGCCCAGGTTCATCTACTTCTATCATCTTGGTGGCTTTATCCTCCTCGAATCTTAGAGTGGAGCCTTCTAATTAAACTCCCTGTTTTGACTCTCACCCCTCTATGATCCATTCTTTACATAGCAGCCTGAGCCATCCTTTAATGTGAATTAGATCATGTCCCTCTCCTGGTTTATTCAAACCTGTCAGTTGCTTCCCAGAGACCTTAGAATACAGTCCATACCCTTACCATGGCCTGAGTGACCGCCTGCTTGACCGCCATCTCATATTACACCCGCTTAGCTCACTGCCCTCCAGTCATGCTGTTCTATACACTGCGTTTGTTTCTGTGATTGGGCCTCGCCCCGAAGCTCTTCCTCTTTCTTCAGGTCTCAGCTCAGGTACCTGTTTTGGATACGTTTCCTGATATTCCCCCTCTCTTATTTTCCTTATCACACTTAGTGTAATCTGTAATTGTCTTGTTAATTACCTGTTTACTATTATCTTTTGTACATGGTATTAAAAGCTTCCTGATGGCCATGGCCTTGTGACTGGTTATTGTGTCTCCATGGCCTAAAATAAATAGTTCCTGGCACCCCAGTAATTATAAATTGTTATAAATTGAAACCAATATAGTTCATTTTAAATCTTAAATTTTATCCTTTTTTTTGCAGTAATTTTTTTGCCTGCTTTAGTGGATATAAATTTTATTTAGCATTTATGATTATTTTCTGTGTTTCAGAAATAGAGTTAGTTAAGAATTTTTGGGTAAGGTAAGGTCTGTGAGGATAGAATCATTGACGGAATATTTTTCTTCTATAGTTTTAGAAATTACTTAATATATGTTAATTTTCTATAGTTAATTACTTACATTGAATATTGAAACCATTGGACTTATTTCAAAAAATGGGTTGTTTTTAATACCTTAGTGCCTTGGAAGGCGCTTTGAACACAATGTGATTAAAATACTCTTTATTTTCCAGTAGGTGGCACTCTTGCTCATGGTTACTATGGTTACAAAACAAGATTTTAGATTTTTAAAGAGAACAGCTTTTAAAAATTAACATTTCTATGTTTTGCAGTTCATTTGAGCAGTAGACCATCTAAACAGTATAATCATTAGAGATGTATCTTATGTGAGGGCAGTTTATTTTAGCAGTAGTTGTCTAAAACGTTAAGCAGAACAGTGTTTATATATTTAACTATATTATCAGTTAAATTTTATCAGGGAACTTGGCCTTAAATGTCACAAAAGTATATCATTCCAGCCATTGGTTTGGTCTTTTCCTGGGGTGGATATCCTAAGTAGCAGGAGTTAAAGATAGCCTAGGAAAGATGAAAAAGAGGTCAGTAAGAGAATCAGTCAGAAAGGGGAAGTGGGAACAGAAGGAGGAGGAATTGATGGAAGGGGAATTGAGAGTAGTCTTGCTGTGAGGTGATGCTTGCTGATTATAATGAGCCTTTCCTTTGCAGCTAAGAGATAGTAGTGCTTTTTAATAGTTTCCCAAAACATTGTTCTTATATGTTGTCTCTGCTATTGCAGGAAATTTGTGAGAATTTCAGTATATGGAAACACTGTTTGTGTTCCAACCAGTGTACATCCAAAAGTCTCAGTATAATACCAGGACCAAAATATTGCATGTCAGTCACCCAGCCAGCCACACCTTTAATGACTCCTAAAATCTCATGGACTTTTAACGTAAGTTTCGCCTTCTTCCAGTGATTAATGCACCAATTTTGGTTTAGCACAATCAAAGGAGAGAAACTACATTTAATAGTCTTGCATGAGGTGAATGAGGCCTTATACTTTTTTCATTTATTAGAGAGAAAATAGTAGCATGTTTATCCACAATGATGCTGTGTCATACTATGGCAAGATACGTGTTTTATCTAAAGACTAGTTATGAAGCAGTGGCTTTTTGATATGATTGGGTTATAACTATGTAAATTATATATGACTTATATCACCACTTGATTTATTTACTTTTATTTATTTTCTGTATTGTCTAAAATGTAGTTTCCCTAAGAATGTCTTTCTTAGTTTTTGTGTATCCCCAGTGTCTGCCACATAGTGGGCTCTTAATAAATATTTGTCAAGTGAAAGACTAAATGCATATGGAGTAGGAATATAAGCACACTTGGCTTGGTTAGTTTTCTAACACAAGATTTATTATGATTGGTTCATGTAGTACCTTCCAAAGAGCTTGGAAAAAAAGTGTGTTCACATACATTTTTATTTATTCTTCAGCTAACTAATTTAGGAAAGGACAGATATATATGGCAAGATAGCATGTTAAAAGTGGCCATTCTAGGCAAGGAGATACTTAAACATTGGCAGAGGAAAACAGAATGAGAGGAACCAAACAAATGTCATCTGACCACTGAACCAGTGCTTTTCCCGATAGACCAGTAGTTTTTAGAATTTGAAATGTTGGGGAATGTTTCTTTTTTATTTTTACTTTTTATTGAAGTACTACATAATGTAGAAGTACATAAATCATAAGACAGCAGCTTGATTATACTTTTTAAGACTTTACTTTTTTAGAGCAGTTTTAAGTTCACAGCAAAATTGAGGGGTCAGTGCAGAGATTTCTCAGTATGCTCCCTGCCCCCACACATGCCTCACACATGCTTGGCTTCCCCCTTTACTAGTATCTCCCTCCAGATTGGTACATCTGTTACAACTGGAGGACCTACACTGACATATCACAATCATCCAAAGTCTTTAGTTTACAGTAAGGCTCACTCTTGGTGGTGTATGTTTTGTGGATTTGGACAAATGGGTAATGACATGTACTGTACCCATCATTATGGTCTCACATAGTATTTTTATTTATTGCTCTAAAAGTCTTCTCTGGTTTGATAAATTTTTACAAAGTGAAAATATCCACACAGTCAGCATTCAGATTAAGAAACAACATTGTCCCTTTGTCTCCCCAAAGGTAACTGCTAACTTGATTATTAACTTTATAGATTAATTTCATCTGTTTTTGTACTTTATATGACTGGATCATCGGATATGTCCTTTTTTGAGTCTGGCTGCTTTCATTCTTTCTGTTCAACATGATATTTATGATATTCATCTATGTTACTGTATGTGGTTGTATTTTGTAGTTGTGAACCTCAGAAAATTTGTCCCTTGCACTTGATCTAACAAGAAATATTAAAGACTTAATGTGGTGCTCTTTGGGTGGAATACAGTTATTAGACAGTCATAAACTCTCTCCTCTTCTGTAGTAGCATAATATTAGTCATATGAACTTAGAGATTTTGGAAGGTAATAGAGAACGTATTTGGTGGCACCATTAATTACATACACATGTACTATGGAGGTTAGTTGCAGTAACTCTAAATAGGGGCAGAAATTTTGTCAGTGTGCAGGTAGACCCTTAATTGCTTTGCTGTCAGATCAGCTCATACCAGCATCAACAAAAACCCAGACTTCTTTATTGGCCCTAAGATAGTTTGGTATTTCCCTGCTTTTTCTTAAAATGTGTTAACCTTCATTTTATGTTTGCCCAGGCAGCAACATGGCCGGTGCTGCTATCTTGGTTCCTGGGTTGTTGCGAAGCTCCGCGGGTGCCATCTGCACTCAGGCTGCTTCACTGAGACTGACACCCAGCTCTTGGCGCTCCCTCAGTCTAACCAGGTAAGTGGCTGGCCTTCAGTGTCACATGAGGATGATTTTCAGAAACCTGACCTGCTGTGGGTTAAGGGAGGCTTATCAAGCTTCTGAAGGCCGATCATAAGATCTTACTTTAAGTGCATGCCCTCAGTAGATTTTTAAACTTTGGTTAGACGTGCAAATTTCATTGACCATTTTCTAGGATCTGTAGTGTTTTCTTGTATTTTGGATAGTCGTGATATTACAGGGGAAACGAATTATTTTGTGAGGATAACACTTAATAATGTAATTTTACTTTCTATTAAAGCGTAATGAAATCCAAAAGGAAAACTGATCACTTGGAGAGAACTGCAAATGTCGTCCGGCGGGAGGTTTGTATCTTTGGGCTCTGGCAGGTTTTTCTAAGCTGGGCAGTGTGCACAGTCATGGCTGGCTTACAGAGAAGGCAGTAGATGGACTTGATGTAGCCAGGGAAAGTCTGTTCTTTTTCTGTTCTGAACTTTTCTGAGCAGGGCATATGGTAACTGATTTAAAAAATGACAGCAAAATCCTTACATTTTCCCCTTTTAAACATGGATTCATTTGATGAAGGAAGCATAGTAGCGATTGAGGGAACTGTCCTCACATGTATAATGTTTTGGGTCATATTTTTAGGGATAGAACTTCTTTGGGAGCCTTCGTTTTATGAATAGCTTACTTTTTCTTTTTGGTTTGCTTTTTTGGCACCATATCTCAAAGTTTTTGCTCTTATCCCTGCTTTAGAACTTATTATTTCATCAAGGGAAAAAGCACTAACATCTGAGGAAGGAAGGTGGATGAGCCCTTATTACCCTTCCAATGGGCAGATTTTCCACCATATTCAGATCAGAGAACATTAACCCACCGCCTGATGGGCACTGGGGGCTGAGAAGTAAAGGATCCTCACCCTTACCTCAGAGAGTGATCCCAATCGCTCTGAAAAACATAAATGTGATGTTTGAGTTTGCTTTTTGAGTGATTCTTCACATATTTGGATATCTTTAGCTTAGTATTTTAAGTATATTTAAACTAACAGTAAAAACTGTGTATTTCTTACCAAGAAGGATTGTATACTTCTTCTATAAACATGGTCAGAAATTGAATTGTTGTAGTAATTTACTTTTTAGTCTGTTATTAATAGTGGGATACACTTTAATGTAAAAGAGTTTTGTCCAGGTTCCACTTTTCAAGTTGATTCTGCTTTCAGAATATTGCTTGGGGGCCAGGAGTGGTATGTTTGTGGATTCAGCTTTAAGCCAGTGTTTTTTTTTTTTTTGAGAAGTCTGTGTACAGTTAGTTCAGCATAATAGATTTATGGTTGTGTGGGAAAATGTACTTTTCCCACTGATGATAAATCTGAAAGTATTTTTATTATTTTTTGTGTGTGTGTGGTTTGTTCAACACACCAAAATGCTGAGTCTGTAATGAGTGTTTTTAGGATTTCTTTTTAAAAAGTGGCCAGTTTTGAAGAAAGAGTGATTCATTTAACAGGCTTGGGCTATACTTTTTTCTTTTGTATTTTGAGGCAAGTAGAGTTAGTGCAGGGTTTGGTGAACTAGTAAGGGCCAGATACTAAGTGTTTTAGGCTTCATAGGTTGTACTGTCTTAGTTATAGCTACAAAACACTGCCTCTTTGTAGTGTGAAAACAGCCTCAGACAACATGTCAACAAATCGTGTGGCTGTGTTCCAATAAAACGTTATTTACCAGAATATACAGATTTGGCCTGTGGATTGTCATTTGCCATTCCCTGAATTAGAGTAGTATTTCAGAATTTTACAGGACAAAATTATTGAGACTTTTGGAGGGTTATTTGGAGCCAACTTTAAGAAAAACACACAGAAAACAAATATAAATTCTACTAGTGTGATTGAAAAGTTGAGAGTTTTAATGCCTAGAAATCAGAAAATAACAGGAATAATTCTGACCATGGTATTTCGCAGGTGGAAGAATTTTCCAATCGTCATTCTTCTCCTCTCCTGTTTCTATTTTCCATTCCTCTCCCAAACACAATGAGAACTGGGAGTGGGGAGATGCTGGATAAAGCTAGATGATATGATATATAGGGCATGTCCTCAGTGGTATAACGTCATCCGGGGCTCACCCCAATTCCTCCAGAGGGCGGTACCTAGCCATAGAACAGGAGCTTGATCCTGGACTTGTCGAAGTGAACAGCACATCGCTGAAACAGAACTGGATCACCTTCTCATAGTACACCTACTATTGCCTTTGATTTGTTTTTTGTTTTTTTTTAATTTTTTATTAAGGTATTATTGATATATACTCTTATGAAGGTTTCACATGAAAAAACAATGTGGTTACTACACTTACCCATATTATCAAGTCCCCACCCATACCCCAATGCAGTCACTGTCCTTCGTGTAGTAAAATGCCACAGATTCAGTATTTGCCTTCTCTGTGCTACACTGTTTTCCCGGTGACCCTCCACACGATGTGTACTAAACATAATACCCCTCAATCCCCTTCTCCCGCCTTCCCACACCACTTCCCTTTGGTAACCACTAGTTCCTTTTTGGACTCTCTGAGTCTGCTGCTATTTTGTTCCTTCAGTTTTGCTATGTTATACTCTACAAATGAGGGAAATTATTTGGCACTTGCCTTTCTCCACCTGGCTTATTTCACTGAGCTTAATATCCTCCAGCTACATCCATGTTGTTGCAAAGGTAGGATTTGTTTCTTTCTTATGGCTGAATAATATTCCATTGTGTATATGTATCACCTCTTCTTTATCCATTCATCTACTGATGGACACTTAGGTTGCTTCCATATCTTGGCTATTGTAAAAAGTGCTGCAATAAACATAGGGGTGCATATGTCTTTTTGAATCTGAGAAGTTGTATTCCTTGGGGAAATTCCAAGGAGTGGGATTCCTGGGTCAAACGGTGTTTCTATTTTTAGTTTTCGGAGGAACCTCCATATTGCTTTCCACAATGGTTGAACTAGCTTACATTCCCACCAGCAGTGTAGGAGGGTTCCCCTTTCTCTGCATCCTTGCCAGCATTTGTTGTTCTTAGTCTTTTGAATAGTGGCCATCTGTACTGGTGTGAGGTGATATCTCATTGTGGTTTTAATTTGCATTTCCCTGATGATTAGTGATGTGGAGCATCTTTCATGTGTCTGTTGGCTATCTGAATTTCGTCTTTGGAGAACTGTCTCTTCATATACTCTGCCCATTTTTCAATCGGGTTATTTGTTTTTTGGGTGTTAAGGCGTGTAAGTTCTTTTTTGGATGTTAACCCCTTGTCGGATATGTCATTTACAAATATATTCTCCCATACTGTAGGATGCCTTTTTGTTCTGTTGATGGTGTCCTTTCCCATACAGAAACTTTTAAGTTTGATGAAGTCCCATGAGTTCATTTTTGCTTTTGTTTCCCTTGCTCAAGGAGATGCATTTAGGAAGAAATTGCTCATGCTTATAATCGGGAGATTTTTGCCTATGTTGTCTTCTAAGTTTTATGGTTTCATGACTTACATTCAGGTCTTTGATCCATTTTGAGTTTACTTTTGTGTATGGGGTTAAACAGTAATCCAGTTTCATGCTCTTGCATGTAGCTGTCCAGTTGTGCCAACACTAGCTGTTGAAGAGGCTGCCATTTCCCCATTGTATGTCCATGGCTCCATTATCATATATTAATTGACCATGTATGGTTGGGTTTATATCAGGGCTCTCTAGTCTGTTGTTGGTCTATGGTCTGTTCTTGTGCCAGTACCAAATTGTCTTGATTACTGTGGCTTTGTAGTAGAGCTTGAAGTTGGGGAGCATAATCCCCCCAACTTTATTCTTCCTTCTCAGGATTGCTTTGGCTATTCGGGGTCTTTTGTAGTTCTATATGAATTTTAGAACGATTTTCTCTAGTTTGTTGAAAAATGCTGTTGCTATTTGGATAGGAATTGCATTGAATCTGTAGATTGCTTTAGGGAGGATGGCCATTTTGACAATATTAATTCTTCCTATCCATGAGCACGGGATGTGTTTCCATTTATTGGTATCTTCTTGAATATCTCTCATGAGAGTCTTGTAGTTTTTAGAGTATGGGTCTTTCACTTCCTTGGTTAGGTTTATTCCTAGGTATTTTATTCTTTTTGATGCAACTGTGAATGGAATTGTTTTCCTGATTTCTCTCTCTGCTAGTTCATTGTTACTGTATAGGAATGCCACAGATTTCTGTGTATTAATTTTGTATCCCGCAACTTTGCTGAATTCAGATATTAGATGTAGTTTTGGAGTGGATTCTTTAGGGTTTTTTATGTACAATATCATGTCATCTGCAAACAGGAACAGTTTAACTTCTTCCTTCCCAATCTGGATGCCTTTTCTTTCTTTGTGTTGTCTGATTGCTGTGGCTAGGACCTCCAGTACTATGTTGAATAACAGTGGAGAGAGTGGGCATCCCTGTCTTGTTCCCAATCTTAAAGCAAAAGCTTTTAGCTTCTCGCTGTTAAGTATAATGTTGGCTGTGGGTTTGTCATATATGGCCTTTATTATGTTAAGGTATTTGCCCTCTGTACCCATTTTGTTGAGAGTTTTTATCATGAATGTATGTTGAATTTTGTCAAATGCTTTTTCAGCATCTATGGAGATGATGATGTGGTTTTTGTCCTTCTTTTTGTTGATATGGTGGATGATGTTGATGGATTTTTGAATGTTGTACCATCCTTGCATCCCTGGAATAAATCCTACTTGATCATGATGGATGATCCTTTTGATGTATTTTTGAATTTGGTTTGCTAATATTTTGTTGAGAATTTTTACATGTACGTTCATTAAGGATATTGGTCTGTAATTTTCTTTTTTTGTGGTGTCTTTGCCTGGTTTTTGTATTAGAGTGATGCTGGCCTCATAGAATAAGTTTGGAAGTATTTCCTCTTCTACTCTTTGGAGAACTTTAAGGAGGATGGATGTTAAGTCTTCACTAAATGTTTGGTACAATTCAGCAGTGAAACCATCTGCTCCAGGAGTTTTGTTCTTAGGTAGGTTTTTGATTACCAGTTCAATTTCGTTGCTGGTAATTGGTCTGTTCAGATTTTGTTTCTTTCTGGGTCATCCTTGGAAGGTTGAATTTTCCTAGAAAGTTGCCAATTTCTTCTAGGTTATCCAGTTTGTTAGCATATAATTTTTCATAGTATTCTCTAATAATTCTTTGTATTTCTGTGGTGTCTTTAGTGATTTTTCCTTTCTCATTTCTGATTCTGTTTATGTGAGTAGACTCTCTTTCTTTTTGATACGTTTGGCTGGGGGTTCATCTATTTTGTTTATTTTCTCAAAAACCAGCTCTTGCTTTCATTGATCCTTTCTATTGTTTTATTCTTCCCAGTTTTATTTATTTCTGCTCTAATCTTTATTATGTCCCTCCTTCTACTGACTTTGGGTCTCATTTGTTTTTCTTTTTCTAGTTTTGTTATTGTGAGTTTAGACTGCTCATATGGGATTGTTCTTCTTTTCTGAGGTAGGCCTGTATTGCAATATACTTTCCTCTTAGCACGGCCTTCTCTGTGTCCCACAGATTTTGAGGTGTTGAATTTGTGTTGTCATTTGTGTCAATATATTGCTTGATCTCGGTTTTTATTTGGTCATTGATCCATTGGTTATTTAGGAGCATGTTGTGAAGCCTCCATGTGTTTGTGGGCTTTTTAATTTTCTTTGTGTAATTTATTTCTAGTTTCATACCTTTGTGGTCTGAGAAACTGGTTGGTACAATTTCAGTGTTTTTGAATTTACTGAGGCACTTTTTGTGGCCTAGTGTATGATCTATTCTTGAAAATGTTCCATGTGCACTTGAGAAGAATGTGTATTCTGCTGCTTTTGGGTGTAGAGTTCTGTAGATGTCTGTTAGGTCCATCTGTTCTAATGTGTTGTTCAGTGCCTCTGTCTCCTTACTTATTTTCTGTCTGTTTGATCTGTCATTCAGAGTGAGTGGTGTGTTGAAGTCTCCTAGAATGAATGCATTGCATTCTATTTCCCCATTTAATTCTGTTAGTATTTGTTTCACATATGTAGATGATCGTGTGTTGGGCGCATAGATATTTATAATGGTTATATCTTCTTGTTGGATTGACCTTTTTATCATTATGTAATGTCCTTGTCTCTTGTGACTTTGTTTCGAAGTCTATTTTGTCTGATGTAAGTACTGCAACTCCTGCTTTTTTCTCCCCATTTGTTACATGAAATGTCTTTTTCCATCCCTTCACTTTTAGTCTGTGTATGTCTTTGGGTTTAATGTGTGTCTCTTGTAGGGAGCATATAGATGGGTCTTGTTTTTTTATCCATTCAGTGACTGTATGTCTTTTGATTGGTGCATTCAGTCTATTTGCATTTAGGGTGATTATGTATAGGTATGTACTTCTTGGCATTGAAGGCTTTAGATTTGTGGTTACTGAAGGTTCAAGGTTAACTCCCTTACTATCTAAGAGTCTAACTTAACTCACTTAATATGCTATTACAAACACAATCTAAAGGTTCTTTTTTTTTTCCCCCTCCTTTTTCTTCCTCCTCCATTCTTTATATGTTAGGTATCATATTCTATACTCTTTGTCTATCCCTTGATTGACTTTGGGGATAATTTAATTTTGCATTTGCTTAGTAATTAGCTGTTCTACTTTCTTTACTGTGGTTTTATTACCTCTGGTGACAGCTATTAAACCTTAGGAACACTTCCATCTATAGCAGTCCTTCCAAAATACACTGTAGAGATGGTTTGTGGGAGGTAAATTCTCTCATATTTTGCTTATCTGGGAATTGTTTAATCCCTCCTTCAAATTTAAAAAAGAATCTTGCCAGATAAAGTAATCTTGGTTCAAGGCCCTTCTGCTTCATTGCATTAAATACATCATGCCACTCCCTTCTGGCCTGTAAGGTTTCTGCTGAGAAGTCTGTTTATAGGCTGATGGGCTTTCCTTTGTATGTGATCTTATTTCTCTCTCTGGCTGCTTTTAATAGTCTGTTCTTATCCTTGATCTTTGCCATTTTACTTAGTATATGTCTTGGTGTTGGGAGATCTGCGCACCTCCATGGCCTGAGAGAGTATCTCCTTCCCCAGATTGGGGAAGTTTTCAGCAATTACCTCCTCAAAGACACTTTCTATCTGTTTTTCTCTCTCGTCTTCTTCTTCTGGTACCCTTATAATGGGAATATTGTTCCATTTGGATTGGTCACACAGTTCTCTCAATATTCTTTTATTGTTAGAGATCCTTTTTTCTCTCTGTGCCTCAGCTTCTTTGTATTCCTCTTCTCTAGTTTCTATTTCATTTATCGTCTCCTCCACCATATCCAATCTGCTTTTAATACCCTCCATTGTGTTCTTCAACGATTGGATCTCCGACCGGAGTTCATTGCTGAGTTCTTGAATATCTTTCCGTACCTCCATGAGCATGTTAATGATTTTTATTTTGAACTCCCTTTCAGGGAGAGTCATGAGGTCGATATCATTTAAATGTTTCTCAGGAGTTGTATTAATAATTTTACTCTGGACCAGGTTCCTTTGGTGTTTCATATTTGCATATGGCGCCCTGTAGTGCCCAAAAGCTCTACTCTCTGGAGCTGCTCAGCCCCTGAAGCAATATCGGGGGTCGCAGGGGAGTGGTATTGGTGCCTGGGGGGAGGAAAGAGCTATTTCCTGCTTCCCGGCTGCTCTGCCTGTCTCCTGGGCTGAGCACACAGGTATAAGTCTCTATGCTTTGCGTTTGTAGTTGCTGTAGACAGATCTTCCCTCTGGCTGGCCTAACACCAGGATAGGGTTTGCCAGTTTGCTAGCCAGGTGGGGCTGACCAGGAGAAAGATGCAGTAGGCTGCCTATCACAGAGGGGTTCTTGCAGCTGTGTAGGAAGCCAGGGAGCTGGAGCACCTGACGATCATGAAAGCTCCCAACCTGCTGGGCAGAGTGCACCCAGACAGTTTTGTCTACCTGTCCTTTCTCCTGAGCAGTAAGCTCTGTGCCATCCTTGCCCCTTTGCAGCCCTCTTGCTAAGGGCTTCCTTTTTGGAAGTCTCTCAGAGTGCCCCCCTTTCTTTTGTCCCAGAGCAGCCGGATATGGATCCCTGCTTTCCACAAGCAGCTGGAATTTCAGTCCCTCCAGGAATTCTGCCTGTCTTCGCTTTCCAACCCCCTAATTACGAGAGTATAATGCAAGCACCATGAAATGTAGGTTTGTGCTCCCGGAGCAGACCGCTGGGCCACAGCTTTGGTACGTACGTTACCCTTTTCTGTGAGGTCCGCTCTTGTCTCCAGGTGTATGCAGTTTGATGTAGTCCTCTTTCCTGTTTCTCTTTCAGGAGTAGTTGTATCAGTTATATTTTCATATTATATGCAGTTTTAGAAGGAAAACTCTGTCTCATCTCTCACCCCATCATCTTTAATTTCCCTCTTGCCTTTGATTTGTAATGCAGCTATACCTTACAAAACTCCCCACGTCATTCTCTCCTCATTTCAAGGCCGAGGTAGCCTAAGAATAGGGTAGCACCTGCATTTTACAAAAGAGGAAGTGGCACTTACGGGATACCAGGGGCTTCTCCTGGGGCCAGAGGGAAGCCCCAGCCTAGGCTTCTGAGTCCTCCACCAGGAACCTGCGGCCTCTCCTGGAGTGGGTAGAGAATGGAGCACTCACCCCCCCAGAAAAGTCCTTTGTTATTAGTCATTGGCTTCCCTCTGCAGAATGAATGACCATATTGTCATGCTTCTTATTTGGGATATAAGTTTAACTGGCCTTGGGCCATGCTGATGCAGGAAACTGAGCTCTGAATTGAATGATACTTGATTGTGTTCAGGCTCACATATTTTTCTTAAGAGTCAAAGAATAAGCAGTCTGTGTAACCTTAGAGATCTCAAGATAAGAGTAAAATTTTGTAAGGCAGTAAGGATCCTTCAGGCAAACCTTAAGATTTTGCCGGTAGGGTTCCTCCGAGCTTGGCCTCTGTCTAGAGGTCTGTCCCATTGAGCAAGACATATTCTGTTCATCAATATGATGGGAGAGTTTGGTAATAAAATAATTTTTAAAATTACGAATTTTTATGCATTTATTTGGAAATGAGCCAGACAGTAAGCTAGGTCTGTGGTTGCAGTTTTGAAAATGGCAAGGTCCCTGACCTCAGATTCTAGTGGGACTCTGATCAGAAGAAACTAATTTTATGCACCTAATTGATTTTGGAAAAACCACCAGTTCTTTTTCACTTGAACTAGTTTGCTTTATTTTAGAAGTCTGTGCCTTATCCTACAGATGTCGTACAATAACCTTTTTGTTGCAGAGCACTTGATTATATAGTATGTTGTTACACAACCAACCTGGGAGGGAGGTGAAGGGATCCTTCTCCCCATTTCACAGGTGAGAAAGTGAAGACTTGAGAAGTTCAGATATGGTGAGCCTGCTTCCTATTGCCGGGGAAGTCCTGACTTCTGCGGCTTGTCCTGGGGTAATTATCAGTACCACCCCATTTCACTCCCACAAGTGCCCTGTTTTGGGTGATAAATTGCACTGCTGGCTGAAGTTTAAAAGACTGTTCCAGTAAGTGGAGGACTTGGCCCTTGAACTCATATTTTTAATATCAAACTGGTTTTTCTTCCTACTGTGACAAAAGAATGTAACACTTGATTTAGACAAAGTTTGATTGACTAATACAATGGAAGGATAAGTTTCACACATCCTCATCTGTGTTCTAAATCAGAACTTCACTTAGGTGTTACTGGGCCTAAGACGGGGAAGTTCCTTCTGGCACACTAGTTAGTTACTGAGGTCAAATGGCTCCTGGAGCAGAGAGAGACCTTTGGGGACCCTGTGGGCCCCACTGCTGATGATCGGCTGGACGTGCAGTTTTGCTGATGCTTGGGTTTGAATGGAACGGGCTGATTAGCTGGAAAGCTGGACTGGGTACTGTTTAACCCTTAAAATTCTCTGCTCGTCTCACCTGCACATTTTGGGAAGATTGTATGCTGGAGCGGCCTTCTTCAACTTGCTGAGGATGCAGGGAGGCATCTCTTTAATATAGAATGTTTTCCAGTCGTTGGACACCTAATTTGCTGTGATTATCAGTCTGATGGTCAGACAGCCTTTTAGAGATTATCCAGCCTGGAACAAGCAATGCTTGGCGTTCTAGCTCTGACAGAGTAGAGTGGGCTGTGGGGAGGGACACAGGACCTCGCGCACTCGCTACCTAGAGGTAGCTGTATGACTTGTACAGCACCTGGGCCCCAGTCTCTTGGAGAAACTCCCAGGAGGGTGCTGTCTGATGGGCCTGCAGCTGGCCTCTGGCTCCTGAGGGGCACAGCTCACCCTGCTCGGAGTGGGTGCCCACAGAGAGGGCGGCTCCTTCGGGGAGGCCCAGCTCAGCAGTGCGGCCGCCATAGGATCTAGCACAGTGCTGCCGTAACATAGGCGTTCAGCACAGGCTTCATTACTTGGAATGAGCAACTGTTAATCCCACCTCTGTGGCTGACACCTGTACTGCCTCAGGCATGTCACTCTGTAAAGTAATCATGGTGGTGATCCCATCTCAGGAGGTGAGGTGCTCTGTCATTCTAGACAGTTAGGAGCTGTGAAAAACGAGGCCTTGCCTGCACTGCTGCCTCTGACCTGCAGTTCAGTGTCTGAAATGTGTAGTGTCAGTGCTTTTCAGTGACACGTTTGTTCAATAAATTAGGTAAACAAGAAGCAAGGCTCTTTCCCATTTTCCCCGTAGTGGGTCCACCTAAATGGATTTTAAATCCAAGAGACGTGTTGAGTGCTGGCTGTGGCCCAGCGCTGCTCTGGGTGCCGGGAGCAGGGCAGTGCCTGAGGAAGCCAAGCCCCTGTGCTTGCGGGGCTTCACTGTGGTGCACACAAACTGGGGAGTGTCAGCGGGGACGTGTGCTCTGAAGGAAATAAAACAGGGTAGTGGGGTTGTGGGAGGCAAGCATGGCTGGGGTGGGGGTGCCGTGTTAAATCAGCGTGTGCAGTTGGAGCTGAGACTTGAAAGGAGCCAGCCAATGCCTGGCATTCCTGGCAGAGGGACTGGCAAGAGGCCGGAACAAGCCTGCCATGTTCAAATGAAGGCGGCATGGTGTGAGGTAGGCAGGCCACAGATTGTATAAGCCTCTGGGGGCTTGGATCGGGAGTTGGGATGTTATTCTGAGGGTGATGGAAGGTTTTAAGCAGGGAAAGAACATGTTTTGGATTTTAAGTGGTTCATCTGCTTGCTTGCTAGAGTACTGGGCCTCTGCCATGCTTTGACACGAGGTGGAGGCCACTGATGCAGCCCCAGGAGAAGGGATGGTGACTTGGAGTCGAGTGGTAGTCGTGCAGATGGGGAGCAGTGGGTGGATCTAAGGCAGGCGGGGCTGATGGGATTCACTGGTTGTGGGTGGGTGCAGTTAGTGAAAGAGAGGGAACCGAGAGGTTTCTGGCTTTGGGGCTTGAATAACGTGAGTTGTTGATGGCAGTGACATATATTTGCTAAGGTGGAGAAGAGCTTGTTTGTAGTGGGGAAGTAAAGAGCTTAGTTTTGGAATAATCTGGGGTGGGAGGGTAGGAAGTAAATGGAGTTACAGATGAAACAAGATTAGCTATGAATTTTATCATCTTATATCAGCTGTTGAATCTAGGTCGTGGGTACATGGAGATTCATTTTACTATTTTTACTGTTTTGTATATGTTTGACATCTTCCATAATAAAAAGGAAGAAATTTATTAAGGAAGATAAAAGAGTTCTGTGTTGGGTGTGTTGTTTGAAATGGAAATTCAAATGAGCAGTTGGATGTATAAGTTTGGAATTTACTGCTGGAAATAAATAAAAATTTTAAGCTTGTGTAGAGACAGGGGATGAGGGCTCAGGACTCACCTGCAGGGTATGTCAGCATTTAGTGGTCACGCAGAATTGCGGAGGAGTGGCCAGCGATGCCTGAGGAGATGAGCAGGGTGTTGGTGGAGCCAGGAGAAAAGCATTTCGAGGAAGGGGCCAGCATGCTGAATTCTGCTGGGAGTTGGTCACTGGGCTTAGCAAAGCGGATAGCGGGCAGCCAGAGTGACCAACTTTAGTACATTGCTAAGCGTGGAAACCTGACCGCATTCTGTTGGAGAGAGAATGGGTGATAAGAAAGTGGAGCCAGGACCACACAGAACTCTTGAAAATTTTCCATGTGAATAGGAGCAGAGAAATGCAGTGACAACTGGACTACGGGAGGGCCTTGTTTTGTTTATTGTATTTTGAGAAACGGCAAAGTATGGTGGTCAAGACGTGCTTGGATTCAAGCTTGTGATCTCCCTTGTGTTAGCCTGGGAGGGCCTCAGTTTTCTCATATATAGAACAGGGTCATGATGACACCTGCCTTGCAGGGCTGTGCAGAATAGAATGAGTGAATGTCTGCAGAGTGCCGGCACGTGGGAAGTGCTGTGGGTATAGGAGTTGCTGCCGCTCCTTTGTGAGATGGAAGCCCTGAGCGCTCCCATGTTCCTGTGCAGAGGGCGGGAGAGGATGCCTGCTGGGATGAAGGCATGGGGAGGCAGAGGAGACAGCTGGGCGGACGGGTCAGCCTTCGCTAGGATCCCCGAGGGTCTATGTGTCATGTCAGGATGTATTGTTGACAGGCATAAGCCACCTAAGAAGTTGTACAGTTGACACAGTTCTGTGGTCTTTCCTTGTCAGTAAGTCACTTCAGCAAAACTAGTTTCTTTTAATCATTCCTACTCATCAGATTCGTATTCTGACACAGTTTAAATAATGTCTCTGGGTTTGGGTGTCCTTACGTGTCCTGTGACATACTATTCTTGATAATGACTAAATTTCCTTCAACTCTGAAATTCTCTGTGCCTGACCTGTATTTTTGTTTTGGGTTATCTCTAATCCTGGCTTTGTCTTAAGTTTTTAAGGCAGCAAGTGAATGACTGAAGGGGAGTGAACAGAGGAAGCCAACCAGGTTTCCCAGAGAAAGACCTGTTTCCTGCACAGAGACTTTTGCCACAGCAGTAACATCAAAATATCCTACATAAAACCAGATTTCTAAATCAGTGTGATGGAATTTCCTTTTAGATGCTGACTCCATCAAAGCATTAAAAATGTGTGCTAGCAAAAATTGGCAAATGTATTATTATTTTATTGAACAGTAGAATAGTCTAAGTGTTATTTTATGGAAAACTTCATTTCCTGCCATGTGTTTCAACTTAGGACGTGACTAGTTGAGGTTTCAGTTGCGAAATCTTTTGATCCATTAAGTATGAGGACATGTACAAATGTTAAAATGTGTAGTTTCTCCATCATGTTTTGCTTATTCATAAAAATAAGGAATGGCACATACCAAGGGCCATAATTACAGATCTTAATTAATGAAACTAGCTTCACAGGGAAATAAGATGTGGCTTTCAAAAAGACTTTGCTGATAGTTTTGATCCACATTGCTAAAAATCTTTATATAGTCTATAGTATTTTTATTAAAGTGTTAAGAGGGAGGCATGTCTTTAAAAATCATGAGTTGTGCAAGGAAGGTATTTTGTGTGACCAGTTATAGCAGTTTGCCAAGATGATTAGGATTACTAGTAACAAGTATCTGAACATTTATATAAATACCAATAAACATAAAGTGCAAACATTTTTGGTCATAAAGACTATCCAAAGGAAAATACCACTTTTTCAACAGAAAGTGTAGCTTCTTTCCCTTCTTCACTGAATTTTCTGTTTAGACGTTGGCAAATGGTTGGTGATCATTTCATGTAGTCTATCTAGCCTTTGATGTGAAGTATGCTCACATGATTCAGTTTCTGTAAGATACTGGGCCCTGTCCACCCCTCCCCCCCAGTAAGTATGAATCTTGGGTTCCATGCCACCAGGTGACTCTTGGGATGTGTTGAAAGCTCACCCATATCTAGTTTTCTTAAGGAATCTGACAGATGTCAGTTAAACTGCCATAAAAGAAACAATGTAGCTCTTGGCTGTGTTTTTACGAATTCTTGTGCGGAAAGAAAATAATGAATGTTTATAAAATCAACATTTCTTTTTTATAAGCAAAATAAAAAAGAAAGTAGTATAATGGAGAGTCCTCTGATGATTCTTACTACATGTTTTTATAGTAAGATACTTAAAATAGAATGTGTGGCAAAGGAAAATTCTGTTCTGCTGAGAAACCCCTGCCTTTTGTGACCTCTCCCATAGTTTTGGACATGAATCTAGATTTTCTTTAGTGGCTCCCCACCTTTCCCCCTTTTTTTAAACATCAGAAGCCTCCTGATCTTCTAATTTTTGTTCTAGAAACCAATTTTAAGTGACTTTAAGTTAGTTTTCATTCATTGTTTGAATATTTACTGAATCTTACTATATCCTTTGAGCCCTGTGCTCAACCTGTGGAGCTGACACAGATGCAAATTCTACCCAGTACCTGATCTCAGGAGGCTTATGAACGTGTGGTGGAAAGGCATATTCATGAGCATTTACATTTACATTAACACATGCTAAGTATGATAAGAAAGGCAGAAACATTTTATTGGTAGAGTTTAGAGGATGGAGAGAAGCAGGAATACCTCAGGCAGAGGGCTAGTATTTGAGCAGGGCCTGGAAGGGTAGGTAGGAGGTTGACAGGACTGAGAGAGTGGTGCACACCCAGTGACCCAGGCAAGGGTTTTGGGATGAAGCAAGTGTCAGGTGCCTTTGAGGACCAGCAAGTTGTCCAGTTTAGCTGGTAAACCACTAGCACAGGAATCTGGGAGGAGCTCAAGCTGGTATGAGTTACAAAAGCCTTTTGTCATTTTTAAATTTTATTTTACTTGAGTGTGAGAGCCCTTGAAGGTTTTTCAGCTGGAGAGTAACTTAGTGAAGCTGGAATAGGCACCTGTTAACTGACCTGAGAGAAAAAAGGCTCAGGTAACAGTCCAAGTGAGACGAAAGAAATTCTTGGCTCAGGCTGGTGGTAAGTGAGCAAGGAGAGGAAAAGACATGAGCTGAATTCATGGAACTTGGCTATGTGAAAATGCCTGGAAGTCAAAGACTCTGTGTGTGTGTGTGTGTGTGTGTGTGTGTGTGTGTACCGACTGAAAATGAATTTGACTTTATTGAGTCCAAATGGGCTCTAAAATTGAAACCCTGATGATGGAAAGCAGCTGATTTTGGGGATCCTCTGAGAGCAAGAGTAGCCTTCCCCACTTCTGCATCTCCACTGTGAGGCACTATGTTCAAGAACAGTTTGTGGAAGGAATGGTTATGGTGGATTTAATTGTACACACACGTTTACCACTGGGCAGGACTGTCAGGCCAAGGCTAAGGGCCAAGCAGACCTGGCTTTGACTCTTGACTCAGCCATTTCTGAATGATCTTGAGCAAGTTACTGAGCCTTTCGGTTTCCTCATTTGCAGAATGGAGGATAACACTATGTCTTGATTAGTTGAAATTTGCTGAAAAAATTAATGCACACAACACATTGATCCCAGCACCTAGTGTACTCCTGAGATAAGTGCTCCTCAGACATTGGCTGTTGTTACTCAAGGGCAGTGTGGATGGGGGCCAGTGGTTGGCAGGAAAGTCATGATGAATTGGGGTGGGGGCTTAGTAGCTCTGGGAATGTAGAAGGAGGCGGTTTAGAGAAAGCGCCCACTGAGGCAGTGCTAAAGGAGAGGCAGGAGGGGGGACCCAGAGAGCTCAGTGTCAGCTCTCCCAGGCAAGGAGAATGTTTTAGGGTGGAAAGGAAGTAAAAAGTATCAAAGTCAGAGAGATCAGGGAGGGTGAGAACTGGACATTGAGTTTGGTTGTTTGGGAAGACATCCACTAGCTTTGGAAGGAGAAGAGGCAGGAGAGCAGAGGCCAGGTCGCCTTTGGTGATGGAATGCAGTGAGGAAAAAGGGAAATTCTGCCAGGTAAGGATCAGTGGAGGCAGGTATGAAAGGCAGGATTTCTAGAATACAAAATAATTGCTAGGATGTGATAGAAAGACCACCATACTTTACAGGTGTTTATTGTCACCCAGGAGGACAGTCCTCCTGAGGGTGCAGGGCTTAGTCTGAGGTTCTGCATGGCAGCACTGGTGTGGTGGCATATTAACAATAAATGAATAAAATATATAATGTAATAGATACTAATACACTGATCATAATTCATGCAGTAAGATACATATAATGGACACTTGATAAGTATTTCCTTTGGGCCAGCAGCATTACAAGTGTTTTGCATGTGTTATCTCATCTAATCCTGCCAGCAGCTCTCGGGTGTAGGTGCTGTTATTCTCATGTTACAGCTGAGGGGGGCTAGGTAAGGTGCCCAGAGTCACACAGCTGGTAAGTAAATGGTGGAGCCAGGATTGAGTACCAGGGATCTAGTCCTAGAGCCCATGCTGTTAACAGCCATACTATGCTACTTTTATTTTGTTGAACTGTTTAGGATGAGGACATGGCATTAGATATCATCACGTCTAACAGGTCTAGAGAGAGGAAAAGTGCACATGAGGGGAAGGGCTGGAGGGAGCTGGTGAGGCAGTGTTTCAGGAGGTGGTCAGGACTAGGGTTAGAGAGCAGATAGAGGTCAATAGTGGAAGATACTGCTTTCAGGGAGAAGAGGAGGAAAGGATTGCCAAAAATAGAGAGGCAAGGGATTTTATAGGAGTAAAAGAAAGGTAGAAAGTTTTAAGAGAGATTTTGATATGAGGGATACCACCATCCATCTTGAGAATTTTCCAATGGATTTTTAAGATTTGTCTCCTGATAATTTGATTAGTTCTAGTCCTGTTAGAGACAGGGGCCTGAATAAGCTAGCATTAGGGTGGGAGGTCTGGAGGCTCACTGACCCTGATGGCTTTCCAAGGTGCTCTCTAGTAACCCATGTAGGTAACACCGTCCAAGAAGAATGACTGTCCTTTGGTGCCATTGATCTGGTGGATGGAAGGCAGTAGGAGGTTGCCCAAAGGTGGAAGAAATAAAGAATGAAGGAAGCTGACACGTGATGGATTTGACAGGTTTTGAGGCACAGATGGCACTTCACTGAAGACTTCCTGACTCACACCTTAGAATTTTCTAGAAACCAGAAATGTCATTTAGAATAGTGCTTCTCAAACTGCCTGTAGGGAAGGGCTGTTTTTGTTATTTTAAGATTGTGAACTGTTTATATTTCTCAAACTCTCTCTAGCACAGGGCTGTTTTGTTATTTTAAGGTTGTGGACTGTTTATATTTTGCAAAATACAATAAAATAGAATTAGAAAAAATAAAAGACACTAAAGAGTATAAACTTAATTTGTTTTTTATTATTAGATTCCATAGACACACAGTTTGTCTTGGACTCAGAACAAACACAGGCTCACAGCTAATGGTGGGTCTCACTTTGTGTGTGTAATACTGACCAAGAATTTAGACACCAGGCAAGGTGGTTTACAGGCCTCCAGTTCCCTGCCGTTCCCGGCATACCAAGCCCCGTGCCTGGCACATGTTAGACATGTAAGAAATCAATGCTTGTTAAACAGCCCCTCTAAGAGATGATTTTTGTATGCAGAATAAAGCAAGTCTCTCAAAAATAAGGCAATGAGAATTTGTCTGCCTGGTGATAGGCAGACTCTTAAAGTGTGCTTTGCCTTGTTTTGCAATTTCCAAAAACCACATCTCTGTAGATGTCAGAAAACCTTGGTGAACAGAGGCGCAGATTGCGCCTGCCACGTGTGCACTAACTGCAGCCACAGCCCCTCTGTCGCTCCAGGTCGTGTCGGCTGCCAGGGTGTGTGGCGCTGCCCCTGAGTCGCCCTCAGTGAAGAGGCTCCGCCTGCTGGTTGCTGATAAAGATTTCTCTTTCAAAGCTGGCCAGTGGTAAGTGGCTTTTCTGTTTCCTAAGTGGTGTGTTTGTTCATGAAGGTGCCATCAGACAGGCTTATTTTTTCTTCTGGAAAGGACTTCTCCTGAGGATTAGGGATTCAAACTGTCTCCCTTCCACGTAAGCCGTTCTTTAGTGTGGAGAAGCCGATTCCTTTCCTCCCCTTAGAGCTCACTTGGTTTCGAGCCCTTGGCCTCTCAGTCACAGAAGAAAATCACCGCCTTGAGTTTTCCAGATTGAAACTAAGCAGCTGGTCCTGGTCCGAGGACCCAGCAGCGCTGATCGTTATTCTCTGTGGGAAGGGTCGCTGCCAGAATGCACTGCAGTAGCTGCCATGCTTGACTTACGTGCTCTTGGGGACTGATGCGTCTTTAAAATGAGTCTTCTTTATGTCAAATACAGAGTAAACACAGCAGTCTGAGGAGAAGGGTGACTAGTTACATCACAGAGCTGATTACCCTCTTGACTGAGCTATGTCATTCATACCTTGTCTGGGCTGAGTTTATTTTGCTGAATCTCTTCCCAGGATCCCCTAGTGAGGCCCAGCCCGCAGCACACTCATGAGCTGGCCGCGTTCCACTCTGAGGACTGGTCAGTGTGCTGACCAGGGAACAGCCCGGCCGTTCCACTGTTCAGTCCATGGCCTCACTGAGCTGCAGTTCCGTTTGAATTGTAAATAAAACGACTTGTATTTCCTTAGGAAAGGTGTGTTTGGGTGTATGTTTCCTTTATTTAAATAAAGCATTCATTTCTAAATGAATTTCGGGCCTGTCAGTCTCAGTAGTGTATCTTAGTAGTCACTTGACTAATTTTGGCAGTCCATCTGGAAATGTGGTTTTGTTAGGAGGATGTGTGATAATAGCAAGTGTGATAATAGCAAGAGTTAGCAGTCTTGTGTTAATAGTTTGCCTTTGAATTTAGAACTAGAAAACAAGATGCTGATTGCAATAATTTGCGTTTGTGAAGCAATTTACTGCAATCTTTGCACATGTTCAGTGATACATATTAAATGCATTTGGGCTGTTTTAGGGGGATGGGCAACATTTTTACCCTTCAAAAATAGTTTAGCAGTTACTGCACTGAAAAGTGGAAACTTTAATTGTAATGATCTCTCTCTCCAGATTTCCCTTCTGTGGAAGCGTTTCTGTCCTGTGCGTAGCATTGTCTCTGTGCCTTCACTCTTGAATCGTGCCAAGATTCTGACCCTAGTCTCTGGATTAGAAAATGCCTTTGCCTTGGTTTATAATGCTACCTTGGTGTGCCTGCAAGCATGTTAGTGCTTGCTAACTGTAGTTAGCTGATGAGAAAAATGCCCCCATTCCCTGGTGATAGAGAAAAGAGTCAGTTTCATTGTGATCTTCAAGATAAAATTATTCTGGGTTGGTGTTCACTGATTACGTATCAGTGAATGAATTTGGTAATTTCACTGCTGTTAGGACTGGTTTGAGTATGCACCTGCCAGACTGCTGCTTCTGAGGGCAAACGTGGGGGTGCTTAGTGGTGACCCTCTCCCTGCCAGCTGTCAGTCAGTGTTCATTCCTGAGCACGTGGGGGGCAGGGCCTGGGAGAGAAAGGTGTATCTGACTTCATGCAAGATTAAGTTTTTTTTTATTAAAGTATCATTGATACACACTCTTATGAAGGTTTCACATGAGCAACATTGTGCTTACTACATTCACCCATATTATCGAGTCCCCCCCACTCCATTGCAGTCCCTGTCCATCAGCATAGTAAGATGCTACAGTCACTACTTGTCTTCTCTGTGCTATACTGCCTTCCCTGTGTATCTGTGCTAATCATAATGCCCCTTAATCCCTTCTCCCCTCCCCACCCCTTCCCTTTAGTAACCGCTAGTCCCTTCTTGCAAGATTAAGTTTGGTGCTTGAAAGTGACTAGGCTCTACTGGGAGGAAGAGGATGCCAAGAAGGAAGTGATTAGAGGAACAGGAGGAGAGAAGGAAGACTCTACCCCTGTCCTCTGGCTGGCCGTGTACAGCTGCACAGCGTGTTGGGCATGTGGGACTCTCATGCGACCACACATAGGAAGTGCTGCATTTCTTTGTGTCATTGCTCACTCTGTGTCCTCCTCTGCTGCTTGTCTGGTGAGCACTGTGTATCTTTAAGATGCCTCTCTGTAAAGTCTTAATTCCTCCACCCTTGTATAATTGGCTACTTCTTCCAATGTCTCCTTCCCCCCAACTCCCAAACAGTGTTTTTTTAAATAGTCAGAATCACGTATTTTTACTCAAAGAAAAAAATCTATACTAAGTACTTCCAGACAGGCGTCAAATGAGCATTTTCTCTCTCGCTCAAGCATATTTTGTTGTAGTCCACTGAATCATATTTCTTAATTTTCCTCCCATTAGTGTGTGTTTATTGAGGACAAGAACCAAGAGGTCCTTCCATCTTCACCTCCAAGCCCGACCTCAGTGCCTGGACATGGCAGGCAGGTGCTGCCTGTACCGCCTGTACTGCCTGCACATGGAATGAGGGAGGGCCCCAAACATGGCCGCCCAGGACTAAGGAGCCTGAGCTTTCACAGGAATGTGTCCCTTGGCCATGGGCCGCGTGCCCTCCAGGTGCTGGCCCTGAAGGCTGCATCTGTGGGTGTGCACGGCAGGATGTAGTATGTGTGCTTCTCCACGAACTAGGCTTTTCTCTCGGCTCTTCATATACTCACCATCTGGGGCGCAGCGGGTACTTCAGCTCCTGGCTCCAAAAGCCCTAGTTCTGCAGAGGGCATTTCTAAAGAGATGTGTGTGTTTAAATCTTAGCTCTTTTCTTGGCAGATGGTGTATATTCGTAAATCCATTCCGATGAGGTTTTTATGTCATTTGAGGTCTTCTATAGCATTTAATGGAGTCCTTTGTTCTAAAGGTGGCTTTCCTAAGTTACTGGAGAAGAGGGATTGATACCCTATCACTCACCTGAGCCTTGGTCCTTATCAACCTTAGGCAGCAGAGGGCACTATAGTTCAGTAGATAGAGCCGCGGAAGTAAACTCATTGATGCAGTTTTTAAACGTGGAAGCTGTGGAGATGCTATCTTGTCTTTCTGAAAGCACATAGCAACTGTGTTAACAGATTTAACTGTAGCCTTCTAAAATTTGTATCTTGTCTGAAATGAAAGGGAAATGAAGATACTTCCCTGTGAGAAATGCTATGGGAAAGAGTCAAATGAATACGGGTAAAAGGCTAGGGGCCTTTTCTGGAACCCTTCTAGTCCAGAACTGGTTTTTTGACTATGAAAAATGTCCAGACATTTAAGGTCATAGATAAGAAGAGAAAACATCTTTTAAAGTCATAGATCAAATCAGTAGAGAACATCATGTGCATTTCATGTAAGCCTGCTGTAGGAAAACAGCTGGGGGAAATGGTACTTTTGCTCTTTGATGGCTGAGAAGCACCCATATTGGGTGTTTGAATTTCCAACACACGGGGATGGGAATTGTTTGTGGTCCTAGATTCTGATACATTTTTCTTTCCTTGGTATGTGACTAGGTTTTTTTCATTTCTTAGAATCCCTGCCGAAAAAGGGTTTCTGTGGCATAGAATTATTGAAGGTCTGAAACTGAACATTCGTATATGTATTTTTGAGTGGACATATATTTTCATTTTTCTTTGATAAATACCTAGGCATGGAATTGTTGGTAATATGGTTAACTCTGTTTAACTTTTTTCAGGCACTGCCAAAGGGTTTCACAAAGTGGCTATGTCATTTTAATTCCCACCAGTATGTATAAGGGTTCCAATTTCTCCAGATCCTAACACTTGGTATTGTCTTTTTGATTA
This sequence comes from Smutsia gigantea, assembly GCA_032199065.1. Classification (NCBI taxonomy): domain Eukaryota; kingdom Metazoa; phylum Chordata; class Mammalia; order Pholidota; family Manidae; genus Smutsia; species Smutsia gigantea. The sequence continues at coordinate 361,958 of JAVSCE010020452.1, forward strand.
GCCATCCTTCCTAATGAATGTGGAGTGATAGCTCATTGTGATTTTGATTTGCATTTCCCTAATGACTAATGATGTAAGCTTTTTATGTACTTATTAGCCATTTATATATCTTTTTTGGAGAAATGTTTAAAAAAATCCTTGGCCCATTCTCTGAGCTGTGTTTTTATTACTGAGTTGTAAGTGTTTGCATATTCTGTTTGTAAGTCCCTTCTCAAATGTATGACTTGAAAGTATTTCGTTCTGTGCGTTGTCTTCTAACTTCCTTGACAATATCGCTTGAGCACAGTTTTTAATTTTGATGCAGTCAGGTTTCTCCAGTTTTTCTTTAACCTACATGTTTTGGTGTCATATCCAAGTAACCATTGCGATGAAGAGTTACTTCTATGTAAGTCTTCTAAGAGCTTATAGTTTTAGCTCTTATGTTTAAGTCTGGGATCCATTTTGAGTTAATTTGGGTATATGATGTGAGTAGGGGTCCAACTTCATTCTTTTTACATGTGGATATTCAGTTGTCCCAGTGCCACTGTTCAAAATACTACTCTTTTGCCACTGAACTGTGTGGTACCCTTACTGAAAATCAGTTGACCATAATTAAAGGGTTTATTTCTGGAGTCAGTTCTTTTCTATTGATCTAATATGTCTGTCCTTCATGCCAGTAACAGTGTCTTCATTTTAGTAGCTTTATAGTAAGTTTGAAGTCGGAAGGTGTAAGTCTTCCAAATTTGTTCTTTTTCAAGATTGTTTTGATGATTCTGGGTTCCTTAAATTTCCATATTAATTATATGATCAATATCACCTTCTGCAAAGAAACCAGCTGTGTTTTGATAGGTATTGCATTGAATCAGTTCATAGATCAATTTGGGGAGTATTGCCATCTTAGCATTGTCAATGCTTCTAATCCATGAACATGAGATGTCTTTCCATTTATTTAAATATTCTTTGATTTTTTTTCAGCAGTGGTTTGCACTCTTCAGTGTACAGGTTTTATACTTATTTTGTTAAATTTATTCCCAATTATTTTTTGTTATTGTAAATGGGAGTTATTTTCCTCAATTTAACATTTTGATGAGTCATTGGTAGTGTATGGAAGTACAATTGATTTTGTTATTGATCTTGTATCATGTAATCTTACTTGAATTTTATTATGTTTAATATCCTTATAGTATATTCCTTAGAGTTATATCCTTATAGTATATTCCTTAGAGTTTTCTATATATAACATCATGCATGTCATCTGCAGCTTCTTCCTTTCCTATATGGATGTCTTTTATTTCATTTATTCACTTAATTGCCTTGGCTTGAACCTGTACTATACAATGTTGAGTAGAAATGGTGGCAGCAGACATCCTTGTTTCTGTTCTTAGGGGGGAAACTTTCAGCCTTTCACTATTGAATATGATATTAGCGGTAGCATTTTGCAGATGCCCTTCATCAGGTTAAGGAAGTTCCTATTTATTCCTAATTTGTTGTGTATTGTTATTATGTAAGGGCGTTTAATTTTGTCAGATACTTTTCCTGCATTTATTGAGATGATCATATGGGTTTGTCCTTTATTTTACATTTCATTGATTGATTTTCAGATGTTAAACCAACCTTGTATTCCTGGGATTTTTGCATTTATAGCCACAAGAGATAGTGATCTAGATTTTCTTGTCATATCTTTATCAGGTTTTGGTGTCAGGGTAATACTGACCTCAAAGGATGACTTGGGAAGTGTTCTTTTCTGTTTTCTTTGAAGAGTTTGTGAAAGATTAGTATTAATTCTTTAAATGTTTGGTAGAATTCACCAGTTATACCATTTGGACCTATCCTTTTCTTTGTGGGAAGTTCTAGATTACTAATTCAATCCATTTACTTGTTAAGGATCTGAATTTGTGTCTTTTTAGGAATGTGTCCATTTCATCAAAGTTACTAATTTTTTGTCATATAGTTGGTCATAGAATGCTTTTTAATCTTTTTTACTTTCGTAAGGTTGGTGATGTCCCCTCTTTTATTCTTGTTTTTAGTTATTTAATCTTTTTTTTCTTAGTGTGGCTAAAAGTTTGTTAGATTTGTTTACCTTGTGACCACTTCTGAAATTGCTTCAACAATAATAATTTATTTGTCTTTCCTGTTAGGGTTGATTTCTTTATCCCAGGAGTCCCTGTGGTTGGTGGGTTCTCAATATGCTCCAGCCCCAGACTGCTAGAACAAGACAGAATGATAGAATTGGCAGTGAAATACACGAACCATCCTCCTGCTTTGTGGATTCACAATCAGGTGAGCAAACTTCTGTTTAAACTTGGAGATCTGGGCTCTGCCTCCCATAAAATTTGTGTTCAGCTCATTTAATCCACCTTAGAAACCTGGGCTTGAATGAAAAGAGTATGTGCTCAGAGAGAGCTCCCCTGCATCCAGAATCCAGACTTAAGAGGATCAAAGAAGCAAAATTTTGTGCTGCATGTCTTAAAGATACTTTGGGATGTAGAAGTATCTTTGGGGTCACCAAACAGTGTTCAGTTGAATACTACTTTGGGATTAAAACATTTTACTTTATATTAAGTTTTTAAAAATTGGCTATGTCCTATAATGGTAAATCTATAAATCAGATTATTTTGTCCTAATCTTCCTCAGTAAAGGGAGTTAAGCTCTCATTCTGTCATCATGTGGAGGGGAAACGATCTCTGATCAATATTGCTTGCGCCAAGAGCTGAGCACCGAGTCCATGGTGCCATTGCCTCTGAGAGCTCTTCACACAGGATTCTGAGCGGGAATCCACATTTGCTACTGATAACTCATGCTCCAAGTGGCACTCACCACAATCCTACATAAGCTGCCTCTTCATCATCTACTGAACTCTGATAACGAAGAATGAGCTCAGAACAGATTAATTATTTCTCTTCTTAGTTTTTCATCCTTGTCTACTTGTAACTGCCACCTCCTTTACTTCCAGAGCATGCCTGCTATATTTACCAGCACCCTCCATCCCATCCTAGGCATTCTCTTAACCCCCAAAAGAAATGTACCAGTACAAATATTGTAGGTATAAATAAACTAATTTTAAAATTATCTGGAAGAGCATAGGAACTAGAATAGCTGAAAGTTTTGAAAAAGAAGAATAAAGTGGGAAGAATCCCATTATTCAAAAATAAAGCTGCAGTAATCAAAACAGCACAGTATTGGTGAAGGGATAGGTACGTAGATCAGTGGAACAATAAAGAGCTAAGAAATAGTTGACATAAATGGGGCCATTTGATTTTAGACAAGGTGCTAAAAAAATTCAATGGAGAAAGATATTCTTTTCAACAAATAGTGCTAGAACAATTGTTATCCATATGCAAAAAAGAAAAAAGAATCTTACCTAAATCTCATACTTTATATTCAAAATTATTTCAAAGTATGTTGTAGGTTAAGTATAAAACATGAAACTGTAAAAGTTTTAGAAGGAAACATAGGAGATACCCTGAACTTAAGGGTAGACAAGTTCATAGACAGGACAGCAAAACCATGATACATAAAAGAAAAGATTGGTATATAGGACTTAATTAAAATTAAAAATGTTTTTTCTGCAAAAGATACTGTTAACAGAATTTAAAAAACAAGCTACAGACTAGGAGGAAGTATTTACAAATTAGATATCAAAGGATTTGTATCCAGAATATATAAAGACTCTTAAAAGTCAGCAAAAAGAAAACAACATAATTTAAAAATGGGCAAAGGATTGAATAGATGATTCACTAGGATATAAGATTAGCAAATAAGCAGTGAAAAGATGTGCAACATCTTTAGCCATTAGGGAAGTGCAAATTAAAGCCATATATAGTAGAATACAGACCTGTTAGAATGACTAAAATTAAAAGTATGGACGATACCAAGTGCTGACAAGGATGTGGAGCAGCTGGAACTCTCTCATATTCTTTATATTGCTGGCAAGAATGCAGGATGCTACAGCCATTCTGGAAAACATTTTGGTTCTTCCATATGGAATTAAATATACACTTAACCATAAGATCCAGCAATACCACTCCTGGATATTTATCCTAGAGAAATGAAAGCTCTGTTCATAGAAGAACCTGCACATAAATGTTTATAATGGTTCTATTCATAATTATCAAAAACTGGACACAACCCAAATGTCCCTCAGCCAGTGAATGGATAACACTGTGATACATTCATGCAGTGCACTGTTACTCAGCAATAAAAATGGATGAACTACTGATTCACACAACAACTTGGGTGACCATTAGAGGCAGCATGTTTAGTGAAAAAAGCCAGTCTCAAAGGTTATTTACTCTGTAATCCCATTATGTCATATTCTGGAAGACAAAAATACAGTGATGGAAAACAGATCAGTGGTTAATGGGTTAGGGGAAGGATGTGAACATAAAGGGAGACTTTGCTGGTAGTAACACAGATCTATGTATATGTTAATATTCATAGAACTACATACCAAAAAAGTTTTACTGTAAGATAATTAAAAAAATTGTTTTTAATCTATAAGGGCATAAGAATAATTAATTCTACAGTTCGTTTACATGTTGTGTCTGTTCAGAATAACCTCCAGCTGCTTCTCTCAGCATCTCTGTTGTAAATGTATCCTGTCATATTTTTATGCTTTCAACTTCAGAGTCCTTCCTTCAGTGTGGCCTCAGCTGCCTCATTTCTTTTTAGATTCTCTTTAGGTTTTCTACCCATTAGTGTCTCAAGGCTGCCTCCTGAGTCTGTAAAATTTGCCAGGAGGGTAGCCCAGCAAGGTGTCTGTGTGCCCCATGCTCAGTTAGAATGAGCTTAGCCATCCTGACTCCAAGTGCCGTGAGGCCCCTCTGGTTGTCAGCTCCCACGTGACCTGATCTGGTCCTGGTCCACGGCTCCCTGCTTGGCTGCATGCCTCATTGGCATTTCAATGGAGGAACTTATAAGCTGTAGAAAATCGCCAAGTGGCATTGCTTGAATGCACATCCTAATTGTGTTGCTGCTCCGCTCTGCCCAGTGGGAGTTGCAGACAGCCTTTATGACGTCAGATCATTCTTGGAACCATTCTCAGGCGGCTATTTTCCTCCTGAGGATTTGCCTTATTAAGCTATCAGAGTGGACAATAGGGGCACGTGAGTGACTGGGTGGCAGCAGGCTGCTCTGTCGGGACGTGGGATAAAGTGCCATAAATGTCTTCCTTTATTTTATCTGCTCTGGCTCAAGCTCCTGGCAGGGAAAGGGTTCTAGGCAGCTATTGTTTGCTAGGCTCCAGTTGCTGCGGAAAAGTTATTTATTTCAAAAGTAGGAAATCTATACCCAAATTAGATACATTGCCATGTAATGAAGGTAATGTCCTTTCCCTCGCTTCCATTTTATGCTGTACAGTGTAAGTATTGTGTTCATGCTACCTTGGCAGTTTTTATTGATCAACGAAAGACAAAGATGGCTTTTTATTCTTTGCATATGCTGGCAAATTAGAGGATAGGTCTGTTGAAGATTTATTTTGTCACTAAGGAGATGACAGTCTTCTTGAGTATTAGCTTCTTGTGGGGCACATTTTCTTGCCAACTTGAGGGTTGAAAGTACTCTGGTTTCTGAAAAAACAGTAACCTTAACAGTAAGGCTTTGTTGGTTGTCATTGCTGAGTGTGCTGAAGACGACCACTGGATGTGATCATGCCTCATGTTTCAGCCTCTTTTCCTCATGGGTTCTTAGAGATCGTAGACGTATACAGGCAGGCAAGATGGGGAGGGAGTGCATGGAGGTGAAATCCATTGTCGTCATCAGGCAAAGCCTCTTGAACCACAGATGGTGCTTTCCAGACTTGAAGGAGTATTTTAAAGCCCTTTGGGAGCCAGTGTAACGATTCCTAGATTTCAGTCACTCCAAACAGTGCTCCCTTGCGGCTGAGTTCTTTTGTTGGAAATGAAAACCCACTTATCCTTCATATAGAAATTCCTACAGATTTAAAATAGTTCAGATCTTTTTTTTCCTGAGAGAAAGGAGTTCCATTCATTTAACAGTTCCTTACCAAAAGGGACCTGTTTAGTGAATTCAAATGATTTTCATTTTTTCCTTAGATTTTCTTTAAGTTGCAGAACCCCAAATTAAATTCATGTCAAAAAGTATTTACAGCTCGCCTGCCGTGCAAGGTGCCCGTGTGTGAATGCTAAGGGTCTGCTCCTCAAGAGCACCTGATAGGCCATTACTCCTTAGGAGGCCCTTCCCTTAGGTGCTCTATGTCAGGAATGTGTAATGGCAGACCTGTACTCCTAACAGAAATGTCCTTGCTTCTAGTTCCGTGTTTTAGTGACAGGGAAGAAGAAAGCAGGCACCCCCAGGGCTGTTTCATTCATGGCAACAGCCATGACCAAAATCCCTCTTACACAGAGCTCGACGCCAGCAGGGAGCCCCCCACAGGGGGCCGGGCGGTGCCCACCGCAGCTCTGTGGGGTAAGCAGGGCCCGTGCTGGTGCCCATTTTCCAGATGCTGTAGTGAAGGAACTTGCTGTATTTCATAGAGGCTGTGAGTAAAATTCATTCTTATGACTCCTAGATCAGTGTGTTTTTCTCCAAACTAGGGGTTCTCAACCCTAGTGCCCCCTTAAAGAACTATCCTCAAATGAAATGAAAAGTTAATGTAATCAACACATAAAAAAATGACATAACGTAATTCTCTAAGTATAATGGAAAGGAGAAATGAAAGGAAAAGAAAATGATTCATAACCAAAGACTGTGTGTTATCCTGGTATATAAGCAGGTGACAGTTCTAAATTAGAAGGTAAGATGGAGGAGTCAGCTGGCTGGTCCTTGACCTGCACTCGGGCTGGCTGCTCCGTGCAGGGGCCGGTGGTGCAGGTCACCGTGTATGACAGAGGGCAATAACCTGTGTGTTACCAGCTGGGGTGAGCATGCTTGGAAATGTTCTGAACACAAAGTACAATCTACACAGTGGTTACATGCTGGAAAATTCAGTCTACGTTAGACCTGTGGGAAAACCACTGACTTATTTTGTAAAATGAGTTAGGGTCTAGTCTCAGATCATGACAAACCGGTTTCCGCCTATGTGTACATCCCTGGGTCCTCCAGAAGTCTGTGGGGGCAGTCCTGTGTGTTGTAGATACATGGTGTGCTGCAAAACTGGCCCTCTGAGTAAGACATGTAAAGAAAGCCCTGATTGCTGCCCTGTAGTACTCCCACAGTCTGATTTGAAACTCCCAGTAGAAACTGGCTCACAAAATTCCTGCAGATACAACCAGCACTTAGCAGGAGCCAGCTCCAGGGCACCTCTGCCTTCCCTGGCCCTGCCCCCTAAATGCTAGTCGGGTTCCCCAAATTATTGTGACAATAAAGTATCACCACAAGTTTCCAAAACATGCCCTCAGGGGCAGTATCACCCCTACGGACAAGCAGTGCCCTCAGCTCTGATGGTGTTTCTGCTGAAGTGGCCTCCCCAGAAAGCAGGTGCTTCACCTGGGTGAGGGGGTGTGCTTCTCAGCCCCCGGTGTAAGCCTCTGGCTGCCTAGTTCTGCTGCTGCAGGGAGACGCATTCAGTTCTGAGCGGCACTGCAGCGCTGGCCTGAGGCTGTGGAGCGGGTCTGGCTCTGCCCTGAGGACAGCCAGGAGGAAGCCCTCGGCACCCACATTCCTCAGCCCTGCTGAGCCCACCACAGCCGCACGGTCGTGATGCTTGCCCCTTCCTGCCTTTCTCTGCTCCATGACTTTGATCAGAGCACAGGAACAACCTCAGGAAAGGAAACTATTTCAGAGCTGTCCCCTGAGTCCAGGGCCTCTCTACAACCCCATTCATCGCCTGAGAAGTTAACAAATGGCAAAATTACTGAAGCACATCTCCTTTTCTCAATAGTGGAGTGGCTATGTAGTGTGGATCACAGAGGCAGAGTGGCAAATGGCCTGTATAATGGACAAGTGGAATCAATTCACAGGGCTCTGGGAAAATGAAGAGCAAGGTGTCAAAACAGTCCAAAACACTGATAAAAATGCAGGAGGTAGATGCAGCCGACTTTATTAAAGAGGAACATCTGGGTCAGGACCTGAGCTACACAGGACTAAAGGATCTTTTCTATCCTGCCTTAGTGCGCACTGGACTCTGAAGTGGCCGTGAGAGTGGGTGGAGACTTCTTCTTTGACCCTCAGCCTGCAGATGCCTCTAGAAATCTCGTGTTGATTGCAGGAGGAGTTGGAATTAACCCTCTGCTTTCCATCCTGCGGCACTCTGCAGATCTCCACAGAGAACGGGAAAACAAAGGAAGTGGATATGAGATAGGAACAATAAAGCTGTTCTATAGTGCAAAAAACACCAGTGAGCTCCTGTTTCAGGTAAGGGAGACATGTGTGTTGCATAGCTTGCTGTGAGCCAGCTTGGGTGGATCATGCTCTTGTCCTGGAACTTTCCTCTCGGTTCTCCCCTCTCTGCAGCCATTCTAATGAAAGGCTTGACCAGCCTTACCACTCACGTGCATATCAAAGCCAGCCATCCTAGGTCACCCAGCACAGTGAGGCAGCAGTGAGGAGGCTGCAGTGACATGATACAGTGGGGTGGGTCTCGTGGGCGACCATGAAAGTCACCATGGCCTGAGAGGCCGTAGAGTCGGAAGACCTACAAGTGGGTCCAGAGACCTACAAGTGGGCTTGTGTGTTCCAGGAGTAGGGGAGACGTACAGTGTGGACCCAGCTGGGTGAATGAAACCCTGTCAGTTGCATCTGTTGAGACTAAGTACATTTGACAGGAGAAGCCTTTCACTCTGGATTGCTTTGCAGCTGCAGCATTGAACAAAAGCACAGAAACAGTTAAAAGACACACAGTGGTCAGTGAAACTGCTGCTTAATTGCCAATGCTTGAGAAAAAGGAAAAAGAAAAAGCTCCCAGAGAGTTAGTAATATGCTTGTTAGCATATTCAGATTTCAATTAAAGCCAAATAGCCCTCTGTACTTTGAATGCTCTGGCCTGCTAGGCTGCAAACAATATCCCGCTAAGTAGAAAGCAGGAGCAGCAGACGTATGCAGAATGGGAGTCGAGGTTCAGCGCCAGTGGTTGTGCACATCTGTTCTGATTTTTTTAAATTGTAGTGTGACCAAATATGTTTGACATTCCAGAAAAATATCCTCGATTTAGTAACTGAATTTCCTGAGAAGATTGCTTGCAGTTTGCATGTTACAAAACAGACTACACAAATCAGTGCAGAGCTCAAGCCGTACATCGCTGGTGAGTTCCCTAGAGATATTTTGACTATCTCCACACAGTTATTTTCTGGACCTGCTGGTTGGTTGAGTGTAGATGCTTTATTGTTGGGAGTTGCTGGTTGGGAATGTCACTACCTGGGGAATGAGAAATAATTCATCATGCAAAAATAAGGAGAGACATAGTTGGATTTACTTACATACAGGTTTCCTGCTGCCCGTATTAAAAATTTATTTTCCACATTTTTTAGGGACCTTTGCAACGTCACTGTAGTATGCATACAAAGAATTTATGTTCCATCTTTGACTGAATCGATTCCGTTTGCCATTAATGGTAATTTAAATTACTCGTGGTTTCCCCTGCTTGGACAGATTTTTCGCAGCATAGTTCATTTACTTTGCTGAAGGCAGTTTTGAGTCTCTACCAGCGATCAGTAAGCTGAGCAGCCCCCTCTGGGGAGTGCGCCCTGACGAGCACCCCACTTGGCCTCGCCTAAGTTTAGGAGACCTGGAGAGGCACTCTATGCCCCGGGAGCACTGACTTGAGACTAGACTCTGAGCCCCTGAGCCTGGAAGTAAACACTGCTGCTGATTGTGGCGGGTCCTTCCTGTTTTCTGTACACACTTGCTTAGTTTGGTGTTTGTTCTGTTTTTTGTTAGAAGGAAGAATAACAGAGAAGGAGGTAAGAGATCATATTTCAGAAGAGACTCTGTTCTATATTTGCGGCCCACCTCCAATGACGGACTTTTTCTCCAAACAACTGGAAAGCAGCCATGTTCCCAAAGAACACATTTGCTTTGAGAAATGGTGGTAGGAAGTGAGTTAAGGTGGCAAAGAGAAAGCTGTGAGATCTGCTCTGGAAAGAACAGATAACTACGTTTATGTAATTTGTGGCAAGATGAATTCACTTCTGCCCAGCGTTATCTTTTAAGGCTGTGAACAAGTGACCAGCTAGGGAAGAAAAGAAAAGCCAGTGGACAGACTTAAATGATAAACTTTTTGCAAAGACCTCATTGATTAAACTGTTTTTTACTATTTTTTTTTATTAACAATTGATTATCTCTTGATGTACCTTGAATTAATCAATACAGATTTTCTTTCCCCTTAAGGAGAAAAAGGACTTAAATTTAATCATATGAAAATATGGTTTTGTATGTGAAATGTTGGCTATCTTTAAATTATTTGACAACAACCTTTATGTCTTATGTTCAATAAATTTATAATTTAAACATTCTTAATAATTTTTCTTTGAAAATTCTTTAGTGTCTTAGTTTACCTTACTATGGTTTACTGCCTTGCTTCTTCAGACTGTCAAAGTTGAGTTTGGAAATAAAAAATTGTTTGAACTACTGCCTTAGGGAATTGAATATCCAACATATTTGCTTAATGTTAATGAGTATCCTGAGTATGTGCCCTAATTGTCAGTTTCTTTTCAGGTGAAACCGTCCCTGTGTCGTGTCTTGGCCGCCTGCCTTCACGCTGCAAGCAGGAGGCAGCTTCTTGTTTGGGACAAAGGCAGAGTGACTGCTGTGTCCCATGCTGGGTCCGCCTTCAGTGGCTGGCCTGGCTGGCTGTGGGAGCGTGCTTAGGGTTGATTAGGGGTACCGAGCCATTGCCAGACCCTGCTTGGCCGCCTCTCATTGCATGGCCTTGCCAGGCCTCTTCCTGGGGCCCGCAGCCCCTCCGCATGGACTTGTTGAGTGACTGACAGAAAGCAGCTGAGCTTGGGGTTGGGAGGCGGGGAGAGAGAATGGAGCCTCATCCAAGGCTATGCTGAGGAAACTGCCAGAAAGCAGACTGCAGTTTGTACCTTTGTTTAGAATTTCATAAATCTAAAAGTCGTGGGCTAGGCTAGGCCGTCCTCTCTAGAGGTGAAGTAGTCAAGCTCACGCTGCTGGCCTGGAGAGCTGTGAGGGTGAAGGTGGGCTGCAAAGAGCCCAGCCGAGTGGGCATGCGGGAGCTCAAGCTGCGGTCCCCTTCTTGAGCTGGTGAGAGAGGACAGGCTGCCCTTCCCACCTCCATGGCTGTGGGCCCTGCAGGGATGTCAGGGCTGAAATACATCATTGACTTAGGGACCAGCCATGGTTAGTGTCACCATTCTAGCCTCTGCCCTGTTCTGAATTTTGTCAAGTTTTAAGCAGAGATCATTTGTCAACTGTTTTCATCCTGGATTTGAATTCAGCGGGAAGGAAGTGGGGCCATTGCCCTGATGGGAATATCAAAGTCCAGTCGAGGCAGTGATAACCAGCATTCAGAGGTGAAGGGAATGAGCATCTCTGGCTGCTGTGTAAGGAGCCCTGGCTCATCAGCTGGTCCCAGTGTGTCCAGGCCGAGGCGCGGCTGGAGGGCTGAGTGCTCGAGGAGACAGAGCATGATGAGATTCAGGCCTGTGGGAGCAGCAGCGGGCTTTTCTGCCAACTGGCCGAGGCAGCTGGCAGAGGAGGGGACACAAGGTGGGGCAGTGGCCACCACGGTCTGTTCTGTGCTAGGAGTGGAGGGGCAGGTGAGCACCAGGACAGCCTGGGGTGGGAGCGTGGGTGCTGCCTGCTGCCTGCCCACCCACCCACAGCTTGTGTGCTGCTGTTACAGAGCAAGGACTACCTGTCCTGCAGATACCAGCTCAGCCGGCCACCTTGCCTGGGGCTCACTACTGGGCCGGGTCGTGACCTTCTGGACTGGTTCCTCCCAGCTCTGTCGTTTCTTGGGCTGAGCACCGAACAGTATTTCTGGTCTGCAGGCTGAGAATGCCCTGTTGCCTTTGCTTGCTACACCAGTCAAGATCTTTTTGGTGCTCAAAGTGAGCTAACTCCAGTCAGGGTGGCTTGGAATGGATAGTGTGGTGGCTAAGAGTGTAGACTGCAGAGAGCCCTTGGGCTAGACTGCTTGTGGTCAGATCTCAGCCGTGCCCCTTACTAGGCCGATGACCTTGAGCAAGTCACGTAACTACCTTATGACTCAGTGTGCAGTTACACGCATGTGTGCAGACACTTTCACCTGCATGTAGAATAGAGATGATACGACTCCCTACTTCCTAGGCCTGGTGTGGGAGTGAATGTGACGATCCAGGGCTTGGCAGAGCACCGCATGAGGGTGTGATTTGCCATCCCTTGTTCTATTCAGAACGGATTTCAAGAGGCTAGGTAGCTTCCACTAATCTGCAACCTGTCTTGTTCCGTTCTGTGCTTGGCACGTGATAGACGCTCAGTGAATGTTTCTGATGTGGATGAAAGGGCCTGTCCAGGGCTGTGATTCTTCAGGATCCTCCTGGCTCTGTAAGTTTGTGGAAATATGTTTCTTCTTATGACATGAAACCCTATCCCATTCTACTCAAGAGGGAGGCTGAGTTGATGTCTGAGTCCTGCTGGCACTGTGTTAGCATGACTCCAGTGCTCACCAGAAGGGGGATCAGATGCCTGTGTCGTGCTGCTGGTGCGACAGGAAAGATGAATTCTGATGAGCAGCCACTGATGGAGCGCCTGGAAGGTCACTGGTGAGCTTGATAAGATGGATGTTAAGAGTGGGAACACTGGGCCGGGTTTAGGGACAGCTGGGAGGGCAGACATCATGATGAGTGGGTATGGGTAATAGTTTCATGAATTGTGCCATAAAGGGAAGGAAAAAGGATGGAAGCTGTACAGGGAGGTGGGGTCAAGAGAACTTCAGTTTTTAAACTCATTTAAAATTGTTTTATTAAAAGTTATTTAAAATAAAAATTTATTTTGAAGTAATTTTTGATTTATAGAACAGTTGCAAAGGTAGTACAGGGTTCCCATATACCCCCTACCCAGCTTCCCTGAGTGTCAACATCTTACATAACCATGGTAAGTTTATCAAAACTAAGAAATCAACAGTAGTGGAGTTGTTACAGTTCTGTTAACCAAACCACTGTTAGTTTTTTTAAGATGCGAAATAACAGCCTGATGGTATGAAAAACTGAGAATCATTCAGTGGGACTCGAGTTGGGGAGGTGACGACTTTTTTAGAGGCTAATAGAGTAGCTCTTTGTTATTTACTGAGCATCTAGGATGTGCGGTCACTGTGCCTGAAGTTGTAGATAGGAGAGCATAAGACAAAGGTTCTCTTGAGTAAGTTATATACTTTGAGAGGCTATCTTTTATGATTGAAACTGGAAATGCTTTGGGAATAATTTTTTCCAACAACTATCACTGGTTGAAAGAGACGCTGTAGGAGGTAGTGAGTGGGTGAATCACTGAGGAGACAGTGTCTGTGGGCGCGGGTGGGAGGCGGTGTGCTGGAAGATCGTACCCATGCTCCGGAAACAGTGCTGGGAGAATTGTGTTTACGGGATGCATGGCTGCAAGTATTGCACATGCTCACGTGCGAGCAGCAAGGTGGGCTGCACGCAGCGATCGTCAAAGGGCATCTGGTACCATGGGCCTCTGCCTGAGATTTTTTTTCCCTTCTGAATGGAAAACCGATTTCCTTCATTCCTGGGTATTGCAGATGATCGTATGCTGATAATTTAACCTGCGAGCTGTTATTTCATTTTAAATGAAAGTCAAAGTATACTGTTCTCATCTTAAGAGAAATGGTGAGATGTCTTGTCTGTAATGTTACTCCTTCCTAATATGCGCAGATCCAGCGAGCATGGTGATGACCTGTGAAGATACCTGTAACCCACCCTCAGATGCATCAAGGTGTGCATTTGAAAGTGTTCGTGGTTAGGAGCTCAGACTCCTTATTGCGTGGCAGCCACCTTGACCGCCTGTTCTGGGCTCCTGAAATTCCAGGGGAGCCCGTCAGCCTGACTCTCCTCCATCTCATCTCCACATCCTTTGCTGTCCTTGAACATGCTAAGATTTTGTCTATTCCTTTGCTCTTTTCTAGTTCCCTAACAAGTATGAACACAGGAAAATCAAATAATATAAGTGTACAGTAAAATGCTGAAGTTCTCTTCTGCCCAACCCACTTCCTTGCAGAGGGTGAGTTCTGTCTAAAGAGCTGGCTAGGTATCCTGGTAGACATTTTAGTGTATTGACCATGTGTACATATACAGATATGTGTGCTTGTGGATTTCAGTCTTTAACACACCTAATCATGGATATATACTGTAATGTACTTAACCATCTCACTGATGAACATTTAGATTGTTCCCAGTTTGGGGCTGTTACAAACAGTATTGCAGTATACAAACTTGTTTGTATAATTTTTGTGTACATATTTCTGTAGATTAGAAGTGTCATTTCTGGATGAAAATGTGGTATTGTCATATTACCCTATAAAATGCCTAACTGATTTATATTCTAATAAAGTATGAATGTACCCATTTCCCCACTTTCTGGCAACACTAGATATTCTAAGTCCTTAAACTGTTTTTCCTAGTCAATTGGGTGAAAGATGATTTTTAAAAAAATTATTTCCTGATTGCTCCCTAGCATTTTTTCCTAAACTGTTTTAACCATTTCTCTTCTCTTGAGAATGGTGTGTCCACATTTTATGTCCATTTTGATGGCTTACTGATTTGCAGCTCTTTATAAAATAATTGCTAATCCTTTTTCTGTTACGTATATTGCAAATATTTTTTCCCAGTCTGTTACTTGCTGGTAAATTCTTTTTGTTATAATTTATAGCAGAGTTTTAAATTTGTATGTAATCAAATATGTCAGTCTTTCCCCCTGGAGTTTATGGGTATATTTTCTACTGATGGTTTTGTAGGCCTTTTATCCATTGGGAATCAATTTTTATGCTTGATGTGGGATGGGATCTGACTTTGTGCATATGGCTCTCCAGTGGCCCAGTACTATTTATCAAATATTCTACACTTTCCCCCATTATTTGAAATGCCTTCTTTATCACATACTAAGTTCTCAGCTACAGATGAATTTTTTTTCCCTAGACTCTACTCTGTTCTGTAGGTCTACCTATTTGTTCGTACTCTGATATCACATTGTTTTAATTACTCTAGCTTTTTAGTACATTCTGTATTTTCTTTGCCTTCTTTTTTTCTCATCTCCAGGTTAAACGCAAGTAGATGTTACGATAGTGATGTAACTTCACCTTTCAAAGGTTAAGGTGTGCAGGAAAAGTGATGGCAAGTAGTGACTCTGGGTCACCCTGGATTCAGTGGCGGCCTGGGTTTTGGCTGAAGCTCCCAGTTGAGCGCTGCGGAAGTGCTTGGTGTTGGACAGGCAGTTTGTTTGCTTGCTGAATCACCACAGCATCTGTGTGGGGCAGTAGGGTGAGCGATGCCGCCCTGCTTTCCCCTAAGGGAGGTGAGATGCCGTGCTTAGAGGACATGCCCAAGCTCACAGCATCTGTGTGGGGTAGTAGGGTGAGCGATGCCGTCCCGCTTTCCCCTAAGGGAGGTGAGATGCCGTGCTTAGAGGACATGCCCAAGCTCAGAAAGCCACACCTGCAGGACATAGTCTCCTTTTGCTCAGCTAGGAGGACTTTCCTCTCCACAGACTCAGCCTTGGGCTTGTTCCAAAATCTTCCCCACCACTAAAAGTGGGGGGCAGGGGTCTCCTTTTTTACAGAGAGACTCACCTGACCAGAATGCCCCATTGCCAGAGCATTTCGGTTCATGAGGTTTTTACTGTTCTCAGGGATGGTAGTTGCCCAGAGGGAAGAAACAGAGCATGAGAGGCCGTCTGGCTGGCCCCATGGGGTGGCAGGGCGGGCATGGCCCCAGGCGTCCAGAGACTGATTCGTCCCTGTTCTCAGCTGGCTGGTGGGACTCAACCACCTCTCCTCATCTGTCAAGTAGGTAGGACTGTGCAACTTAAAATCCCTTTCAGCTTTACCATTTTACAGTTTCATGCTGGGAAAAATGGGCCTTAGGGACCCAGGGGAGTTGAGGTTGGCCCTCTGATGAAAGGTGACGATTAAATGCTGGAGCTGGGGCTTGAGAGAAATGGTAGATTCACCATCAATAAAAAAACTGACAACATTTGCCTGTGGGGGCTTCAGGTGGGCTGGACAGAGATGGGTTGGATGGTTCCCCGGCTTCATGAAAAGGAAGAGGCTTAGGTAGGTAGTGACCTAAGACATTCTGTGGCTCCAGAAACCGGCGAGCTCATGGGTTGTCCTTCCTGCCAAGATCATTTTCTTGTTCATTTAATCAAAGAATCAGGGTAGGAGGTACCCAGACTGAGGTTCACAAGCATGGAAGTCCATGACAAGCAGCATTTTAATGCTCTGTAACTGAAATATATTTCTGACCACCAATAAACCTTTATGTTATTTAGAGTCAACTGGAAAATCCAAAGCCACACGGAGCTTGATGTCTAGTGAGCGACACATCCTAACTCAGACGTGTACATCTTACTGCCTTAGTTATACGGTGAAAAACTTTCTCCATTCAGTGTAGGACTGTGTTTTGAAACTACCCCTTGGTTCAATGAGTCCCTTTACCCCATTTCTAAGTCCCAGTCCCCACAGTTGACAGCCATGCCTGTAAGGATGAAAATCGTTCTGGGGCAGAGCTTAGGCTGTGCCCCTCGGGCCCAGGACAGCTCGTTCCCACTATACAACCGCAAGCCTCACCCGCCGCAGCTTCTCCCCAGTCCTCCTGTTCCCCGAATTAAAGCCACATTCTGCAGGTCCTAAGGGCAGCACCGAGACTCAGGTTTTGGCGACTTTGTGATGTTGGTGAGTCATTCAAACCCTGAGCCTCCGTGAGAGAGGCCTGAGAAAAATCCTGCACGGGGTCCTATCACTGGGGTACTTACCCTGGCCACACGCGGAGGTAAGGACAATACTCCCATCTGTGGTGTGGCTGGTGGTCTCAGTACCCCCCTCATTCTCCTCTCAACTGTCAAATTCAGTCATCTGGGCTCCTGAACTGCTCTCAACCCTGTGCCCGGCTCTCCTCGCCACCGAGGTGCACATCACTAGCCCGCTCACACGGGCTCCTAACTCGCACCCTGTCTGAGTCCCCTGCTTGCCTTTCTTGGTCAGCAGAGAGCTTTCAGGGCTGCACAGCTGAAGTCATTTCCCTGCTGAAGACTGACCAGCAGCCTCCCGTTACCCATCCCTTCTCATCAGTAACATTTATATGGCACCGACTGTGTCCCGGCTTTCTCCAAGCACCTTGTGTGTATTTATTTAATTCTCACAAGTGTTCCCCCCAATTCACAGATGAGGCAACCGAGCCACAGCAGGGTTGTGTAGCTTGCCCAAGGCCACATAGCCAGCAGGCGGCAGGCAGGATTGCAGCCAGGCAGCAAGGCCCCAGCACCCGCCTCGCGGCCACTGCCTCCCTGAGGACTGCTCCTCTTCCGGCCTCCCTGACGTCCTCTGCGAGCCTCGGGCACCCTGGGTGCTCAGCACAGCTGTGAACTCTCTGGGTCTGTCGTGAGCTCCCAGGGTGCCCGGACCGGGGCTGCTCGCTCACTGCTGCCTTCCAGCGCCCAGCACCCAGCCCAGTGGGGTGGGAACGAGGAACTGTATCTGTAGCGTATCCTCGATCCCTCATGCCTGCAGGAACACACAGGGCTCCCCGTGGCCTGGCTCTGCCAGCAGGGAACACGGCTCCACGGTCTTGTAGGGGCTGGGGAAGCAAGCACCTGCCAGGTTTAGAGAGCTGGCTCCCACAAGAGTTTTCTTAGCCCGGCCACAGAGTGGTCATTACCCACAGGAACCTGTGGTGCACATCGCTGTGCAGCCCTCTCTGGCAACAGCCATCTCAGAAACCCCAGCCAAAGGCTTGTTGGGTCTTAGATCTGACATCCACACGCTTCCCTTGGGCAGAATCAGGGAGCCCGGTCTAGGAAACCTGGACTCCCCTGGGAAGCTGCCCATCATGGGGGAGGTCGGTGAGCCGCAGCATGCTCATCACCAGGGGCCCAGCCTGCACTGCTCATGCGGCCAGCTCTTCGGCAGGGCTGCTGCAAACGGGGCCGTCCAAGCCACAGAAGCCCGGCTGAGCTGCCTGCTGGTACCTGTGTTCACCCCAGTCCTTCCCCACTCACCTCCTGACTTTGCACGACTCTCTCTTGAATCCCACCTGCTGCTCTTGGCCTGGCCTGCTCCAGGCCCAGAGTAAGCCCAGCAGGACAGAGCCCAGGTGGAGCTGCCCCAGGGCCCCCAGGCTCGTGCACCGCACCGGTCGGGGCCAGCCAGAGTGTGTGTTGCCTGCGTGATGGGTTTCGGGTCAGCCTATTCCTACCAATGAGCACTGCTTCGTCTCAGAAGTGTCCCTGAAAGATGTTTTATAGTTCAGAATGGCGCATGACTAACACATTCAGAGTACTGATAAAATGTGCTCACAAGAAGTGAATACGTGTCTCAGAATGTCTCCTTGAAGCTGGTCCCATCAAGCATAGCCCTGTCAATCTGGAGATTCGAAAAAACCCAGACAAGGATTGGACTAATGTTTACTGTTTTGTTACTTATAAGCCACTAACAAAGAAATTAAGACTTTATAAGCACAGTATTTCTACTGGCATAGGGTATGTGTGCTTCAGTATCAGATAAACCTCATCATCCCAGTGGCTCAGCAGAGCAAAGGTTCCTTACCTCTCCTGTCATGTCCACCTTGGATGAGGCCAAAGTGTTAGAGAAGAGAGGGCCGGAGTGGCCGAGGTGCAGCGGCCTGGCCCCAGGTGGCTTCCATCGTATCTCGTGTCCCGTTGGCTGGAGCCCAGTCCCTCGGCCCCAGCCCGCACAGGAGCAGGGAAGCACTGCGGCCTGCGGGTGGTGGGTGGGCACGGACAGGCTCTGCTCTCCGCCAGCGTTATGGCCTGGCGTCACCAGGCGGAACTGCTACCCTCAGGGCCCTGACTGCAGACACAGCACGTCACGCACGAGTCCCCACCGAAACCCGATGAGGTGGGCGTCGGCCCCCTTTCCCACGAGGACCGAGGCTCGGCCATGTGAAGAAAAGAGGTACACATGCAGGGCGGCCTGCTGACCAGCTCTGTCTGCTTCCAGAGTGGCCACTTCCTAACACAGGTGTCCTCTCCACGTCGGCCCCCTGACCTCGCCGTGGGTGCTGGAGAGCAACCTGCCTGCATTTCTTCAAGCAGAGTGAGAGCTCCTACCTCTGCCAGGCGGCCCTATGAGTGAGGCTGACCTCCTGCCCTCCCTTGAACCTTCAGAAGTGAACAGTGGGTCTTGAAAATACTTTCCCAGAGACTCAGACTCAGCCACGGCGTGAGATGAACATCTCGTTCCTGGGCGAGGTTTCTTCCCCTCTGAAAACCCCCTCCACAGGGAAATGGCTGCACTGAAGACTGCAGGACCCCCCCAGGGCTCTCTGTCCCCTTGGGAAGGGGGCCTCAGACTCCGGGAACACCCACTGGGCTGCACCGCGGTGGCAACAGGGCCTGTCACAGCCCTCGGGTCCCCACTGCAGTTACCTGCTCACTTCCAAAACTGCCCGTTCCTTTCAGGCCCACTGTGACCGCTGTTAACCGCCATGTTCACAAGCCTGTCGGGCGAGCACTGCAGTCTGCAGCGTTCACGGGGCGCCGGGGCACTGTTAGCCCAGCCCTGGCCCGCACCGACCCGCAGCACAGGGAGGTGGCCTTGCCCCTGGAGCCCCCCTGCCACACACACACATACTTGGGCTGCACGTGCAGGATGCTGGGATTGGGTGTTAGGGGTTTGTTCGTCTTTTGTGAAAAAGCATCTCATTTCACAGGAGTGAGCTGCGATCGATCCCGAGCCATCCTGCGGCCAGCGTGTCTCCCCGTGGCCGGCACCTTAGATGCCCCGGGGTGGGGGTGGGGGTGGCCACAAACCCTGCTGCCCAGGCCACTGCCCCAGGCACCACTCCCGGCCTCCGGGGTGGGACCCAGGGAGCAGGAATGTCTAAGCTCCCCCGGTGATTCTGAGGGGCAGCCAATTGGAGAACTGCCTGAGGTGGGCTGACAGTTGACCTGCTATCAACAGCAGAAGCAAGGGGTGAAATCAAGGCCTCCAGGAATTGTTCGCCTGGTGATATGGCCAAACTACCTGAGGAATTGAAGTAAGCTACAGTTACCTTTTTTTCCACAAGAAATCCAGCCAACATAAATGTCATTTAATTACTGAAAAATATACCCAATGCTGAATGTCAATGCCATCCACTGAGGGGTGCCGTCTGCGACCACACTCTGCAAAGCTGTGAAAAATGGGTGGTGTTTTTGCCCCAGCCTGCTGCTAACTAGCATATTTTTTTTAGTTGTGAGCCTCTGAGATAAGGGCTAAGAGAATACTGTAAAAAATGTGTAAATATTCCTGAGTATAATTGTGGAAAATGTCATTTTTAAATAGTTGTTGTTGTCTTCTCTTTGAACAGAACCTTCAACCTTTTTCAGTAAGCTCTGGGGGCCAGGTGGGGGAAATTGGCTCAAAAATCAAGAGGAAAATGTACGACGTGGCTGTAAAAATATATTACAAATTTGTTTTATTTTAGCAAGCTGTAAACAGGAAAAAGACTTGCCTCATTAAATAATTTATTTAAAAGCTTGGAAACATGCTTGGATACTGATGTGGGGCTTTTGTTTGTTCTGAAATGGCATTTGTCCCCACCACCAGGGCAGTGGGAGGTGGACACGGCCTGACGTGCCTGGTGGCACCCGAATCCCACCTTCGGTCTTCTTTCCGCAGATGACCCGGAAGTACAGTGTGCTCGGCCGCCTCTGTCGCGCTTCCACAGGGGCTCTGTTGTCTTCTCCAAAACCATCATGCTCTCAGGAGTTAGCAACTTACAAAAAGTGAACGGGGACTTGGGGTAGAGTCCCTTAGACATTGGGCTAGGACTTTTCACTGTGACATGATAAATTCTCGATACTCAGAGTGCATTAAACTCATAGATGATTTATTGCTTTAAGTAACTAAACAAGAAAGAGAAGAGACAGGCTGTTGTTTTGGTCAAGACAACGATGCATTCTCTCTCCAAGGTGCGCCAGTCACATCTACTTAAAGCGTCAATGATACTTTCTGAACAACATAGACACGTGAGAGCATACACAGCAAACAGCTTGGCCAGGGACACACTGATGAAAAGAGCACAAAACAAGGGCTCCCAACCTGTCAGGGTGCCGTGAAATGACAGAAGGAACATGTGCATATGATGTGCTGAATACAAAACCTTTAAAAATACTTTTTGGGTAGTAATACGAACACACGATTCCTTCTTGGATGTTCTGCAAGAGCAGGTACACAAGCAGAAAGACTTCCTGGTTCCGGTTACCAGCATCTAGGGGATACCGTGAGAAAGAGGAGGTGGGGCCTCCCTCCCCAGTGCCATCTTCTTTGCCAGAGCAGCAGGGCCTGAGGGCTGTAGGAGGAGAGGGGCAGCGGCTGGGTGGGGGCTCCAGGGGTTGTTACAGATCGCCAAGCAGCTGCAGAACAGCAGGGCTGGACACTGCCCAGGGGTGTGTGGGGATGCACAGCAAAGAGCCTCAGTTGGTAGCTAGGGCGGTCTGTGGGCTTGGCCCAAGTGCCCCCTGGAGGCCTCCACTGGGCCAGTCCCTGCCTCGGGAGAGGCAGTGGGGCCAGGGCTGGGGTTCCAGCCCCGA
Source organism: Smutsia gigantea (assembly GCA_032199065.1). NCBI lineage: Eukaryota > Metazoa > Chordata > Mammalia > Pholidota > Manidae > Smutsia > Smutsia gigantea. The sequence continues at coordinate 383,582 of JAVSCE010020452.1, forward strand.
GGTTTAGAAGAAATAGCCTGCCTTCTTGCATTCCAACACAGGGCATCACAACACAGCCTGAGGGGATGGTCAGAAACCAACGCTGGGGGGGACCAGGCCCTCGGAGGGCCTGGATGAGCTCACAGGAAGAGGGCGAGCCAAGCCAAAGGGTGACACAGCGCCGGGGCAGTCCTGCCCGAGCCCAGGGCCGGCGCGGTGCCTCGGGCGGCGGACCTCGCGGGCGTTGGCGCCCACAGCCCGAGGCTCACTTGCCTTCTGCGGGCTCTGCGGCCGCCTCTCCGGCCCCCTCCCTGGCAGCCTCCCCGGGCCCCGCACCGCCCCCCGCAGGGGCCCCGACGAGGCCAGTGGGACCGTTCTGCACGGCGCCGCCCTCTGCACGGAGCCGGCCTCCGGGGCATGGCCCTTCTCCAGAGCCCTCCTGCCTGGGGCCCTTCATCTCCTTGGAGGCCCCGGCCTCCTGCTGCAGGCCCGGCACACAGTTGCCCACGCCTCCGGCTTTGCGGAACAGGCCTTCTGAATTCTTCTCGCTTTCCTCTGCCTGCTGCCTGTCTCGGGCGCTCAGTTTACCTTTGGATTTCCTCATCTGCCGGGGGTGCACATCCTCCCGGGAGAACCGCCACTGGAACTGGAAATCAGAGAGGAGGGGGAGAAGTAAATGCAGTCTCCGTGAGCCCAGGGCCTCAGCGGGCTGTCTTTACCGTACTCACACCCACGTCACCTTCCTGGAGCAAGACACGCGAGGCCAGACCCCTGAGCAGGGCGGCCCCGCAGCCCGCACACCACTGCGCCTGCTCCAGGCCTCCCAGGCAGTGACCTTCAGATGTGGGCTTTAGAGGCAGAAGGGCATTTCTTTCAAGTGGGTCCATACCAAAGGCCTGGGCAAGCAGCTTCTGATAGCTTCTCATTGGGAGAGCGGGGGTGGGAGAGGAGCCGAGGAGCCGGGGCTCGGGCTCTCGCCCTGTGCCGAGCAGGCTGTGGGTCACCAAGCACGGAGCCGGCATTCCCTTGCCAGATCACCTGGGCTGGAAGGACACGGAACACAGGGCGGGTGCCGTGCTGGGTGCCCCGGTCTCCCTGCAGGACCGGTGGGCTTCCTCTGAGCCCCTCTCTGCTGCAGGCCCCACGACCTCACCAAAGCTCACACTGCCTTGGGCAGCCTCTGACCAGTGGCTGCTCCAGGCGGGATCCAAGGCCCATCCTTCTTGCCCCAACTCAATGTCCGACACAAAACATCTGCACCGTCTTCCTCCACACCCCAGTCTTCCTGAGCAGAGGCCCCTCTGACCTCCATCAAACTGAGGGGTCAGTATCCTCCTAAACAGAGGGCCTAGGTGGGGCCTGCGTCACCAGGGCCCATGGAGTCAGATGCCAGAGATCGCGTGGCGGGAGCTCAGGAAGATGCAGTCACAGCATCTTCAGGCTGTGCCAGGCCAGCCGTGGCCGGCACACACAACGAGAGGGACACCCCAAAGGATGGAGAACTGGGTAGGACCCCCAGCCACGGGAGCGGTCTCCCCAGGAAGAGGAGGGGCATGGGACAAGAGCCCGGGCACGTGAGGCCACCCTGCAGGGGCAGCTTGGGCCCCAGGACGTGCGGGGGTCAGTTCACGTTCCCTCCCCAGCGATTTTGACTTCAGTACACATCGGTTTCACCAAATATGGACCGAAATCTTACCCATCCTGTGTCTGAAAGCAAAGGAAAGGGAGCCCTCAGTTCTGACCTTTTCTTGTGGCAGGGCGGGGAGCCCAGGAATGTATTTGCACAATCAGTGCAAGATGGTCTCTTAAGGTTTTGCCACATTGTAAATAACTGAGCACTTTGCCAGGAAAAAAACAAAAATGTGCTATGTAAATTCTTAAAAAATCTGCCACCTTTGCAGAGTTCTCAGTGGTCAAGATCTATTTCCTCAAATAAAACATTTGCCCAAACCTTACAGGGGCTGAGATTTAACACATCATGGGATTATTGGATTTAACACCTTTTGGACAAGGCTGGTAAATACGACTATTCTCTCAAAGTGGAAGAAAAGGGGCAAAGTCCATGTTGAGGTTAGGCTTTAACCTTTACCCTGCTCTCCTGCACCCGGCCCCCCAAACGTCCCCACGTGAGAGCATCTGTAATATGGGAGGGGTCTCCCTGACACTCCTGCAAGTCTGACGCCTTCCACCCTTCCACCCAGGCTGTGAGTTCCAGCAGTGGGGTCCTTCTCCCCCCCGTGGGGCCAGGAGGGCAGCCTGAAGCCCCGTGGCCCCAGCGCAGGATGCTGACTTCGGATCTCGGAGTCACTGCTGTCGCCTGCATCCCAGCTCCCGGCTCCTGGCTCCGGCTCTGCACAGGTGTGGTTCACAACTGCTGCTGTGGGCAGCGGCTGCTGCACGCATTCCAGCCCAGATGGAAGAGCCTTTTTATAAAAATCGATGGCCCTAAATAGTCAGAGCCTCTGCATTCCGCAGTACTCGGAAAGGCAGTGAGCTATCAGGGACATGGGAGGAGTCTTACTTTTCCCCAGAACAGTGGTGAGATGGCTTCAGCTGGAAGGAAACCGTGCTTCACACCTCAGTTCTGGGGCCCAGTAGCCACCTGTCCCGAGCCAGTCCTTAATCTCTCAGAGGCTCAGCTTCCTCATTTCTAAAACAGTCGTCTGCCTGCAGGGCTGTGGCGCACACCTGGGGCCCTTTCACACAGTGGCTGATGTGAGCAGCGCCCTCTGCAGCTGGGCAGTGTACAGCAGCGCGGGACCCCACCTGGGCCCGGGGCCATCCTACACTAACTTTAACGCCACCCACGCACTCTCTCAGGGGCTGCCAAACAGGCAACAGAACCTCTGTGGTTCCTCCGGGTGCCCAGCCACTTCCAGTCTCCAGCAGAACATGCAGTGTTGGTCTGATCGGACACCAGGAGGGCTGCAGACGGCCTATGGCAGGCACCCTGGCCACCTCCTCCAGTAGCCTGCCCATACTGCTGGGCAGTCAGGACTTGGGACAGTCAGCCCTGCGTGGGAAATGTTTCCCAACGTCGTCTGCCCTTCAGTCATCACAGGAAACCGGCCCGCCCAAACCTAGGCCGGCACCGTCTCTGTGTCCTCGGATGGGCTCTGAGGACAGTGGTGCCTCCCCAGGCGGACGCGGGGTCCCCCAGCACAGCTGTCCCGGGTGCCACACAGGTACCAAGCAGCCCCTGACGCACGGAGGCCCAGTTCCTCCTCTCTCCTTTGCGGGGCCGTTCTCATGGGGCAGGGAGGTAGTGGTGGCCAAAATTCAGGGTCTGTATAACCTAAAGCTAAATGTTCCAGACTGTGAGGGCAGCCTGGCTGTGGGGTGCCTGCCTAGGAGAGGGCAGGTGAGAAGCAGAGTGCCCAGTGTCTCACGCCATGACATGGTTTCCATGTTCCCAACTCCCAGAGCTGCTAGCGTCAGGCACTGTTAGCACCATGTAGTAAATGAGCACAGAGAGGTTCAGAGAGGTTAAGTAACTTCCCCAAGTCACGGAGCTGGAGAACGACAGGGCTGGAATTCACACAGGTGTCTCTGGCTCCACACCAGCCTCTGGCCTCTCATTCGTGGTGGGCGGAACGCTTTAGGCTCTTGCCCCGGAGGGCAGGGAGGACAGCAAGCAGAGGCAGAGGCTACACAGCTTTGGAACGGCCTGGCCCAGTGCGCAGTGTCTCAGCTTCCAGGCCATGTCAGCGCGCATGTGCTGGGCCAGGCGCCTGGCTCGTCAGCAAGCCCAGACGTAACTGCCATTAAAGATCCTTTGGTTTGGCTTATTAAAAACAAGTATCTACACTGAAAGCTCTGGACAGGCCCATTAAAAAAAAAATCAGTAATGATAAAATGTGAATGCAGGTTCACAGGTGAGCTGGGAAAGGGCCCTAAACTAGTCAACCAAGACGCTGGCTCTGACGCAACTTGAGCGGGCAGTGGGATGACCTGGGGGCCCGTCACTCACCCCGACCCAAATGTTGGCACTCAGTGGGCTTGGGGAGGGGAGGGGAACTGCATGTGAATCAGCTCCCAGGTGAGGTGGACACTGCCGGCCAGGGAAGGGCTTCCCCCGCCTCCCTCCCATCTGTCTCCACACCTGCTCTCTGCCCCACCAGGCTTCTCTTCCTCCTTTAAGCTGGGGAGAGTCATGGCCCTTAACAAATGACAGAAGTGTTTTAGATAACCAAGGCTCAAAAAGGCCATGTCTCAGAAAGCATGGGGAGGAGAGGCAGGGATGCGGCCGCCCTGAGGCAGACAACTCATCTGCTTGAGGCTCTCGGGAGGCTGGGACATCCACATGCTTAAAGGCAGGCGGTCCAGCCTGGAGGACGCGTTCCCACACCTTGAGGTACCAGGAGAGCCTCTGAACTCACACACCAGCCACAGGGCAGGCCGGCCTTCTGGAGCCCGGTGGGTGTCCATGCACGTGATGTCTTGGGTGAGCTGCTGGTACCAAACCAAGAAGGATTTTAACCAGCCACCCTTCTCAGAAATAACCGTGGATAAGAAAAGAAAATCCTTCCCTTTACCGCAGTGTGTGTCTCAGTTCCACGTCAGCACAGTTGATGGATTTATTTGCTCGTTTTAAAAGCTGTCCATTATGTGCCTCCACATCAAGCAGTTTGGCAGGAACGAAGACTTCTCCGGTGTGGTAGAAATCACCTATTACCTTCAGAGGAGTTTAATATTTGATTATTTGACTTGAAATCAGAAAGCTACACTCACATACACACTAAGAGGTTTCTTTCAAATGCTGACAAGTCTTGATTGGAGAATTCCATCCACTTTGCTGATAAAAGAGGACTAAATAAACTGTGTCCTTGGTGTGCCAATCTTGACGTCTTTTCTTAGATTTCAATGCTACACGTAATTTGTATGTCCCAGGCTCAGACGTCTGATTACTCATTCACTGATTCAACAAATATTATGGAACATCTACTGGAAGCCAGGCACTGGGCATACAGCAGGCAGGAAAAAGGGCCTTGCTCTCATGCAGGTAATGTTTGGATCTACCAAGAGGGTAAACTAGCGAAGACAAATAATTAGCAACCAAGAGGACAGTTCTGACAGAGGAACATGGTTCTTCCCAGTGTCTCCAAAGGAGCCCGGTCTGGTATGAAAGGAGAGAACACTGTCCTGAGAAAATACACAAGAAGAGTGTTCAGGCAGACAGAAGCACCTAAGCAAAGGCCCTATGGCAGAGAGGGATGTGGAAGAGGGTGAAGGACCAGGTAGCTGGGCGGAGGGAAGTGGAGATGAGGCTGACACCAGGAGAGATGCGAGGGGCAGGTCACACAGGTCCTGGCAGACCTCCATCTTCATCTGAAGAACACAAAGCTTTAGCACCATCGAAAGCAGTGGGGTGATGTGATTCAATTTGTTTTAAAGGATCACTTTGGCTCTGAGTGGAGGGAAGTGGAGGACTTCAAATGTCCAGGACCTAAGATGGACTGAAGATGGGGGAGGGGGCAGGAGAGCAGGGTGACCCCAGGTGGGCGGCTGCCTCTGAGTGGGGGGTGGGCAGGTGTGTGGGGGTCAAAGTTGTCTGAGATTGTTGAGTAGCGACAGGGGAGGGAGAGGGGGCGGTTTCCGAGGAGAGGCGAGGGCCAAAACGGCGGAGAAGGGTCATGACACAGAGGTGGGAGTGAGGCTTCCTTACTTGGGATGAGTGAGATTTTCTAAGGAAGAGGTAAGGGAATGAGAGGGAACCGGCTGGATCCGAACCCTAAGGAGCCTGGTGGAACCAGGGCGTGGGGGGTCAGAGCCGAGGGAAGAAGGGGCGTGGGCAGAGGGAGCCAGGGCCATGCTCACGGGGACACAGGCCTCGCGGGAGCAGCTTGCAGACAAGCTGCCAGCTGCCTTCTGGGCACCACCAGTGAGGCGGGCTCTCTAGGTCACGCAGGGAAGCAGGGCTCACCCCCAGCCAGTTCTAACAAAGAGCAGGGGATAAATAGCCTTTAACGGAGAAAGCAGCCAACCCGTTTGTAAGGCTGATTGGGGTTGGGAGTTTTCTACAGACCAGAGTATAAATGACTCCCATCCTCTGGATTTTCCCCGAGGAAAGCTGTTTGGTCTTCTTACAGCAGCTTTAAAACTCCCAGTCACTTGCATTTCCTCCAGCTTGTCCCTTCTGCACGATGCAGGCAAGGCCTTCGTACCTAAACCAAGTGTGTCCCTCCTGTGGGGTCTGCGGGCACCAGAGCCAGGAAGAGCTGGCAAGGGAAGGCAGCCTCCCTCTCTGCAGGGCAGGCGCCAAGTGTCCTGTGGTGTCTGGTGGAGACCCCGAGTGTGTCTCCAGATGCCGCGGAGCCCAGGCCAAGCCGTAACTGATGGTGGTCAGGGCAGATCCATCTTCCAGCCTGCAGCTGCTGCTCTGCAGTTAATGGTGGATGTGGCAGTTGCCTTCTGGTCCCAGGCTGCTGTCACCTGTCACATGAGCGGCTCAGAGCCTGGATAGAGCCCTTGCTCTGCACTCCACCCGATCTGGCTTCAGGTCGCCCCGTCCTTGGCACTCCTCCCAAGAACGGCACCTGGAGTTGTTGGCTGGTGAGGGGCAGCGCCCATCTGTTCGCTTGCTTGCTGCTTCTGTCTGGGCGCTGTGTCCAGAGGACATGAGGGCCCAGGAGCGGGGAGCACAGGATGGCGCCAGGCGTGAGTGGGGCGGCCCAGCAGCTCCGTCGGAGAGAGGCGTGGGCCACAAGGGCGGAGCGAGCTGGCTCAGGGGCGCCCGACTCGGGCTCGGGCGAGTCCCTCGGCTCCTGAGCAACTGGTAACGCGCCCACGGGAAGGGCACCTCTGGCTGCAGGCATCGGGGTGTCAGCCTGGGGATTGTCTGACACGGGGAAGATGGGGCTTGATGTTGGAGGGCACGGGACACCTCCTGAGAATGGCCACAGTCTCTCAGCATGACTGTCTTTCCAGGACAGTCATGGGACAGCCAGTGAGGCTTTTCCCCTCACTGGCCAACCCCGGACAGCCCGGCCTCAGGACTCACGGCCACCGGCTATGGCTGGCCTCTGTCTACACCAGTTGCTGCCTCGCAGAGGCTTTCCGGTCGGGGCCTGTCAACTAGAGGTGCTGGCAGGGTCTCTCTGCCAAGGTCACCAAACTTCTGATGTCCCAGGGGATCCAAGGCGCAGGCCAGCGCTCTAAACAGCTTGTCATGAGATTAAGACACAGAGAAGCCGGGCAAGAGCTCAAGCCACCCCACCCACAGCCCGGACTCCAGTGGGCTTCATGCCCCTAATTTCAGCCTGGTGGGCTTGAGCGTCCCGAACCTCACTCCCCTGCTCTGGCCTGAAGGGCAGAGCCTGGCCCAGAGGGCTCCCCAGCGCCCCCATGTGTTCTCTCTGGCAGCTGCAGGCATGATTCAGGCCCCCAGGGGCTCAGGGGCTCCTCCGAGAGCCTGGGCAGTTGAAGCAGGCTGCCCGCCCCGCTGCTGGGAAACCCACCTGGAGACGGAGCCCAGCTCAGCAGGACTGAGGAAGGCAGGCCGGTCACTTACCCTCGATTCCTTCTTCTTGGCTTTCTGAGGTAGACATGGTCTCTGGAGAAACACAATCTGCTTGGTGGATACATGCCCCTCCCTGCAACACAGGGAGCTGGGGATGAGTTACCTCATACCTGGGGACGCCCAAAGCTACGCAGACCTCGTAAGGGCCTGCCCCCAACAGAAAGGATCTCCCCCAGATGATGAGAGGCCAGGAGCCGGTCTGCCCCCAGCCCCAGGGCACACACCCTTGCCTCCGGGGGCCTCCCCAGGGGTCCCACAGAAGCTTTGTGTGCATCCCTGTGACATCAACTTCACAGCTGGGAACTCCCCTTCTTCCCTTGATTTGAAAACTAGCCAGCATCTTCGCCAAATGATGACAAATTGGCTTCTTCAGTGAATCTGGATGGGTGGGAAGCCTCTTCCACACCTGCCTTTGGTAATGAGGCTGCAGAGAGGCGTGGGCAGCTCAGCTGGGAGGGCACATGAGGCCTGGCTGAGCGCAGGGTCCCGCTGTGAGCCTGCTGCCCCCGCGCTGGGCGGCAAGGCCGCGGGGCTCCTGCAGGCCCAGGGCGCTGCTCACTTTCACTCTCCCCGCCGGGAAGGCATGGCCCTTGGAGCTGCCCTTGGAAGTGACAGAACTGCCTGTGAAGGAGGTATTGTTTTCTCCCCCACCTCCACCCTTCCTATCATTTTCCTAAATCTCTTTTGTAAATGTCTTCTCTACCAAGGCAACGTGTCACCCACCACACAGAGTGTGGGAGGGAGAGAGAGAGCTTGCCTATTTGTGCCAGGGCCGGGCAGGAAGATGTCCCACATGGCCCATTTCAGCCTTACTGCAGCACTCTGAGGGATAGGACCACCGCTTCACAGACAGGAAACACAAGCTCGGTTTAGGGGCAGGCTGGAGCTCACATGGCAAGGATTTCAGCTGAGGTTTGTCTGGTCCCATGTGTTCCCCACTACCCAACGAGTGGTCACTTAAGGCACAGAGAAGTGGACGAGTATGGAGGATTCCTTAGCAGGTGTGACTATTCAAGACAAAAAGACCCACTTATCTGCGTCCTCTGGGCTGAGAGAGCTCAGAACAACTGAGGCTCTAAGCTCAAACGCGTTCTCAGCATGCCCCTGGTCCTCTGGATGGGACAGTGGGGGCATCCTTCCATCTGATGGATGAGGAAACTGACTCAAGGAAGCTATGTGACTTGACCACAGTGGACAGTGAGCAAGTGGCAGATTCAGGACTTGGATTCAAGTCTCCAGGCCACAAATCCAGGCTTTTTTTCCATGCCCTGTGTCATCCCGAGCCCACAGAACTCTTGCATGCTCCCAGGGGCCCAAAGGTGGCTACGGACTGGCTCCCATAGCTGTGCAGACCCATCTTGCCCCCATGTCGGGAGAGAAACACTTGAGGGCCCAGCTGGGCTTGTGGACAGACTCAGGAAAGGCGTGACGGTTACCGTCATCCTCCGTCCTCAGTCTGAGCTCTGCGGCTGCCCCCCCCGCTTTCCCCCCAGATCATCAGCTCTGCCTCATGCTGTCCATCAGTGAGTACGCAGCAGGCCTCGGGGAAGGCGCAGCACTGAGGGCCAGGGGAGGGGCATCCCTCTAGGTCGGTGACGAGGCGCCTGCTGTAGGGAGAGTGCCTAACTCTGCAGGCTGAGGGTCCAGTCCCAGGTTCTGCTACTTAGTGGCTGTGTGGCCCCAGGTATGTGGCAGGGCCTCTCTGGGCCTCAGTTTCCTCATCTGTAAAATGGGAATATCTATGCTTACAACCCCGCAAGACAGGAGGATCCGTTTAGGTAACAAACCCAAATTACACATGGAAGGCCTTTTTGGGTTGGTAAGACTGGGATAAGCCCATGGTCTCAAGGGATGGTGGACAAATGACCATGAATGTGAAATTGTAAGGCGGGCCCCAGGCAAGGGCCAAGACTCCAGGACTGCCCATCCTCTTTGTGGGGCTACTGACCAGTGCCAGGGTCTTGGGTGAGTCCTCCAACATCCCTGGCCACACTTTCCTCAGCTGTAAAATGGGTTCCATAATAAGATTCTACCTCACGGGATCTTTTGAGTACTAAATGAGATTTTATATGCAAAGTGCCTACCTAGGCCAGCACAGGACACACAGTAGGTGCTATATTTCTTTTGCACCTGAGAGCCCCGGCCCCCTCATTCCAGGTAGCTCATCTTTGACATGCTGGGCAGTAATGATTCGCTGACCAAGCTTCCTCACATGGGCAGAGGGGTGCAGGAGAGGGCTCTGGGTGTCTTGGCTACAAACCTGCAATCCCGCCTCTGTCACTTCCTAGTTGGAGAGTTTATGTAATTACTCCTGCTCCCATACTCGTACAGGTGTTATATATATATTATATATATGAAGCACTTTTTGGGAACAGAGCCTAATACAGAGTTCATGTTCAAGAACAGTATTAACAGACTGTCACCGTTACCTGGTGGTTTTGACGATGGGCGTCGGCAGCACACAGGTGAGCTGCCAGCCATAGGCTGCCAGGGAATTCAGCAGCGGCACGTAGTCTGTCTGCACCTCGACACCCTGGGGGAGAGAGGCTACCGTGAGGCTGTGACCCCGCAGGCCAGCACCTGTATGGCTGGGAGGGGCAGTTCAGCCTGCAGCCCCGAACAGCAGAAAGGGCCAGGGTGCCGTGCAGCCCTGAGGCCCTGGCTCTGGTGACGCCGAAGGGGTTCGGAGCCAGATGGCCAATACGGGCTTTCTTTCTGGACTCCTACTCCGTCTGTGTGGTCAGCAAGGAATTAGCACCAAAGGATGAATGAATCCATGGCTTCTGTTTTATTCTTGTCCAGACAAACAGCCTCCTGGGAGTTTCAGTGAAGTACAATTGCCTTGCCTCAAAGACATGTTCAGGGCCTCTGACAACACGCACTGCTCCAGATGGTTTCATGGCATGTTGTGTGGAGTTAGATTACATCTGACAAATGATCACGCCATTTGCATCTAACACTGCAGCAATGCACACACACACACACACACTCATGCACATGTGCACACGTACGCACACACAGATGCACACATCCTATGCAGGCATGCATGCGTGCGCACACACAGAGCTTCACCTGTGTTAGGCATCCTGCCATAAAGGGGAAAATGAAAGCAGCGTATATGTCAGTTACTTCATATCAGCATGGGAGGGAGGAGATGAGCCCTCGCCTGCAATGTGGAGCCCCCGTCTGCTCCCAGAGGACAGCACCCCATCGCGAGTGAGGCAGGCGCTGGGTCTGCACCCTCACTTCTCACTCTGGGCTCCTCACTGATACTAGGAGGGCAGCCTCTGCAGACCTGTGGGCGAGTGGACTCCCCATCTCTGTTAGGGTGGCTTCTTGTATTTAGCTTCAGAGCTTTTCAAACTTGTGTCCAGATTCCTTCCAACTGTGGCGGCCACACAGATCATTCAGCCAGGACTTGGGAGCCGTGGTGGGCACTCGGTGAGTGAAGGCGCTGTCCCGCTGCCAGAGCTCACAGTCCAGCAGAGGCAGCAGCACCGACATGCAAGTGATGCAGGGCCACGAGGCTACCAAGTCAGAAGAGGAGGCAGGCTTCCCAGAGAAGGGCTGCGGAAATGCGGCGGGAGACTGGGGCAGGGTTCACGGGGAAAGCCGGCATGGGCCACAGACCGCCGGGGCTGGAGCATTGACTTGGGCACAGCGCTGCTCACAGGGCCCGTCTGTGGCGAGAGGCTGCCCTGCCAGAGGCCTTTTGGGAGTAGAACCAGCTCATCGGGCTGCCCTGGGCCAGGGGGCCGGAAGAGGGATGAGGACCAACCAGCCCTGCTTCCTCCAATGGCTTCAGTGTTTCTATCCCAGGCACATGTCCCAGCGCCTGAGTCCTGGCACCTAACGGGTCTTCCTGGAGCCTCAGCTTCCTCCACGGGAAACTAGTCTTGCCCCGTGTCCGTGGTTCTCAGTGTGGTGCCTGAGCCAGCAGCCTGGGCACCCCTGGAAACATGCTAGGAAGGCAGTCTTGCCACCCCAGCCCGACCCTATCCTGCACAGCTAAGACGAGAGTGAGGCTGAGACCACCAGTCAGTTCCCTTCTGATGACAGGAAGGAGCCGAAGGTCTGCGACCAGACGCACCAGCTGTAACCTCAAATCCACTCTTTCCCATCACTCTCCAGGTGAGAAGAAAAAGTAGAGGGACTTCGAAGGGATCAACCCTGTTAGAAATAGTGCTGCAGGGAGGAGATGGACAGGAGGGGAAGGGAGGAGAGGAGGAGGAGGCCCCTTTCCCGAAGCCCCCACTCAGGCCAGAGACGGCAGATGACCCAGCGGCACCCCACCTGCCCAGCCCCTGGGGCACATGGCTCCCTGCCCAGCAGCCGGGCCAGCATCCCCGGCGGACATGGCCTCGCCCCCTGCTGCAGCTGCTTCTGCTGAGAACCCCTGCCCCCATCCCTGCATTCCCGAATTCAAGAGAGGAGGGGAGAGGTGTTAAATCCACGCTCTCAAGCTCTGGGAGGTCATGATTACTCGGGCCCATCCACAATAACCTTCCCACTTTATCAGGCACTGTGACAAACCCGCCACAATCAGACAGTAGCCATGGTAACCAGGACAAGCTTTGGCACCTCACAAAGTGCTGAGCGGCAGAGTGGAGCCCTTTCATTGGTGCCGGCTTCTCTCCGCGGGCACCCAGAGCGGCAAGACAATGGGCGAGTCCTGCTGTGGCCTGACCTGCCTGCTCAGACAGGCCTCCAGCCCGCAGCTTCGATTTTGCTCTAGTTTATTTCATTCTGTCACTATCTTAAAGAGAAAGACAGCAAGACAGCCGGCTTTTTCCCAAACATTTCTTCCCCTCAGGGTAGGGGCTGTCAGCCAGAGGGTGCAGAATCATCAAGATGAAAAGAAAAAGAAAACACAAGACATTACCCTGCTTGAGAGCTGAGGGTTCAATCTCGAGTGTTAATCTCTGGCTGTCACATGGGGAGGTGGGAAGTAAAAAACGAATGGCAGGGGGTGAGTGTTACACCCTGCCAGACGCAACCACTCCAACTTCCTGGCCTGGTCTTGATTTAATTAACGTTCAGTGTAGTCTACCGTTTACCTGGTGGCTTGCACAGTACCGATACAGCATGAAGATGGCAAGCTACGACACGAGCCCCGTGCAGTAAGCAGAAGGGGCTTTCAGGTCCATTAGCTGAGGAAGGTGGAGGAAACTCAGCCGGATGGAGGCTGCCTTCGATCTGCTTCTCGGTGACACTCCAGCGAGGACAGAAAAATACTCGAAGCCAGCCTGCTTATCACACCCACAGACATTTCTTTCTCGGAGTAGGAGCGAAAATTTGAATTAACTCTTCACTCTGCTGTGTGGATATGCAATCTCCAATCACACCTGGAGTGCTAAAAAAATGCAACATGTCCTGTGGTTTCAAACTGTATAAAAAGAGTTCATTTGTATTTATGGCTCTTTATTTGCTTTGTTCCCTATAATTTCTCCAGTTGTAGACACAAACATCCAACCAAAACTCTTCTTACCCACCAAAAATTACAACAGCTGAGCACAGAGTTTACTAGGAAATGTGTTATGTCTTTTGATTATGTTTAAAGATCCTCTGTGCAGGGAAATAATTAGGAGGTCAAACGCATTGGTCCAGCAGAAAAGTCTGTGTCCTCGATGCCGGCTTGCTCTTCTCTCTTCTCCTGTTTGGACTTGTGAAAGCAATCTGGGACAAAAACAGTTTAAAAGAAAAGACTTTGCTCGTCATACATGATTGTAACTTAAGAGAGGAGTTCAATTTCCTGCGTCTGCGAACCGTGGGACCAGCTCTGGGATGGTTTCCCTACCTGCAGTGACTGGAGCCCAGTAAAACACAGTGTGTGTCTTTTGTATAATTGCTACAAACACTAATGGCCAAAGCTTATTCACAGGGTGTGCTTATGCCATTATTTCTTATCAGTTTCGATTATCTTTTGATCTCCTACCATGAGACACAAAAGCTTAGCATTCCCACACACATTTCTTACTTCCTCTTTCTCAGTGCCCCAAAGGGTGCTAATGTAATTTAATTAAATCAAACGTCAGTGTTTGTGTTGTTACAACTTTGCAAATATGGCTCAATGCTTGGTCAAGAAATGTGCTGTGATCACATCTTTTTTTTTTCTTGAAGTTGTGACCTTAATTTTTTTTTCCATCAGCCTGGTTGTACCCAAACCCATCATTAATTTATTGCATACGTTCCAACACCTCTATTTTGTGCCCATCAATAAATATCCCATGTGCCTCAATGCACTAGTTGTTTTTTCTCCTCTTATAGAGACATCATTTGTGGAGGTTTCTGTACCTTTGCTCCCATCTGGTCTGACTATCCAGGCCTGGTTCTCCCTCCACCGCCGACGGTGGTTGTTTTCTCTTTCGTGGTTTCCTCATTTTGCAGGCGCACATCTTCTACAGGCTCCCAGGGAAACAAGTCCCTGGAAGTCATTTGAATCCCTGCATTCCTAAAAATGTCTGTCTTTTTACCCTTATCTAACAGTTTGGGTACAGAAGTCTGGGCTGGAATCTCTTTTTCTTCTAGATGTCAGCACTGCTATTGCGCTATCTTATTTTGTACTGCTTTGAGTCTCGCTGTTGTGTTGCCTTCTGAGAGTTTGGGGTATTCTCCCTAGGAAGCTCCAGAATGTCCTGGTGGGCCTTGGGTCCTCCTCCCTCCAAGGGCTGGAGCTTGAGGGCCTTGCACTCTGAAAGTCCTTGGCCTTCAGATCTGAAACGTGTTTTCGTGGTAACTTTTCTCTCCTTGGTTTTCTCTCTTTTTTCTTTCTGCACCTTCTAACTAGTCAAAATGTAGGATTGATAATTTATTTTTATTTTTTCCCACTTTTTTGCTTTTTATTTCACCTTCTAAAGGATTTCCTTTATTTTCCAGCCTTTTAATTATGTTTAAAATTTTTCTGTTGCCCGATTTTAAGACCCAGAAGTTCTCTTCTTTTTATAGCGTCTTGGTTTTGTTTCATGGATACATATTATTTTATCTCTTCGAGTGGTTTCTTCTGATCCCTGTATTATCTCTGTCCCGGGGTTGCGTGGAGCAGAGAGGGGAGCTAAGGATCTTAGCGCAGTATACGAGGGACTTTAAGCCAATGCCCTGGTTTTCGTCTCTGGACTTCCTGCCACCCCACGCTGATTTGTACTTTGAAGTCCAGAGTTCTTCTCAGGTTCTCCAAGAGAAAATGGCTTCTCCCTTTTACATCTAGTCTGCAGCTCTGTGCACTTTGCTAAAGCAACTAGCATTCTATCCTCTTTTCACCTTCTTAACATTTATTGAAATCATAACTCTTTTTTCTCTTCTCCCAATCTTTTTATTCTTGTGGCTATCTACTCTGTCTATGTACAGCTGATTTTCATTATTCCTAGGACTGACCTTCTATAATATTGCCACACTGAATTATCAATACTGCACCATGGCTCTTAGGGGAAATATAGGGTTAGATTCTGATCACAACATCTTTGTCATCTGATCAGTATAGAACTCCAAGTGCGTTTCTGTTTAAAGGCACCTCGTGGAGTGTATGTTGTGGGGCCTTTAGCTCTGGATTCACGGCCAACAGCACTAGAACAAATGCCCGGATGGAACTTGTCTAATGCATGCTTTTCTCAGTAAAGCGCAGCCCTCCTGTGCTTAGGGACACCGGGAGCACTTTAGTGCTACGCTTGGGGGCCAAGTTAAGCAGCAAAACCACTCTCAGAAAGCACAGAAATGTGAGAAATGTGGCACTGGGTAGACTGCAGAAAGGCTAATTGTTTATAGTCTGAGAACTGAAACAAGAAGGCAAAGCACTGGCCGAGCCGAGAACTCACACTTTCTGCCCTCTGCATACACCTGCAAGGGGCCGCGAGAGCCCTGGGAGCATGGATCTGCGGCCGCAAGTAAGCCGCAGCAAGTAGGACTTATGGATGTGGAATCCATTAATAACAAGGGGTGACTCCATCTATCTTGATCTACTATTCCTTTAGTGTCATTTCACAGGGGATTTTCAGAAGAGAGAAGAGAGATACCTGTGTCAATCCCCCACATTTAACACAATTTTACTATTTTAATTTTTAAAGGGCCTACGGGAAGCCCTCTCTAAAGAGGCCATAAAGTATGAACACTAAATTGGTGACATAGGAATGCCTCTGCATCACAAAGGTAAGTGACAAGATGGGAAAACATTTGTAGCTCATGATACAAAGAAAGTACCTAAAATTGATAAGGAAAAAAAGGACAAGAATTGAGCCAGAGAAAAGGATATTCAAATGGCCATTAAGCACATGAAAAAATTACAGAATCTCACAAGAGAAATGCAAATGAAAATTATGCTGAGGTATCATATTCTCACTTATCCCATTGGCAAAGACCCAAACTTTTCACAGCTACCAAAATCCCCCAGAATAAACCAGGCAGTAGGGAAGCAAGCATTCTCATACCACTGGCAGGAAGGCAAACTGATTCAGCTTCATGGATAGCAATCTGACAGTGCCTCTCAAAACTGTGAATACATTTACCCTTTGACCCAACAATCTCATTGCTGGGAACTGATCCATCCTATACATAAAAAATGAGAAATGCAAAAAGTTATTCACTGGAGAACTGTTTCCAATAGTGAAAAAGTGAAGACCACCCAAATGTCCATCAATGTTGGGCTTGTTAAATAAATCATGTCCTATCAATACGACGGCTTGGGGTGCTGGGCAACGGCGGCTCATGGGTCGAGCCAAGGTGCGTGGGACCAAGAGGACCTGTTTTAAACAAGCTGAGCCTGGGGAACTATCGAAAGGTCCAGAAGGCAGCTAGATGAAATGGGGCCTGTGGGGGAAAGAATGATGCCCACCCACTCCCTCAAAGTGTGTCTAGGTCCTAATCCCTGGAGCCTAACAGCAATTTGGCAGATGTGATGAAGTTTAGGGTCCTGGGATGAGGGGGTTATCTAAATGGGTTCAAAGCAATCGAAAGGGTCCCTAGAATAGAGAGGCAGAAGGTCTGCGTCAGAGAAGGAGGTGTGAGGATGAGCAGAGGTCACAGTGACCAGCCTTGAGCAGGACAACCTCTAAAGCTGACAAGCCAAGGAACAGACTCTCCCCTACAGTCTCCGGGAAGAGCAGAGCTCTGCCAGCACCTTGATTTTGATGTCTTCAAACCCGCTTTGCACTTCTTGCCTCCAGAACTAGCTTTGTAGTAATTCATTACAGCAGCAACAGGAAACTAACACGCAGTCTAAAGCAAGGGCAAGGTGAGGCTGGAGGTAAAGACCTGTAGGCGCTGGCCAGAAAGGGGCAGATGGGAACGCAGGGCGGGGCTGGCTGAGGACTCATGTCCTGGGGAGCAGGAGGAGCAGGAGATGAAAGGGAGGAACCAGCTCTTCAGCAGCCCGGGATGGGAAACAGGTTTAAGAAGAAAGATTCACACCATGCAGTGTCTCAAGAGGGCAGCCGACATGAAGCCTGGAAAATTACTTCTGGAGTGGACAGTGAGGTCTCGGGAGAACACGGCCATGACATCTCAGGAGGGAAGTGGCAGACAGACAGCAAGAGGCTGGGCAGTGGCTGGTAGGGAGGGGGAGACAAGGCGGGTAAACACGCTCTCAGGAAATCTTGGGTTTCCCTCGACTGCCTGGGCTTGGCAGAGACCCTGGCCACAGGGCATGTGGGGGAATTGTGCCCTCATGTGATGGAAAGTAGAGATCCACAGGCAGGCAGACATGGAATGCTGCACTGGAAAGACAGAACACTTCTTTCTACCAATGGAAGGTGGATGCAAGAACGCTTGGGCAGCCTTTGCGGAAGACGCGGCATCCCAACGGGCAAGGCTGCCGCCACCACTATTCATTCATGAATCTCCACTCTCCGGAGGCCTGGCTCTGTGCTGGGCACCTGGGGGGCAGAGCCAGTGAACCTCTTCTCCTGCTGCAGGAGACCCTGTCTGGGGGGTGGGGGGAGGTAACACAGGGCTCCCCATCAGATGGGCGCCACCATGAGATACGCTGAGGGCAGGGCGGGAGGAAGGAAGGACCTCGCCTCAGGTCCCCCTGGGGAAGGGCAATCCCCTCTGGCCAGCTGCACGGCAGCCCTGCCTCCTGGCCCTCCTCCTCCCAGCCCTGCCAGCCGAGGGAGGGCCAGGACAAGGGGGCTGGAGACGTTGTTTTCCTCTTTGTTTTACAGACAATGCCCCAGAAAAACATTTTGCTGATATGTATGTAATTAGGCCAACATAATAGAGTCTAAGAAAGCCGCCGGTCTCATTTTAGACAACTGTGGCTGTTATAATGTTCAAAGAAAATACATGCAGTGCATTGAAGGATTCCATTCCAAGCCCCTTTACTCAGCCCCGCTGGGTAATTCACATCTTTGTCTGATTTTCTCTAGCCTAAAAAGAAAGGCAACAAAGAATGCAGCCCTTCGAGAGACCAACAAAATAATAATTGTTGTTACTATCTGAGATACACAGTTTGCAAAAATGGCCTCAATATAACCTCCCTGTACCCAGACCTCCGTATGCCGCAGCGGCTCCTCCCATACGAGGCAGGGGCCGTTTCTCCGCCCTGTGAGTCCAGCCTGGCCTTGCGACTTGCTCTGACCAACAGCACATATAACATGACCTCACGGGAGTTCTGAACCTAAGCCTCTCCTGGAACCCCACCTGGGCTAGGAGGACAAGCGCAGGCTAGCCTGATGGGCGCCGAGAGATGTGTGGCCCGCCAAGCAGCTGATGTGACAGACGTCATCTCGGACCAGCTGGCCGCCCGGCCAGAGCGAGAGCGAGCCCCGCCGAGATGAGTCAAGCCCAGGCTCCATCAGCAGAATCACCTGGCTGACCTGAGGATGCGCTGGGAACAACAGAGTTGTTATTTTAACTCACTAACCTTTGGGGTGCTTTATTCCACAGCAGAGGCTAATTGATCTATTATTATTCTTCTAGGAAAAGCTGCATGCAAAGGCAAATCTCTAGGAGGAAAACCACAGTGAAGTCACCTCATTTGGTGTGAGAGAAATAAAATCCAACAGTGACTATGAATCTAATTCAGCTAATTTTCACCATAGTCCAAGCTGGCACACCTAGCCCTCATTTCCTCCATGCCAGATACACTGTGGTCCCAAATTCACATCTGAGGCCCTGCAGTCTAATTTATGATAACCCACTGTGAGGCCCAGCCAGGCCACCGGAGTGCCCTGGGAAGGGGAGATAAAAACCCACACGGGCGGAGGACGCCCTGGCTCCAGACGCTGACCTGGCTTCTCCTAGGCACCAGGCATGCCAAGCTGGCAGAGAAACCGAACCTGCACGAGGAAGATAACACCTCCTGGATTCTGGGACACGCAGGCTGACTTGAGCGCGGCACGTGCGGTTTCTCCTAAGTCACAGGCTCAGAAGCAGGAAGAGAAGGGGCTGTGGGGTGGAGGGGCGGGAGACGGCATGCCACGTCATGGGGGCTGCCTGAAGGCACCTGCAGGGGCCGGATGAGAGCCAGGAGAGGTGCGTTTCCATCCAGAGCTCCCGGAGCAGGGAATGAGGTGGGCGTTTGGAGGGCAAGGGGGCGGTGGCCGGGGCAGACAGTGACCGCCGGGCGGGCGCTGCAGCATTCCGAGGGCAAACAGTTCGGTAACTCAAAGCCGCTACACCCTGTTGGCAGCACAGTGGGGGTGTTTATCCTCCAGAAGCTTACATTCCACACACATACTGAATGCGTTGGGGTGAGCATGTCCAACGTGCCTCCCACAGACTTGGAAACAGTTTTGTTTGATAACAAATGAGAAACATTTTCTCCATCTAGGGACTTGCCAAGTCCCTCCCACTTGCTGGGATGAGTGAGGAATTAGGCTTTCTGGGAGTAAATGGGGTTTTCCACTTTATTACTCTCTCTCTAGACAATTTGAGGTGCCTGAAGATCGTATCTTTAACCTTATTTCTTTCACCCCATCTACTCCCTAGAAAAGAGAGGATTTAAAAATAACTTTCACCTTGTACATAATTAACAGGTATTCACTTTGGAGTGGGGCACCCAGAAGTTGGTGAGCAAAGACTCCAGAACTTTCTGCTGCGTCAAAGGTATCACTTTCACCTACCACAGATTCTTGACATCCTACCGACATTCCCAGAACGCTCCCTAGATGGTGGCCCTGAGCAAGGCAGGCTCAGAACCTCCGCAGAGAGGAAATTAGAGTTTAGGGCTATTCCGTCGTCACTGCGCAAGTTGGCAGGGACAGGGACCCAAATGCACACGTGCTGGGCCGCACCGGGCAAGGGCTCACTCTGGACAGAAGGCCGGCTTCCGGCCTGTGGCGCCGTGCGCCATGCAACAGACTTGCTCTCCCCACCTTGTCTGCCTGGTGAAACTGAGCAGCAGTGCCCCGCTTCAGCCTTTGGTCGCTGTTCTCTCTCGGGTGACCTGGCTGTCAGCATCTCGTCCCTGTGGTTGCCGTGGTCCGACCCCAACCCTCTCTCCCATGCCTGCTCCCCTGAGGTTAATTGTGCCACTCTAATCCCACGGCATATCCTCCGAGGACCCTGATCCTGGGAAGTGGACTTCCGGTAGGGCTTCCGACCACACTGTCCAGCCTTCGGGAACATGCCAGATCCCTGACAGCCCAGCAACCCCGTCGCCACAGTCCTTCCACTCTCTCCACTGCAGCCTAGGGATAAACCGCCGGTGCCTGCAACAGAGGCGCTCCTCCATCAGCATCTGGGCTGAGGCCCAGCAAAAGACAAGGTGATGGAAAGAAAACCACCATCAAAGAAATTAAACTGCTCTTGGAGAGACTGGCCAGCTCTGTCTGGGACCTCTCAAAAATCCCCTACCCTCTGCCTCTGACCCATTACTTCATCTGTCCGTCACTACTTGGCACTGACTTGCATATTTATTTATCGTGCTCTCCTTTGCTAGAATACAATCCCCACAAGGGCCTGGATTTTGTCTTGCTGCTGATGCGTCCCAAGCACCTAGGGAAGCATCTGGCACAAAGTGAATGCTCAGTAAACTGTTGTCAAGTGGACGAATGAATGTACCCATGCTCACATTTTTGGGGGTAGATTCTGCTGCCTCTATCTGTTATCTTCTCAAAGTCTTCGCTATGTTGTAAATCACATTCAACATTGATGTGACATAAGCTGCCCACTAAAAAATGTGAGTTTATCTGCCAGGATAGTGCAGTACTATTCTTCTGGGCATTCTGTGTGTGGAAGTTGATGTAAGTCATGTGTGAAATTAAATGCACAGTCATATACCGGTCACCAAGCACTAAGGCCTCTGCATGTTTCTACAAAGACGATCAGGAAATTATTAAACTGGCCACACACAGATTTGTCCTGCATCTACGCCCACTGCCGTGTGCTGCAGATTGCCTTCTCAGAAGATACTGTCTATTTCTCCACTCCATGAATCTGAGCTTGGTTTGTGACTTTGTCAATGGGATATTAACAAATGCAATGCAAACTGAGGCATGAAATAAGCGAGCACACTGGGGCTCTTGAAGACCTTGAGATGACCTCCTCTGAAGAAGCTCGGGCCAGCCTACTGGATGTTAAGACATGCAAAGCCCTGGTGCCCCAGCCAACAGCCAGCCACTGCCAGCCACATGAGTGAGGCCACCCGGCTCACCAGCCGAGGCACCAGAAAGCCCAGGAGGGATCGGCGAGGCTGTTCAGAGTAGAGCTGCTCAGCTGGCTCAAAGAATCATGAGCAAAATAAGTGGTTATTTTAAGCTACAGAGATTGGAATGGTTTGTAGCACAGCAGAAACTAACTGATAGAGACCGGAAAACACAACATCCAACTCCCTACCATTTAATAGAGACAAGTCTACCTGCTTCTTTCAAAGTGACTCTGTCCTCATCTGAGACAGTGACTCTGCAGAATCTTGTGGCCTAAATAAGTCTTTAATAGGGTAATGTCTTTGTGATCACCCCTGCCCTGTCTTGCCCAAGGTCCTCTTCTTAACAGCATCAAGAATTTTCAAGGGGAATTCAAAAGTTGAGCTAGCTTAAAAGAGTATGGACCTCTAAATCAAAGAATGATACGAAGTATAATGATAAGGCTGAAGAATCTTCAAGGTCTGTAAAAGCAACGAAATGGAAACCACCTAAAATCCACCAACAGAAAGCTAATGAAATAGAATTCAAATATGATTGCTCATATACTGAAATAATCTGCAACCCCTTAAAATGATGAAGTAGAAACAGTATGATCTCATTTTTGTAAAAAATATGCAAGGGTAGATACAATATATACTAGAATATACACCAAGATATTATGTTGTTATAGGGCTATTTCCTCAGCGATGATGAGAAAAGGATTTTTTTATTTCCTTTCCTTATTTGTATTTTTAAACTGTATTCAAGTAAATGTATCACTTAAATAATTTAAATATCTAAAAATTCACCCATTTAAAGTATACAATTTAATGGTCTTTAATATATTCAGAGTTGTGCAACCATCACCACAGTCTAAATTTAGAACATCTTCATCACCCCCAAAAATGCTTGTACCCATTGGTAGTCACCCACCTTTCCCCCACCATCTCTAGGCAACCACCAGTCTGCGTTCTGCCTGACTTGGACATTCACATACATGGAATCATACAGTATGTGATGGGATCCTACAGCATGTGATGGAATCATACAGTATGTGGTGGGATCCTACAGCATGTGATGGGATCCTACAGCATGTGATGGGATCCTACAGTACGGGATGGGATCCTACAGTACGGGATGGGATCCTACAGCACGTGGTGGGCTCCTACAGCACGTGGTGGGCTCCTACAGCACGTGATGGGATCCTACAGCGTGTGATGGGATCCTACAGCGTGTGATGGGATTCTACAGCGTGTGATGGAATCCTACAGTATGTGGTGGGATCCTACAGTATGTGGTGGGATCCTATAGCACGTGATGGGATCCTACAGCACGTGATGGGATCCTACAGTACGTGATGGGATCCTACAGTATGTGTCCTTTTATGTTGGGCTTCGTTCACTTTAGCATAATGCTGTCAAGGTTCATCCATGTTCTAGCATGTACCAGTATTTTGTTCCTTTTTATGGCCAAATAATATTCTATTGCATGGATATACCGCCTTTTGTTTATTCATTCACCACTTGATGGACACTGATTGTCTCCACCTTCTGGCTATTATGAATAATGCTGCTATGAGGATTTGTGAACAGGTTTTATGTGGTCATGTTTTCATGTCTCTTGGATACAGCTGAGGAGTGGCATTGCTGGGTCATGTGGTAACTATGTTTAAGTTCTGACAAACTGTCCACACATCACTTTTGTAAAAATAAAGAAAAACCAGACCTCCTGGCCTCCTTAGACTAGTCCCTATACCTTCTTAAAACTAATTTGCCAGGTGATGTAAGAAAAGACACCCCCTTCCACCTCCACGGAAGAGGTGTTCAAGAATTCTGCCTCCAGGAGTAAAAGCAATGGGCCAACCCTGCACCCTAGCTTAGTAAAGCCGGAAGGCGTCAGGTGGTCCTCCAGTCCCGCAGACCTCAGGCTGGCTGAGGTTTTTACATGCACATTCCTCATTTCCACTCCCAGACCTACTGACACTGAGCAGCCAGGGGTGGTGCCCGGAAATGCATTTTTGTTAAAACAAATCCCCGGGTGGCTCTGTGATGAACAGGGATTGGGAGCCACTGCTCTAGTGGTTCTTGTCCCTGCAGGCGGACACACTGCCTCTTTCCTGAAGACCGTGCTGAACATCTGAATCACACCAGCACCTGGCTGTTGACAGCTGCAGGCCAGAGCCTCTGCTGAATGGCCCCATGGGCTCTCCAGAGGACCTGGCTGTTTTCCTTGCACTCAAGGAAAACAGAGCCCACCTCCTCTAGATCTTCAGAGATTAGGAGCCAGCTCCCTGAGAGCCCCTGCTTTTCCCTCCCCTGAGATAAATTTACTCGATTGTTTTCGACCATTTCCAGGAGTATCCTCTGTCACTGTCCCTCTCTTCTGTATCCCTGCCCCTACTACACAGTCTGTCTTGTGTTTCTCATCAAACATGGTGGTTGTAGGGGAACAAAAAACTTTAAGTCCACTGTCAGCAGATGGAGGAACAGAGAAACATCAGTACCTTCTATGTGCATTTTTGTAATATGCCCAGTTATCTCCTATTAGTATGTTAGTAACTTGGTGGTGTTCTGTATTCATTCAGCCAATGTTTGGAGGAAACTTGTAACATCAAAGAAGTTCACTGGGATCCAGGGATCATGAATATCAGGAATGCCTAGTCCTTGACTCAAGGAGTTTGCACAGCTATTAAAAAATTAAATAATTCTAAACTAAGGTGGACTGTGCCTGGTGCCAAAAGGAAGGGAGGACAAATCCAGCTGATGCCAGGAAAGGTACCCCAAAGGTGAGGATGAGGAGAAGGGGCTCAGCAGAGGGCAGAGAGGACAAAATGGGGGACAAAGTAAAACAGGTTGGGATCTGGGAAACCCTACCTTGCCAAAGCCCAGGGCGTGGAGCATTCAGAAGGGTGCAGTAGATATCCTGTGGACCTGTATTAAATTCTTTTTCATTAGAATTGCTGTCAAATCAGGTATTCTCTATTCTAGATTATTGATTTTTAAAACTTAAATGAAATTGATGATTTTTTTTGAAACTTAGTTGTATCGCTACTACATTTTATGGGGCTGGTATTGATCCAACTTTGATAAACTAATAGATAATGACAAGAGTCAGGGAAATCTACTCAAAAAAGAAGCTGGATCAGGTAAGCTTTTTGTTTTCTTTTTTTTTTAAGGTGCTTCCCACAAACATCAACTGTAATCTAATTTAGAAACCCAACATGTAAAACAGATTCAGAAACGGCAGCTCTTGTTGACACTGGTGTGGGGGGCACCCCGTTCCCTGCTCTCGAACATTTCCTTGGCCCGCCGCTCACGCCCAGCTGCGGTGTTTTTGTGCCGCCCAAGAGCATCATGCCATTTAGAGCCTGATTGCCACCCAGTATCCCCCAGGGCCTCCTACAGTTTTGGATCTCCCACAGACCCACCACTTTTGGACCTTTACACAAACCCCTGAAAAACATGGGAAGCACGGTGTCATAGGGCCCACGAACAAAGACCTTTAATCAAAGCGTGTCCTTGTGGAGTGCAGCCTCTCAACCTCTTACGTTCCACCCGTAGGCCCTTCCTTTCTATTTAGTTTTACTAAAATTCTTGGCCAAGTGAATTTCAAAAAAGAACAAATTCCAAAGGGTGGCAATGAATATGAACGACCACTTTACTGTAAGAATGTGTCCCAGCCCTCTGTACTCATTGATTTAATATAATAAGTCCTTGGAAAGCCATTTGCCCTGTGCCCCTCTGTGGCTCCGAGACTGTTTACGCATTTAGAAAGTTCTTAATAGGGACCACATGAAAAGCGTGAGAAGGAATGCAGGGGAAAAGACCAGCCCAGAGCCAGCACAGCAAGGAAACAAAGATCTCAGTCCTACAACCACAAGGCGCTGACTTTGGCCGACAACCTGAATGAGCCTGGGAGATGTTCCCCCAGAGCCTCTGATAAGGAGCGCAGCCCTGACAACACCTGGTTTCGGCCTTGTGAGGTCCCAAGTAGAGGACACAGCTGAGCCCACTGCAGACCTGTGCTCTGCAGAAACTGTAAGATAAATTGGTTAGGCATGTGTTTAAGGCTCTTACAGAATTGGCTCCTACCCTTCTAACTACCCTCAGATGCTAAAAATCAAGCTCTTCTCATCACGTTGAGGATCTCTCGTTATTCTGAGGAGTGCACTGAAGGTTTTAAAGCTCACTATTTTTTCTTAAAAAATGCATTTGCCACAAGGTTCTGGAAATGTGATTTCTTTTACCCTCCCTTCTCCTGCAGCCAGGCTCTAAATCCACAGCGCCCCGTGGTCTTCACCGGAAGGCACGCTTGCCTCTCCCCTCCCGGCAGCTTTAAAAGGTCCCTGGTGACCCAGGGCCTTTCACCACCCCTCAGGAAGCTTGACGACACAGAGAAAGTACTTATGGGTGTGGAAGGCCAGGGAGCGGGCATTCATCTTTAATGACTGCATTGCACTCCCCTCCATTGAAAGGAGCCAATCCTCCCTGCCGCATTCCTGCATCCGTCATGGTTTCACAGTGGCTGACACACAGTAGGAACTGAATATTTATCTGAATAGATTTTAAAAAGGTCTTACACTAAATTTTGTACATACTAAATTTTGTACAGGAAGTGAAATATGGGTGTCTGAGAGAACAGTTTGTGGAAGAAAAAAAGTGCATGTAAAGTTTAAAAGTCAAATTCTCCCTTTTGTCATTCACAGGCTGAGATGTCACCAAGTCTAGCCTCCTTTAAAATGCTTGAAGGAATATCACCACCTCCCTAGTCCCACTCAGAGGCAGACACCGACAGCCACTCGGGAGCCCCGGGCCGCTTCCTGGCTGACACCTTCTCCAGCCCAGCTAACCATGATCCTTGACAGTGACGTGGGTCTGTGACCCACCCCTGGCCAAGGGGGCCCGAGGGATACTCGACTTGAGAGTTTCTGGGAAAGGTTTTACTTGCTAATCAACGAAGAGCATGAGGCAGGAAAAGCTCCTGTGCCTCCCAGTGGTTGTCCTGTGCCATGGGATGCATGGAGCTGCTGCAGCCGTGCTGGGCCAAGGATGGCGGACGAACTGAGGCAGAGAATGCAGAGTGCTGACAGCCCCTGGCCCTGGGGACGTCTTGACGCCATTGAGGAGCCTGCCTCTGTACCCTCGGCATCTTCTCCAGACTTGCTGCCTCCTGACTCCTACACAGCCGCCGCCCTTATTCTCTCATCCTGGGCCCTTCCCCCAGGCTTCCGTCTGCCTCTCCGATGGGATCCCCACCACGGGCCTCGGATGCGCTGCCAGCCCAGGCTGCTGCCTCACCCACAGGGCCTCCACAGCCCCTTGTCCTGCACAGCTGGGCTGCCAGGTAGCCGCCGCCCCTGCCCTGGCAGACAGGCCGTGAAGCCTGCCCTGGTTTCCTAGGGCTGCCCTAACACAGTGCTCATGACGATGGAAAGGCAGCCCTCGTCGTTCGGGGCGCAGAGGCCAAAGGCAGCCCCCCTGGGGCAACCTCAACTTGTCGGCAGGGCTGTGCCCCTCCGGTGAGAATCCACTCCTTGCCTCTGGTGGCCGCCAGCCTCGCTCGGCTGTGCCCGCATGGCTCCGATCTCCACGGCCAGCAGCCTTTAATCTCTGCTCCGGCTTCATGCCTTCACGACTCCGGTGTGTGTGTAAGCTCTCCCTCTGCCTCCCTCCCACAAGGATCCGTGGGATTGTTTGTAGGCCCATCCAGACAGCCCAGGATAATCTCCCACCCCAGGATCATGAACTTCAGTCACATCTCCAAAAATATTTTTTCTAGATGAGATAACATGGGTTCTGTTACCTTGGGAGGGCTTGGAACCTAAACCCTGGGGGGGTGCCGTTCAGTGCCCCACTCGTGTGTGTGCACCTGAACCTCTGAGCGTCTCTGGGAGGGGCTGCCTCTGGGAAAGGGGAGGGCCAGAGTGGGCAGGAAGATTAATGTTTAATATATGCACTTTTGGACCATAAGAATTTTGTTTAAAATTATTATAACATCCACAATAATTTATCTTGAGGTGCCACATAATTCACATTATCACATGGAATTTGTTTTAAAAGACGTATTCTATCTTAGGCCAAGTTCCCCAGATGCAGACCCTGAGAGAACTGACGTGCAAGCATCTCGTCAGGGCCAAGCTCCCAGGGGAGAGGGAGGTGCAGCCCAGCAAGACCCAGGGCTCGGCGACACCCCGAGCGGGCGCCTCACCTCGCCCTGCAGGAGGCTCCGGAGAGCGAGCTGTGCTCAGAGGAGGCCTGGCCCGAAGAGCGGGAGCTGGGCTTTCACACACCCACCCTCGTCGGCCCCAGACCGGGGTGACCCTGGGGCGTCTGGTTATCTGAGCGCTCTGGCTCCCACCACCCGTGCCAAGTGGCTCCGGTAGCCCAGGGGCGGCCAAGAAGGGCCGGAGCCAGCTGCCGGGGGCAGCACTTTGGTTCAAGGCAGCCAGGGGATCTAGAACAGCACCGACCGTCTCCACTAAATGTAATTGTGAAGAAAAATGAACAGATGTGCTCAGTATGGCCCCATGGCAAGAGATGCTTGAAGGGAAGCTGGCTCCGGGTGGAAGTGTCACTCTGGAATAAAAGTGGAGGCAACTAAGGAAATCAGAGTCTGCAGAGATTGACGAGTGTGGGGCTACAAGGGTAGAAGGGACGTACCAGACTCTCCAGGGATGGTGACAAAATGAGGCAAAACCTACAAAAGGGGGAAGAAGGTAAGCCTGAATGAGACAGGGTGTATGTGGGTACCGACATACGTACACATACACCCACCCTTCAAATTACATCAGAGCAAGTTGTACAAAAAAGATGTGGAAGACAAAAGGAAGTGGAATTATCCAACTTCTACTTTGCTTTCTTTCCTAAAGGAGGCAGGAAGTATGTCTAAAGCCTGAGAGAAGAAAGGGTATGAGAGACAGAACTGGTTACTTTTTACAAATTAATTTTTAATTACCCAAGTGAAATGATTATTTCTCTCTATAAAAAATGAACACATTACAAATAAAGCTCCCACACCTCCACTGCAAGTCACACGTAACCATGACTATCAGGTTGATGGGTGCCCTTTCGGGCCTTCTTCCTGCATTTACATAAGTCCACAGAAAGCACATCGTATTGTTTTGTGAAGTTTTTTTCCCTTTAATGGCATCACACTGTTTTCATCTGTATTAGTCAGGGTTCTCCTGAGAAACAGAACCAACAGAATGGATAAGAGAGACAGAGATGGAGATAGAGATGGAGAGAGACAGACAGACAGGTACAGGTGTGCCCCACTTCTCAAGGTCTGCATTATGCTACTTTGCTTTTATGAAAGACCTATATTAGCATCTGTTCTTGCTAATGGCAAGATATCTGAAGAGGATTTTCACTTTTATAAAAAAAGGTAAAAAGTGAAAATAGCATTCAGGCTGTTTCTGCACCGAGCCATCATAGAGGCAGTGCCGCCCTGAGCAGTGAGAGCCGCCCCGCCAGCTCCTGCCCCAGCTCAGCACTGAGCCGCCAGTGCTCTGAACTGGGCTTCTGAGCGTCTGTGCTTTATCACTACTTATTCTGTGCATCTGTTAGCAAGATGTGTCCTAAGGTATCAGAAAGGCCTAAGAAGAGGTTATTTTTTCGGTGTGAGAATGCCAAAAAATTTTCCAGATAAATTAATGGTTATTCCTTCTTTGCCTCATGTCATTTGGGCTTATAGATGTTTTCATGGGAAGGCTCTCTTTCGGATAGTGGGGGAAACCTATATGCCTACGCTTATATATACATTCCCACTATCTATCTATCCATCTATATATATCCACTTATACACACACATACACACATATGAGAGAGAGAGAGAGAAGGAGAGCAACCGACTTACTTGGAGGAATTTGCTCCTGCGTCCCTGGGGGCGAGCTCGCTCTGAAGGCCCTCAACTTGATTGGGTGAGGCCCACCCCCGTTAGGGAGGGTCAGTAGTCTGCTTCAGTCAGACTGGGTACCACAGCCTGGCCAGGCAGACACATACAACTAACCATCACAGTGTCACCCTGCACCCGTTTATACACTTAACAACAGTTCCTGGAGTTCCTTACAGAATGACTGCATCCGACTAAGGCTGTGCCATCCTCCACCACTGAGTACTGATGGGCGGCACTTTGTGGCCTTTTCCTGCTACTAATCATGCTGAAATGTCCTTGTACATGTCTTCTTGTGAGCAACTGCAAGTGCCTCAGAAGAGGTGGGCATGAGGTACGGCCTTGCTGAGTCATTTCAAAGTTTTAAAATAGCTTGGGCAACCCACCCTCCAAAGCAGACCTCGGATTTTAAAATGATGAATTTAAAATCAGTCAAGCCTAGATGACTCCCTCTTAAGGAAAAGGTGGTCAGCCATGCCATTCTGCACACTGGTGTGTCCGTCAAAGCCGAGGCTGATCACAAGGAATTTGAGCAAAGCAGAAGTACTGCAAGGCTGCCAGGCCCGAGCTAAGGCTGCCCTGACCACCCGGCCGGCCCAGGCTGCGTGTGGGGAGTTCACAGCCTGAGAGGGGCTGTGTCTTCAGTCCTGGCCCTTCTGTGACAGTGGCCACTGGCGGGAAGATCTTCTATATCACAGGAAAAAGGCAGAGGACGGCTGTCTTTGGCTCAAGGCTATGATCTCAGAACCAAAATAACTATCTTGGAGAAAATGGTGGCAATGAAAAAAAAGCCAGATGGTTTAAAAAGAACAAATATTGGCTCCCTTGTCAGAGCAGAAGGTGGTAAATTCTAGATATCATAGAAATTGATATTAGGTCCTGGCAAATCCTAGTGTGGACTGTTAAAGAGAAAGAGATAGTAGGGAGACCTTGGAGACAAAGACACCCCTGGAGCCTGCAGGAGGGGCCAGGGGGCCCTGTGGCATTGGCGGGTAGGGCTAAGGCAAGGAGGAAGCGGGCCCCAGAGTAGGTTTCGGTTACACAGATGCATCCGACCAAACCTCTCGTGGTCCCTTAATGGAGGGAGCGGCGACAGCAGGCAGAATGACAGGGCCATCTGAAGCCTCCGCAGAGGGCCTTGGGGCAGCACCAGGGACCGGAGAGGTGCCCACAGAATGCCCAGGGACCGTGTCCTCCATCCAGTCTGCCTGACACTGGATGGGACAGGAGCCAACCTACAACATGAAACCTTCTCCCCCCATGTGTAGGATGATATCATCATGATCGACAATATCTCAGCAGGCTGGGAAAATGAGCAGAGACAAATAGGACGGGATGAAGTGGGAGTCAGCCCGACGGCAGACTGAATGCTCAGCTAGAGGCTACAAAGTAGCCCACGTGATGAAGCCCATATGGGTGCCCCCAAAGCCCATTCAGTCTCCTGCCCTACTAGCAGAGGCCCACGTCCAGCTTCAGGGAGACCAAGTCCTTGCGGGCAGCAGGCTGCTCTCCAGGACACCTGTGCCCTTCTGATCCCAGTGACTGAGCATGGCAGGGGGAGCCTCGTGTGACCCAGGCCTGGTTACGTCCGTGAGACCCACTGTCGGAAGGACGTGTCATAATTTAAATTATTTAAACTGATAGGACATGCAAAAGAGTTATATAAATAAACACTTTGAAGAGACTTGACAAAGGACTTGATTAAAAATAACAATTATAAATGCATTAGATAGGGCGGAAAAGCTGGAAAACCCAGTCAGACGCCGCCCCTAGACCTTAGAGACCCTGGCGCTGGGCGCTGGGGGCAGTGCGCAGGACGAAGCGCGGTTCCAGTAAGCAGACCCCAAACGCAAAAAGATTAGCAAATGGACGTTACATATTTTACATCAAAATAAAATGTGTAAGATATAGACATGGTTTTCTTTGGTCCTTTTTAACTGACTTTTTCAATTAACCCTCCAGCCACCACGCTACCCACTGCATCAGTGAAATGTGCTTTTATTACTGTCTTAGGGTCTGTTCTGGCAGCAAACGAGACTGGAGGCCCTGGCAAACCAGAGGCGTTCCAGGGAGATGCGGGAAGATGGGGAAGTCTCTGTGGCTCAAGGGCACCTGGTGGCCGTCAGGCTGCAGGATATGCAGACTCAGAGAGAAGAGGGTCCCTATCTCTGTCTCTGTAACTCTTACGCATTATCTATTCATCTATGTAGTTTTCCACTTTACTTTCAAAGAATCACCCTTCCTGCTCACACTCCAAACTATTAACCCAAAGAAAGTAAACAAAATGCCATTATAAATGCCCTATGGGTGGACTTCTATGCTACTCACAGCTGCCTTTAATTTAATGCCATAGGTTTCCAAGTGAGAAAAACGCAGTTATTTGCATTTGACTTCACACTTCCCCAGCCCAACGTCCTCTAGGCTTGTAGCACAACATCAAGGCGACAAGGAGAGAACCTTTCTCATCGATGATACCAGGCTACCAATAAAGGAAGGTGATATTTACTTACTATGTGCAAACTACTACAATCACGACTTTTAATGTATTGTCTTTAACGTCCATCAACACTGACAGGTTGTTAACAATGTCCCAATTCACACAACTGGAAAATGGAGAAACAAAGAGGGGGGGGTTTACTTTTTATATGCTCAGTTACTCAGCTGGGGATAGAGAGTCAGGAGGCACACCCAGGCCCCGCTCTAGAATCCACATTCTCTCCCCACCATGCTTGCTGCTGCAGAGCCGCGAAGAGCTGCGATGCGCTGGTTTTCCTGTGAAAAAGTGTGTGTGCATGTGAGAATGCATGGGCACCCCTGTGTGTAGAGAGGGAAGCTGGGAAGATGTGGCTGAACTGGAATGACACATGGCACACAGAGCCGAGGATATTCATATGCACAGGGGTAGGAGGTGGGAAAGTGGAAAGTCAGCCCCAGCAGTGAGGAGACAGCGCCGGTGAGAGATGCTCTGTGGCCAAAGGGCAAGAGATCACAGGCTGGCCTGGGAAGGCAGTGGTTGCCAGAGAAGCAGGGTCAACCACAAACTAAGACGGACCTGCCAGGGCCTGAACAGGAAAGAGCCTTCCCAGAGGCCAAAAGGGTGGGGAAGACAGGAGGTGATGGGGCCCGAGGGTGGGTGGACCGACACCCACAGTCCTGCAGGGGGCGTGCAGAAGTGGGGCCTCTCTGGGGCGGAGGCAGGGGTCTGACAGAGCCTCTTAAATGTGCTGAGCCGAAGGCACCCCTCCCAGGACTGGCTCAGCAGGCCATGCTGTGATGCACCTGAATACATGGGGTCCCCTAAGGCAGGGATTCTCAAGGTGGGCTGAATAGGAAACTGTGGAGGGAGAGCCTACATACCTGTGTTTAAAAAGCTCTCTTGGTGATTCCGGTACAAGCTCAGCTTTGAGAAGTGTTGGTGTATCCTTGGGCTGAACCAAAAGGCCTTCAAACCAAGTCAGGAAGAATGTACTGGGTGCTTTGGAGACCAAAGATGGACATCACCAGACCAAGAAACTCCCAGGGAAGAGTGGAAAGTGGAGATAAATAATGATGATTATACAAGAGCCTGATAGGCTTATGCACAGGGGACTGTGGGAACACAGAGGGAGAGTCTTTGAGCCGAAGGGGTCTGAAGGATGACTCCAAGGCCACCTCTAGAGCTGCAAAGAGGAGGAGAGGCCCACACACCTGGGGCTACAGTCCGCCCAGGAGAACTCTCCATGCTCTTGCTCTTGAGAGACAGCAACCTAGAAGGGGGGCTGACAATCTAAAGGGGACAGAGGTCCATGGGAAACTGGGGATGCTCTAAAGACCCCGGAGGGAAGAGCAAGCCTGCAGACATGTTCAGGTAAAGCTGGTGAACGAGAACATCAAAGACATTAATCCACCTGTCATCCCCATCATGGAAATGAAAATTTGTTTCTGCCTAACTGGATGCCAGTCACACCGTGCATCTTAATGCTGAAGAAGTAAAGACCCATCCAGTGGTGTTCTGGTAAATGATTAAAACTGGCTCTCCAGGGGGGAAACAAAACTCTGATTTCTAGTGTTTGCCAGTTTCCATGGGTAATGCTTCCACCATGGCCAATTTCAAGCTACCAAGGCGACTCTGTCGCTGAGTGTGGAGTTGGGAAGAGATGCACAGAATTGACTTTGCAAGCCAGTGCATGTCACAGGCCCACCACAGGTCTCTAAAACCCTATTTCATTTCCAAGGATTCCTGGAGAAAAATCATAACACCCCTGAAGTGTGTGTGTGCATGTGTGTATGTGTGTTGGCAGGGCTGGAGGCCGGAATGATGACACAACCTCAAACTAGTATCACCAAAGAGATTAATGCACAAAAACAAGAGGTCAAGAAGAAAAGGTTCAAACATCTGAGAAAGAAGTAAAATTGACAAGTAAACATAAGTGGAAACCAACCAGCATATCCAGAAAAAGTTTCTGAGTAAACGTCAATCTTTCCCCATCTAACTTCTTAACCCATAAAATTGACCTCTTTAAATTAACAAGACCACAGTGCCCTTATTCCTGCTCACAGCCCTACCTCCTCCCTCAAACACTGCATACTGTGTGCGTCCACTGAGGGTACAGTGGGTTCAAAGGCTGGAGACACATCTTGGGGCACTTCCGTCTCCCCTTTCATCCACAGTTCATGACACAGCATCTGCTGAGAGGAGCGTCAGTAGCTCCTTCGGACACCAGCATTTAAAGTGGACTGTGTGTCAGAATCCCCTGGAGGGCTCATGAAAACAGGGCACTGGACACCATCCCCAGATTTTCTGACTCAGTAGCCTGGGGTGTGGCCCTCTGCATTTACACTGCCCAGGTGATGCTGATGTGGCCGGTCCTGTGACCCCACTTTGAGACTGCTCTCTTGGGCAATTTTGAATCATGCTATCAGAGCATCTTTCCTGAGGAAACCACAGTGCCCTCCTTTAGCAGCTATTTTAACGTGCAGACATCAAGAGATTTTACACATGTGCCCCGCCTACCGATCGCCCCTGCATGAGCTGCTGTTCGCGGTGCAGCCGCGTGAGGCTGGCTATCCAGCGAGTGCTACGGCGTGCAGGGTGGTGACGGATGCCAGCTGGTTAAAGGGTCCCTAAGACCCTCGGCTGTACCCTGTCACTTCTCATGCCACCTGCAGGCTTTGCTCTGCCACCTGCGGGGGCTGGGTGAGCAGCAACGCCTATCTCCCAGTGGAGGAAGTCCCGAGAGGGACATGACCTGCTGGCCGGGGACTCTGTGTTCCAGAGCCTGAGCCTCCCTTCCTTTGCACCCTGTTTCCAGCGGGGGCCATGGAAACGCACTGAGACCAAGGTCAGGCAGGACCACCTGGTGGAGTCTGGTCACAAGCCAGGTCATCATCTGGTTCCTCAGCACATGCACCCTCAGGACTCCTGGCCCTAACCTGGCCGGTGCTGGATGCCATGCTTTGGAATTCCTGTTTCTGACTACATTTTTTCCTTGGGCTCGTTGCTGCCACTTGCAGGCAGTCCTTTCCCATGACTGCTCAGACGCCCCCTTCCCGCCACTCGGAGCCGCTGCAGGCTTAGCAGCTGAGGAACTGCACCCTGGGGCACCCGCCACCCCTGGCACCTGGGTGCAGTTCCCAAGGCCACAGGGTGGGGCAAGCACTGGCACCAGTGGGTCCGGCACCCTGTGCGTCTCACAGAGAGCTGCACCCACACTTGCTTTGGCACAGAGAGCCTGGTTTGGCAGAGCCCCTCAGGGCGATGTGTGCCCTGTGTTCCTCCAGGGCCCACTCTGTGTTCCAGAAGCTTCTCCCTCTACATCCCAGATGCTGCGTGGACAGGAGACTCGTCTAAAGAGCCCAGGCTTCCACAGTTGCAGAAGTGCCTTCAAACCACATGCCAGCGAACCTCAGAAACACATCAGCTCTTCTGGACGCCCAGGGGAATGCAGCCTGAGGGATCTCCGCCCACAGCAATTTGGTGGCCACATGGGTCAACATTTCTCAGAGACATCCTTCAGCACTTACTGTACAACCTTGCACCAGGGCCCTAACTTCTCTGTGCCTCAGTTCCCTCATCTGTAAAATACGGCCCGTCACGCTACTCATCTCACAGGCTTACTGCCAAGATACAGTTAGCGTGTGTGCACAAATTTCTTCCCAGGACACCTGGCAGAGGAGCCGCAGGGTCTAACCCCAAGGACGCTGCTGCTCTTGTTATTCAGGAGGTCGCAAACTCTGTGCTGGCCTCCTTCATGTCTCTGAGTTCTCAGGCATGTGCAAGTTAGTGAAGGAAGAACCTCCTCCCACCCCGTGGGGCACCCAGCACACAGTGTGTTTCCTGCAGAAAGGGACAAGCGGGGCCCATCCTCCAGCTGCGGGTGGAAAAAGAAGGGCAGGGAAGGACCAAAGGGGTGCTCGTAGGGTTTGCCCAGGTCAGGCCGCCCTTCAGGGGAAGGCCACAGTGGAGCGGCAGCCGTGGCGGCCCCAGCAAGTGGACAGTCACGACCCACACAAAAGCAGTGCCAAGGCCAGTCCCCCACTTACTTCCAGGACCGTCCATTGTTCGACAACAATAGCATCATAGCCCTGCATGGTTTTGCTATCTTCTGCGGAAACAGCTTCAAAGATGAATACTCCATCTGTCAAACCTTGCAAGGAATCTGTAGAAAAAGAAAAAAGGAGGGGTGGGGCGGGGGTTCTGTAAACCGTCTGTGGCAGAAGACTTAGAAGCAGCAAAAATGTTCACTGCATTCATTAATAATCCCAATCAGAACATCTTTTCAGCATGTTAATTAAAGAAGGCTCACACAGCCATAGTCTAGCCCCATCAGAATGAATGAGACTAATTTACCTCGCAGTTTTGAATAATATCCTTGATTTTATGGGTCCAAATTTCATTGTTAGCAATCACCATTTGATTTCACGCATTTACCTTCCTTTTCACGCCCCAGCATCAGGATGCACTGGGGAGGGCTTATGCAGAGGAAAACACAGTCATTTTTTAGAAGACAGAGTTTTTAGAAGAAAACTATATTTAGGTAGGAGAGATTTTTAACACACCAGATCTGGGCTTGTCAGACGCATTCTAGATGCACCGATCCTTGGAAGTGCTCATGACGTGGGCTGCCGTACAGGCAACACTTTCAGTGGCTCTTGTTGAGAGGTAGAATTTAAGGGACGGGGGAATTTTCCTAAATGATGTGCCACTGAAAATGTTTCCTTGGGCATCGCTCTTGCTGTGTACAGGTTCTGAGTTCTGTACAACTCAACAAAGGTACATTAAACATACAGCATGATCCAGACTGTCATAAATAAAACTACAAGCTCCCTGCCCCAGCAGAAGTCAGTAAGGGAGGCGCTTTCTGCCTCCTCTTTTGTTACTGGCCCCTAAATGCCCTAGCTTCCTTTAGATACAAGATTGTGGGAAAGACTGTGGACTTAGAAGCAGGTGGTTTGGGTCCCTGCTGCACTATGAAAAGTGGTAAGGGCTCAGTTTCTCATCTGTGAAATGGGGTTGTGGACAGAGAATCCCTCCTGGTCCATTGATTCTACTCTACAAATCCATCACTGTCATGGACTGACTGTCGTGCGTCCTTACATTCGTGTGCTGACGCTCTAACCTCCAAAGGGACTGTTGTTGGAGATATGCCCTCTTCTGAGATGATTAAGGTTAAATGATGCCCTAAGGGTGGGGCCCTAATCCAACAGGTGTCCTCATCAGAACATCGCGCCCCCGACTGTGCATAGAGGAAAGGTCACAAGAGGACACAGCAAGAAGGTGGCTGTCAGCAGGGCAGGAAGGGGGGCATCACCAGACACAGAATGTGCTTAGCACCTTGGTCGTGGACATCTAGCCTCCTGGACTAGGAGAAAATAAATGGTTATTGTTCAAGCCATTCAGTCAGTGGTATTTTATTGCAGCAATACACATAAGAGTATGTTTAGTGATTTGCTATTTTTATTTTAAAAGGCCAATTCGCATAATAATGTGATCTTTTTTATTAGGAAGGCAAGAGAGACAAGCTCAAAAAGTCCTCCAAATCACATGGGAGTTCAGGAATGGCCAGAATTTTCCAGAAGCCACACAGAAAACGACTGACGGATGTAAATACATAACAATCTTTCCCTCTTGCCTTCCAACAGATCTCAGAAACAAAAATCAAAGGCCATCAAAATGAGAAAATAATCTGCTACAAAAGTAAATAAATAAATGGTGAAGTTTAACATTCTTCATATATATATAAAGCTTATAGTGCTTAAGGGAATTTTAACTGCACAATCATTCTAGACAGCAGTTAAACAATGTCTCAAAAGCTTGAAACAGAAAAGGGCACCCTCTTTGACACAGAAATCCTACCTCTTTTAGTTTGTTCTAAGATAACAACCACTAATACCATTGAATATTAATCTTCAGGCATTACTCATAAAATTACTTCGAAGTGTCAACAATATATATGTTCAACAATCCAAATGTTCAACCACAGAAAAACAGTTAAATAAATTAAGAGATTTCCATACAATTAAGTACTGTCCCTAAAAAACCATGGGAATTTAATGATTCAGAAAAATGCTTCAGAGACATTGTTTTGGAGGAAAAAACAAGAGCTGCATGTGAATTTTTATGTGAAAACAGGTTATACAAACAAACTTTCAGGAAGTACATAAAATGCTAACAGCAGTAAGGAGTGGTGCAATTCAGTATAATCTGAATTTCCTTTTTATCCTCTCCTACAAGGTTAATATAAAGTTAATATGGACATAACACAAGCAGACAACACAGATGACAAAGAATGTCCTTTCTCTCTCCTGTATATGGCTCTTGAAAGCAGAACAAGAATCAAAAGGTTTTAGAAACAATGGCGAGAAAATCTGGGGCCAACACAGATAGAACCCTCCTTAGAGCAGCTAAAGGAAGCGAAGCCTCGGAAGGCTGAGCGCTGCGTCACTGGAAGCGTCAAGCCCGCCCCAAAGACCTTGCAGCCGCTCACCCCCCAGCATGAGCCGGGCACCTTCATGTGCCAGGTGCTCCTGTGGTCGCTGGAGATCTAGCAGGCAGCAGACAAGTGAAATCCCTGCCCCATGGAGCTTACTGTGCAGTCAGGGAGGGAGCTAGTAATGTGGTATCAGATAAATGCTATGAAAATATAAAGTAGGCCCGGGAATCCCACTCCTTGGAATTTACCCAAAGAATACAACTTCTCAGACTCAAAAAGACATGTGCACCCCTATGTTTATTGCAGCACTTTTTACAATAGCCAAGATATGGAAGCAACCTAAGTGTCCATCAGTAGATGAATGGATAAAGAAGAGGTGGTACATATACACAATGGAATATTATTCAGCCATAAGAAGGAAACAAATCCTGCCATTTGCAACAACATGGATGGAGATGGAGGATATTATGCTCAGTGAAATAAGCCAGGTGGAGAAAGACAAGTGCCAAATAATTTCCCTCATTTGTGGAGTATAACAACGAAGCAAATTTTGAAGGAACAAAATAGCAGCAGACTCACAGACTCCAAGAAGAGACAAGTGGTTACCAAAGGGGAGGGGTGTGGGGGGAAGGTGAGGAGGGAGGGAGAAGGGGATTGTGGGGTATTATGTTTAGTTCACATGGTGTCGGGGATCACGGGGAAAACAGTGTAGCACAGAGAAGGCAAACAGTGAATCTGTGGCATCTTACTACACAGATGGACAGTGACTGCACTGGGGTATGGGTGGGGACTTGATAATATGGGTAAATGTAGTAACCACATTGGTTTTTCATGTGAAACCTTCATAAGAGTGTATATCTATAATACCTTAATAAAAAATATATATAAAGTAGGCTACAGGAAGCGAGTGAAGGTGGAGGCAATAGTCGGCTATTTTTGAAAGAGGTATTCAGGCTAGGTCTCCCATTTCGGGTAGAAATATGAACTAATTAAGCAAGCCACATGGATCTTCAGGGTTTAAGAGTCCAGTGGATGAGGGGCAGCCAAGGACCAGAAAAGCAGCAGAATCATGAGAAGAAAGTCAAGAAGCCAATTAGGGGCTTTATCCATGTGATCTGCATGGCCAATAGGATATTAGCGGGTGTGGGGCGAGCAGGGACTTGAAAAGCACTTGTGTGGTTGAGCTTGCTTGATCTTGTATGCCGCCACTTTGCGAGGACATACCCCAGTCAGTCCACTCATTCCAGGAAGAAGAAAGACACATGGAACAGAGCTACTGAACGGAGCTTAGCTTAGATCAGCTGACCCACAGACCTGTGGGAGAGCCCAGGATCAGCCAAGCTGCCTCCATGGGGCTGCTCCAGCCAACCCACAAGTATGTGAAAATGAATTATTACTGTTTTAAGCCAAGAACACTGGACTGGTTTGTTACACAGCATTATTGTGGCAATAGCTCACTGATACAATGAACCTAAATGTAAGAAACATGAGACTAGTATATTTTGCTTGACCTGAGGATATTCCTGATTGTTCCAGAATGGCAGAGAGGTCTGACCAGCTCAACAAATTACAGCTGTGAGGAGAATTCATGGATCCCAGAAGCGTTATCCTGATATTATTCCAACCTGACAAGATGATACTCCATCTCAAGTGACCCTTGTGGGTTAGGCAATACCATGCTCCAGGTTCTTATTTGTTTCTTATCCTGAGTCTGTTATCATAAAGTCCTAGCAAGGGTGCTAATCTTGCCTCTCATCTGCTGTTAAAAAGTTTCCATCGAGTGTTTGTCCAATGCTTTCCTAAGAGACATTTATAAAGGTGGCCAGGGGAGAATAGCACTGCTCTTCAGCTGAACCCATCACAAGGGTTTTGGTGTCCAGGACAAGATGGACCATCTTCCAGATCACTTTCGAAGTTCTGGGGAACACAGACGCAGCTGGGGCCCTGCTGAAGCAGAGCTGCTCCATGGAACCCCTTTGAGGAAAGTGTTCCTATGTCCTGACCTGGGAATGCTTGGGACCACAATATTCTCAATGATTCCTTCAGGATTATATCAACATAGCCCAAATTCCCTCAAGGCTCCTACACAAATGTTTCATCCAATTTCCAAAGCCTCTACCTACAGATGTCCTTAATGGAAAACCTCCAGGCCCTCCCAGTGTGCCTCCTATGTGCCCTGAATACTAGGGCACCCAGTGTCACAACAATCATATGATGGTGTCTGGCCGGCCAACAGCTCTGTATGGCAGAGCTGAGGTCCAGAAGAGGGCAGGAGGCTGCAGCCCATCCCGACCCTCCTTCCTGTCCCTTGCCTAGCTTCCCCTCCTTCTTCCCGAGTCACAGGCCTCGGAGGAGGGCAGTGTGCTGCGGTTCAGGGGGCAAATATATGGCTGGGCCTGGGGGTGTGAAGTAGGGACCAGCCGCTTCCGCTAGGGTCTGCCTGCAGCCTCTCAGCCCGCCACGCCGCTCTTCTGCACACACAGTGCTGATTCACCTGCTTAACTCCGAGGCAGGTTCAGGATGGCTGTGGAAATCTGGTCATCTGGAGCAGCAAAATGCCAACGAACCACACAGAGCAGACAGCTGCGCATTTAAAGCACCCCTTGTTTTGATGGCCTCGTCCACTCCCCATTTCCTTATTACCTTCCATGCTCAGCCTTGCTGTAATGTGCACATTAATAGTTCTAGCTTAGAGTGAGGGCTCCCGAAGTAAAAGGCTAAATCTCCTCCATCTACAGAAAACACTCCATTATCACTGCATTTTTATTAACGTAAAGATGCTCCCCTACTGTGCACAGAAAGCTATTTGCCCTGGTATAGTATAAATATTTGATGCTGGTCTTTTGGCAAAAGGCCACCTGAACATTCCAAGCTCATGATTGACAAGAAGCATGTGGAAAAAGATTTGCCGTATTGTCCCAAGAGGTAAGTTTTATGAGGCAACGGCTTTTCCCCTGCAGCCTCTGAGACACTAAGACACCGACCAGATTGCCTACCCTTCAGGACACGCTAGGCACTCCTCTCCAAAGCCTAGCAGAAATGCACACACTGCGACAGGTGGTCAAGGTAGATGGTCTATCTTTGTGATAGGAAAAAAAAGGCTACTCTTCTCCTTATAAGAATCTTTGCCCCCATTGGGGTAGTTGTCATAACAGATTTCCTGGGCTCTCTGAAAGCCCCTCCCCATTGGATGCTGCATGGGGCTTGCGGCTCCACCCTGGTTCCAGGAATGGCACGTGCCGTCTGGACTTGGCTGTCACACCAACCGGTATCTCCACTGCCAAAGTGATCACTGTGCAGCCAGTCCCAGAAGATGGGGTCATGGTGCTCATTCACTGACATCGTCAGAAGAGCGGCAGGCCTGCAGCCCGGCTCACTTCTTGGATGCCCACGGCTGCCCTTGGCTTGCCTTCCTGCAGTGAATAATCTAGAGGAGCTACAGATCCTCTTCAGTTATGGTAAGGGTTAGCCTGAAAGTTCAGGGCCATTTTCCTGACCAGACGGGGAAGAATTGCTGATCTGGTGCTTGCTGGCTGTGAGGCACGCGGTCAGGCACACTTCATAGATTCTCATTGAACCCTCCCCAAAAGTCTGCAAGGGCATCATTCCCTCTCAGTGGGTGAGAAAGTGGAGGCTACAGAAGTTAAATCCTTCTTCCAGGTTCGAATGGAATGCAAGGGCCAAACTAGGTCCAAATGTGGATGCTTGATTCCAAAGCCTACACTCTTCACCAACTCACAGGTATTTACTGAGCTGCCACACCGATGCGCCAGGTGCTGCGGCTCTGCTGCGGTGGCGATGAGCAGCCCACGGGTCTGGCCTTGCAGAGCGGGTGCTCTCTGACCACTTTCTGCCTGGTGTTTTGGGTGGCATCTCAGTGGTATCACAGGAAGATGGCCTTAGGGCTTCAGTCTTGGGCCAATTCTGGGCAGATGCTGTAGCTTCCCACATGGGGCGAAAAATGAATAAAAACAAACTCGTAAATGGATGAGTTGTAAGTGTTGACATTAGGGATACACAGCAACAAGGAAAATCTGCAGTTATATGTACAAAGGTGGCTAGATCTCATAAACATGACAAAGAAGCTAAACGCAAGAAAAGCGTTCGTTCACATAGTCCATTCATATAAAGTTCAGGACGACTCTGTAGTATTTCAAGCCTGGACCACAGTCACCCCTGGGGATAGGGCCTGTGAGGGGCATTAGCGGGATTTGAGAGGACTGCTTTATTCCACTTCTTGATCTGGCGCTGGTTACAGGGTGTGTTCACCTTGTGGGTATCTACTGAGCTATATCCTTACAATGAATGCAGTATTCTGTATGTGTGCTATACCGCAACAAGTTTATTTTTAAGGATATGCTATGGATGTAAGAGAAAATGTATTTAACTATGTAAGTAAAATCCACCCCCTACAGTAAGTGGCCCCTCTGAAATAGAAGCCATGCCAGACAGACAGTGGCCACCGGGCCAGACGTTCCTGGAGATGGCGATGTTCCAAAGGGGGTGGGTCTTGGGACCATCCGGAACTATCCCACCTCCATCCCTTTCCATCCCCCCCACACACAGCCCTCCTTCCCTCCTAATCTGCAGGTTCCTGGTGATGCACATGCCAATACCAGCTTCTCCCCCGTCACCATCAGCTTTACTGAGCACCACCCAGAA
Source organism: Smutsia gigantea (assembly GCA_032199065.1). Taxonomy (NCBI): domain Eukaryota; kingdom Metazoa; phylum Chordata; class Mammalia; order Pholidota; family Manidae; genus Smutsia; species Smutsia gigantea. The sequence continues at coordinate 426,097 of JAVSCE010020452.1, forward strand.
GCTTGTGAGTTACCTGTACAGTGTGCGGTGTTTGACACTGGGATGCTAAGAAGTGCAGGACATGGGACCTGCCCGAGGGTTTGTGAGTGTGTCTGTACAAAATACATGTCTCCACGTGTATGTTATTTGAAATATGCACCCATGGTTTTTGCATGTGTATTTTGTAAATATAAGGTAATGTAGGTTATGTTAGGCATCAAAAAAATGTGGCATGAATATCAAATGTTTGGATTTAGATGTGTTTGGGGGTCAGGGAGAGTCTTGAGGAAGACTGTCTTTTCAATGGGTAGGAATGGAGAGACATCTAGATGTAGTGTCTCCTGATGTGAACAACAGCATCTGAAATGTATTCTAGTAGTAAAAGCTTAATTTATCAAAGCCTTAGAACTAAACTGCAGTTTATAGGAGATAGAGGCTACAGAAATAAGATAAGGGACATTACGAGTCACTGGCCAGCTAGATCCAGAATGCAGGACATTCTGCAGGTTAAGAGGTTCAGACTATTTCAAGGAGCGTCACACAAAATGATTCTCTTACGTGAAAGAGGGAGGACCTGGTCACCGTACACAGTGCATGTTGCTGGACTGGATCTGATTTGGACAACTTGCCGCAAAGGACATTTTGAAACAGTTGAAGACATCTGAGTGGGGGTGGAATAAAGACGATATGGCCAGAGAGGGAAGACTGTGGGGACAAGGAGAGGGCTAGAGCAGCATGAGAGGAAGGCAGGGCCAGGACAGGGCCCAGGAACAGCGGGAGGGCCGGGGCCGTCACGGGGAGCAGCTGGTGGCCCAGCAGCATGGGGGCCGTGGCGGCCGGCCGGAAGCCCTTGGGGAGAAGTCTCGGCTCACCTGGCCCTCACTGCTGACTGCTGGTACCTCCCAGCTCCACAGCAAGAGCAGAGGGGCTCCCTCCTGCCCCCGCTCCCCAGAAGCAGCATGGATCCTGGCCCCGTCTCACTGGCTGTGGTGTTTGTGTCTGACCATCAGGCTGCAGCTTCCCTGCGGTGACGCTGGGGTCCCCTCCCTTCCCAGGGCACCACAGGCCCTACTGGCGGCCTCAGCCACTTGCCTACGTGGCCCCCTCCTCTTTCTCCTCCTCCCCTGCCTCTACCTACCCACAGCTTCTTTCTTCCTATCATTTTCTTACCACTTACAAGCTGGTAACCTTGGCAGTGACTCGGTTTCTATGGGGAGAACGACAGAACCACCCCCCTGAGCTGTGGGCATTAAGGGAGCTGCTGTGTTTAACAGCTTAGACCAGAGCCGGCAGGACCCACGCTGGGTGTCCCTTCCCATCCTTAGGCTCTGCTTTCACTGACACTTCGCTTGCCAGGGCCCGAGGGTGCAACCTCCCTGGCCCAGGACACCTGGTCATTCTAAGGCTTCATAAATGACCCTGGAGAGCCCTTGAGGCCCCCAGCAGAAGCCAAAACTTGAGCGCTCTGTCTTCCCATGTCCTGGGGGATAAAGACTTGAAAACAGAGGCTGGAGTCTTAACTAGATAATTTGGGCTAAAACATTACCTTGTTTATGGACAAAGTTCTCAAGTTTTACGACTCTGTGGAAAATACTTTGGAGAACAAATATTCATTTAAGAGTCAAGACTGGTGCTTTTCCAGATGGTAAACAGCTTAAAGGATACACTCTGGCTCTGCCAGACTTATTTGCAAGGACATAATTATCTTATTAGAAATAGGTTCCTTTTGTAAGTATGTGTAGCCTGCTTTTTGTTTTTTAAATTCTGGAAAAAGAACACACACATATTTCATCTCTGGCCAACAGAAACCTGGGCTTTTCCAGAGCAGAAATGCCCCAACTCATGAAGTACTGCCCCTGAAGCACCCTCTCCCTCCTGTCAGAAGCACACAGGGTAAAACAGTGCTTGGATTTGGAGTGGGTCTAAATTACTTTTGCTCTGAGAAGTCTGCAGCCGTGCCTGGGACGCAGACGTGCAGCATGGCAGCCCTGCTACATGGACGTCACAGGCTCAGCGCCGGACGCCACAGCTGCACTTTTCCAGCTTCAGGCAGGAAGGCTGGCTTTAAGGCAGCTGAAGGCAAGGGAGGATAGGGTACAACAGCATTTCAAACACTCAAGTCAAATCTGACAAAAAACCGTGTGAATCCTGCACTTGAGGTGGGACAGTGGGGTAAGGCAGAGGAGAAGGGACAGTAACTCAGCCTGGACCGCCAGCACCATGATGCCAGAGAAATGGTCAGTGGCTGTGGGCACTTGCAAGGTGTCCCTCCTGGGGCTCACCTTGCCCCTGACATGCTTGGTTAGTAGGGCCAGAGAAGAGACTTCCCTTTTAATGCCCCAAATCTCCTGCCGGGGGATCTGCCAGTGGCTGCCATACGCTGCTACCATTAGTGCCTCCCAGCACATTCATAAGATGCTAGCGTAACCGTCAGTTTCCCCGGGAGACATTGAAAATGCGTGGCCATGGAGGGTTCTGTGGGCCAGGAGGAGAGAACAGGAGTCACCATTTCCAAGACCCACCATGGGGCAGGGCCCTCCATGGCCTCTGCTAAAGCTGATGAATTTGGGCCGTAAACCTCTGCCCCAAGCAGATGCTGCCACTGGTGTTTTATGGCACCTCTTAAAACATACCACGACGCTCTCCAGCTTTCAGCCGGCCTGTGAGCCCCCAGAGAAGCCTCCTCGTGTAGAGGGGGCTCACTGACATCGCAGCTGAGAGCCCCACTCACTCTCCACTAGTCGGACTGATGCGTACATACTCTAGAGCTGCCCTGTCCAATGTATCACCACTAGAAACATATAGTAATTTAAATTTAAGTTAATGAAAATTAAATCAATTTAAAAATTCCCTTCCTCAGTGGCACCAGCCACATTTCAAGTAGTCAGGGGCCACGTGTGGCTTGTGGCTGCCATACAGGACAGCAGAGACATAGAACATTCCCATCACTGACGAAAGTTCCACTGGTCCACACTGCTCGAGTTGTGTTCTTAATGAATGAATCCCCTTTCTGAAGATGTCATTTGTCCATTCCACAAATGGTTGTGGCCTACTACACTACACAATATCTGCTACTGCTATATTAACATGTTGACACCGGATATTGGTATTTAGATAGTAACAAGGGAGCTGGCATCCAAACTTAAGACCTGTCTGTGCTATACAATATTCCACAGCTTTGGATGATTTAAAAGTATGTACTTTCAGAATGAACTCCGATGTCTCTTTTAAGGATGTATGCTGGCATTTCAAGGATTGCAGGTAATGTAGAACCCAGCTCTGTTCCTGACTCTGCTAATTCTGGGAGAGAAAACTGCCAACAACTAAGACCTGGTGCTGTCAGGGTCTGCCCCCTGGCAGGTTTTGCTGTGATCAATGAATTCGGTGTCACATCTCCCTTAGGAATCCTGCTGACTGGCAGCCCTCAGGAGGCGTACGTGCCGGCTCCGCTCCCCACACTGCCTCCCAGCTTTGAAGCGCCCTCGTGACTCAACTTGCCTTCCTGCTCACCCCAGACCCTTTCTTTGCTTGACACAGCCCCCCACTTTGGGCAGACGTTCTCTCTGCCTTAGAAAAGCTGGTATCCATAGCACTATTCCATGCAGCGAACCCGCAGAATAAAGGCATTATTGGGGTAGGGGTGTGGGTGCACAGGACCCAGAAACAGTGTGTATCCCCATGTGGCTTACAGCAGCCAGGCTACTCGGTTCACTTCTCTGCTGTTACTGCTCCTTCAAACAGTGATAGCGTCTACAAACAATTTGCACTTTCAGAGCGGCACGAGCCCAGGGGATAATTAACAAACTGGGGAATAATCATTTTGAAGGTCTTTAAAAGCAGCATCGACTGAGGCCACCATCAGTGACACAGAATCACTCTCCTTTCTCTGTCATTTTAGAAGATACCAGGCTGATTCCTGGAGAGGTTTAGGGAGCAGAGGTGGCGGGCTTTATGGACTGTTCTTTAAGACATGTTAATTAGAAAGCAAATGCAGCGTGCTGTCAGTGGCAGGGCTTTCTGAGTGGGGCAGGCTCTGAGGACAGGCTAAGGTGGAAGGGGGAGGGGCAGGGTCCCCAAGGGCCACGCTAGGGCCGTGCTCCATACCGTTGACCAGGCCCAGGCAGAAGACCGCATTCACCAGCTCGCCGCCTTTCCGGAAGTGGTCGCTCATGTGCTCCAGCCAATTGGCATCCAACCCGCTCACCGTCTGGCCGCTCCTGGACACCCGGAGGGGGATGGTGACAGGATAGTACTGCCGGCACTTCTGATGGCTCTTCGGTTTGTTGAAGAGGGCCAAAATCTCCATTTCTGTTGGGATTTGTGAAGAGGGTGGGAAGGTGAGTCAGACAGTGATGGAGACCTGCCTTACTGGGCCTAGCGGGATCCCTCAGGGGCCTGAAGAGCTGGCGTCAAAGGAAAAATCTGTGAGGTTGCACTGTGGCTAATAAAACCTGACTCCCCATTGTGAGCGAGGGTGCCCTGGGAGCGATAGGGACTTCTAAAGTTGAGCTTCAAGGAGGAGACTTAGATTCTGCCTCTGCCATACAGTGAAGAGCTGTTATTTGGGATTAATTTGTACAGTTAGGTGTTTGAGAGAAGGACATAGTAGACATTTCTAGAAATTCATACAAAGGTGTTTTGCAAGAAAAAGCAGACACATTTGGGCAAGAGCTGGTCTTTAAAAAAAAAGTAAATGTGCAGGAAGCATATAAAAATAAAAATACTGTTCTAATTCCAGGAATCTTGTACACCCCTGAACTCACTATTTTTAAACTGAAGTGGTAGTGTTTCCTGGGGCTGAGCCCATAATACTTAATCAAGCACATCAAAAATACATCACTGATATGTATAAATAAATATGTTCTCCTAAATGAGGGCCCCTGCCTGGCGTGGTAAGTCGCTCAAACAGCCCAGCCAGCACTGGCGGTGGGATGCTGAGCTTCCTGTTCCTTCATTGATAGCTCAGCTCTTCAAAAATCAATACTCACCACCACCCAGCAGATGACCTGAGTCTGCAGAACGTGCCGCTGGCCATGAGTGAGTGGTATCGGCCGCCGGGAGCAAATACCTGGGATTTCAATCTAAGTCTGAAGGTCTATTTTTGTGTTACTCATTTAGTCAAGCAATCAAGAGTTCACCCAGCTTAAAAAGCTTTGCTTACACAGGCTAGTCAGGAATATGCTTTAGTTTCCAAAAATATCTATTGGAATGATAATAAAATCTCCACCCTTCTTTCAAATAAATATTTTAAAGGTCATAAACAATGGCTGACATTAGCAAAAAGGACAAAGCACATTCATGCTCCTTCAGGAGACACCAGCCCTGGTCCCACATTCTGGGGTGCTCTTTCCCACATTTCAGTATTTCACAAATTCTGCAGTATCCAAATACTAACTGAATTATTTTTTTAAAAAAAACAGACTTACTTTCCTTTATTTAAATAAATGCATTTAAAAAGGAAACTTTGCTTTATGACCATATGGGAAACAATTTGCTATGAACGGAAGGGAATGACGAGGCACATTAACACCAAATATGTCTACCCATGTGACATCTGAAACGCCCTCACACAGGTACTGTGTTCCGGACAGAGGAGGTCTGGTACAGCCCCACCCGAGCAGGCAGCAGACATCTCTGGGGACTGGTGCTGGGCCACGGGGCTCTGCCATCAGCAGGAGTTAAGCTCCTGGGGAGCCCTTTCAGGCCGTCCACTGGATAGAACCAGTTAGGAAAAGACTGTGCCCATCTTCACAGGTGGCACCTGGATTTTGAACAACCAAAACTCTAGCTTATTCATCACGCCCACCCTCAATTACCTTTCTCAGTCCACTTGCTGGGCTCAAGAAGCTATCTCCAGCCAGTAAATGCTCTCATGTGAGAAATTAGGTCTTGGTGTTCAGAATTGGTCACCACTAAACTATTTTGTGACTTTGAAATACACACTTGAGGACTGAAGTCACGCAAAGAAAGGTTTTTAATGGAGAGAACCGAGCAATGGATTGGAGTTGGGGGACAGGACTTGAACTAGATGAGCAGGCATTTTGCAGTCTTAGGGACCGGAGGTTCAAAAAAAAAGCCCCAGCCTCTCACGGCAAGAGGGTAAGCAATGCTGCAGAGAGTCCTCAACTTCCCGTGTATTTCTTCAAAAGCAGGCCCTGTAAGCTTTGAGTACAAGTAGTTTATCTGGGAAATGATCCCAGGACATTGGAGTTGGGGTGGGAAATAGGGAAGAGATGAAAGCATTATTGAGGTTACTGTTATGGCAACTGGGGCATGGTCCCACTGGGGCCCCTGAGGCACCGTATGAGGCCGAGGGGCAAGGAAAGCTGGGCGTTCATCCTCAGGGACTGAGGGCCACTCCGGAGGCATTAATCCCCTGGAGCGTGTTCTGATTCCAGAGAAAGCTAAGAAAACTGTCCTCAGGAGACGCCCCCCCACCGGTGGGCCGGAGCACCCGTTACCACAGTCAGGCACCAATAGATACAAATTAAAAAGCAAAAGCAATCATAGCCTCTACGTGGGGAGTTAGGAATTTGGAAGTGGCCAAAGCCCAAAAATACATGACAACACTTGATCCCACAGAAGGATTCCCCACTCACATGGCAAGATAAAAACACAACCTTCCCAAATGTGTAACGAAACAGAAAAAGGGGAAGGCCGAGGAGGAAACAAGAATGTAGGGGGATGAAGGGAAGACGGAGGCCATCAGACGAGGTGGCCAGTGCGGTGCTGACAGCACCCCAGCTTTGCCGTCTGGATCCTCCCCAGAGTGCAGGACTGAAGCCAGAGACAGAAATAAATTTTTCGGGAAGGAAAGGAAATGTTGTTGGAATCAAGAGCCTGCAAAGCATTAGTAGCAATGAAATATTGGGAGAAACCTGATTTTGGATGCATGACCTTTTAGTAAACCTGTCCGTCCCACTGTCTCCTGGGCCATGATTCTCTGTCCACTCACATGGAAACCAGCCAAGAGACGCTGTCCTAAAAGATGCCCTTTGATGTTGCGATACTCTGATTCCCCAGTACACAGCCTCACATGAGCGGGCACCAGGGATTCCAAAATGAGGCCCGAGTTTATTTAAATTTTCTCAGTTGTTCTGTGACTCTGCATGACCCCAGCTGGAATATTTTTCCAGACATGGGACAGAAAGTCCCAAAGGAGGGGAAAGGCATTGTTGCTGAGAATGTCCTGAGAACGGCACAAGGGCTGGCTGTGGAGCACTGAAGGGGCGGGAAGACTGCCTGCCTTGTTCCTAGTTTGGCCTTATCTTTCTCCTTCCCCTGACGTGAGGGCTTTGTCTTAGGCCATTTTGATGCCCCATGCCCAGAAAAGCCCCTGTCATATGACAGGTGGCACACATGTTTGCTGGGTTAACCTAAGCCAGACAAGTGCAAGAAGCCTGCAGAGGAAGAGGGGGCCTGGGGCCTGCTGGGTGCTGCAGCCTGATGGAAGGCCTGATCAGGTGTGGCTAAGCTCCTCAGGGGCACAGGGGAAGGAGGCAGGGGCCCACTTCTGAGGCCTGTGCCAGCCACTGAGTGTCTAAGCACCGGATGGAGTCTGCAGTACGTCTGCAAGGATGGCCCTGCAAGCCTGTGGCTTGCAGATAGCAGACGGGCTGGTTGGTTCCTCGTGTCCAGGATGCCTCCAGGCTGGAGGCAGTGAAGGGTTCAGGGTCTGGCTTAAAGCATGAAGCTCCAAGACTAGACTGGGAGAAGGAGGGAGCTGGCAAGTGAGCTGGGTGGGATGGAACAAGTGATGTGGTGGCCGGAACGTGTGGGGGCATAGGTCTGCCAAGCCATGGGACAGGGGCAGCTAGGATGACAGGTCTGCACTGGGAAGGCAGGGCAGGGCTGTGAGCAGAGAGCCTGGGCCTGTCCAGATTCTGGAATCAGGCTTGGAACCAGCAGCAGAGCACCTCTGGGCCTGGGCAAGGCCACCTGTCGGGGCAAAGCGTGGAAGCGGCCATATGGCAGCACTCCGCGGGAAGCCAGGTGAGGACGGCAGCAGCCACAGGCACACCACTGTCTACAGGGGCTCCACCCCCGCCATCTGCGGCTGCTCTTCCAGCCTCCAGGGGAGGGGCCGCATAGGCTCTCTGCCCAGAAGCCTTAAGTGGATCTCCGAGAAATCGCAACTGGTAAATGGCAAAGCCAACAGTCTTTCAAACCCCAAATGCTGGGCTGTTTCCCAAATCTAACAAAAGGCTAATTCCATCAGTTTCCAGAAAGCAGGAGCTGCTGACCACGGGCGGCAGTTCAGTAGCTGTTTGTTAATGGATTGAACGGAAGGCCAGGGAGATGGTGGCAGGTGGCAGATTTGGGAGGGGCGGGCCAGGCGGTGGCACTATGCTGGGGGCCGGAGGGGAGGATACTCCCCAACCAGGGCAGCGCTCCACGCCTCAGGACAGCCACACCCAGGAGGGCACCTCCTCTCCGCCATGGTGAGCTGCTGCCAAGGAGGCCTAGGGCAGACGTCCCTCAACCCAGAGGCACATCTGCTTTCTCTGCTAGGGATTTTGGCTGGCAGTTCTAAACATTTTAAGTGAGTAGGTGCAGAGTAGGAAGGACAGCACTTGGAGACGTTTATTATTATTTCAGTGGCAGTGAGAACAATTTGAATTGGCATGATTCTGTCTGGTCTCCTTGTTTCTCTGGCTGACACTGCTGAGGGAAGAGAGGACATTGTTGAGGCCAGGGAAGAGAGGGCTTCCTAGCCTTTCCCGGCCCTGGCCTCCCCCGGCCCCAGCCTGTGTACTGCAGGTGGAGAAAGCATGCTTCCCATGGGCAGAACGCATCACCAGGGTCTGCACTGCTCCTCCAAGCAGAGCTGCTGGGGCACTGATGTGTTCACCGCAAGTCGGTACAAGTGTGAGAAGCAGCTGGTGTGAGGCCCCACACTGTCCCCGCACCAGCTCAGGGGACCCCTGCACAGTACGGACATCCAGCTTACAGGACATTGCCTGGGCCAGGAAGTCAAGTCAAGGAGCAGGAAGAGCCCAGGTGATGGGTCTCCCAAGGGACCTGCGTGTGCCGGAGTGCGGGCCGGACCCCATGGGCACGGGGGCAACCAGGCCTGCTTCCGGACGGGGACTGCGCTGGCAGCCCCCGGCCCAGCCGCTGCAGCCAAGACATGGCTCCCCTGGGCCCCACACAAAGGAAATAAATTAAATGAGGAGAAGGCAGGGAAGGAGGGAGACTCCCTCTGGATTTTTTTTAATTGCCTTGCCATGATTGCCTATTTAAGCCCACCTGGCAGAAAGAGGTGTGAAAACACTTCACCCTCCTTAGGGGGCCTTGAGAGAAAGGCATGCTGAAAGCCGAGCAAGCAGCAGGGAGGGGAAGCTGGAGGCAGCACGGTGGTGCAAGGAAAGACTTCCTAGGAAAAAGGTTTAGGAGAGAGGCTGGGGTCAGGCACAGGCCATGCCAGAGAAGACAGGGTCCCGGGCGCCCGGCCTTCAGCGACACCGCACACTGGAAGGCAGTTTCCCTTATCTGTGGGATGGGCATAGAAATAGCATCTTCTGCCATAAAGCTGTTATAGGCACAGTCCAGATGGCACTCAGGAAAAACTCAGAACAGTTCACTCAGAGGATGAGTATCATTGTGACTGCTGTCTGTCTGTCCGCCACATGGCCATGCATGAGAGCCAGTAAACCCCAGGTTTTCATTAACTGATGAAAAAGCCCAAAGTCTCATTTATTCCACAGAAAGATGAATGAACAATAGCAGTGAGCTGCCTAAATCCAGAGACCTGTGGCCTCCTGAGAGACAGACAGCAGACCATACCCAGCCGCTGCCCCCTGAGCTCTGACACCTGCACCTGGCACGCCCAGCCTCTGCAGGCGGGCTGCCTCCAGCACGCTCACCCTGTCCTCCCCAGGGAGCTGGGCTTCTGTGGGAGAGCAGGGCCCGGAGGGAGAGAGGGGCCAGCCAAAATGCCTTGGGTGGGAGGGGTTCTGTGCGTTCAGCGATGAGGGAGGCATCTCTGGGTGAGGAGGTGACAGTCATGAGGCAGCAGAGGGCATCTGGGCCAAGGGTTGTAGGACAAGTCTCTCCAGTTCATTTCCCTGGGGTCAACCACGGAAAGCAGGAAATGTAGGAGCCCTGGAGAAAGGTGGATTCTGGAACAGGATGTATCTGAAAACCCCTGGGAGAAACCCCAGTATTAACTGCTTCTTTTCTCAAAGCCAGGGCTCCACACAGAGGTGGAGGTCAGTGGGCAGGACTATTGTGCCTGAACCCCGATACATCAGCTCACACAAGTCAAGCGGTGCAGAGAGCTTTAAAGGTCCATCTCATCTAACCTTGCAACAAGAAATTATTTTACCAGGGAAGGAGCTGAATGGTTTCTTGCCCCAAACACTGGAATGTAAATGGAGTGTGACTTCTTAACCACTGAGCTACCTGCCTCTCTATGGCTCTTGCCCCTTTCTCCAGGTGGCCTGTGCCTGCCCTGAACCCTCACCCTCTCCTGCTCCTGGGTTGCAGAGAAAGGCTCCAAGGAGGCCCATCTTCCCTCTCAGGACCCACAGCCAACATCTAGCCCAGCAGCCAGGGGAAGATGACAGTTTCTGGAGTAGGACTTGGACATTCATTAGGAAGCTCCACCAGGGTGTCAATGTGCTTCAGCTTCTCTGGGGGGAGCAGAGCCTGCCTCAGACAGTGTGAAACCCCACAGACAAAGAGCTCTACTCCAGTCTGCATTTAAGGCGCGTCCAGGCCTTGATGACACGGAAGTCCTAGTATGTCCCGGCACCCAGGCTCTGCCAGTCTCTCCCTCTGCATCAACTTTGCGAATAAGGCCCTGTGATGGACCGTCCCCACAACCTTCTTTTCAGGAAGTACTGATGTAACAAAAGAAATGATTTCATCTTCTTTTCTATTCTCAAAGCATGAACTGTTCATTTACAAAACGCTAATTTCAAGAATTAGTATCTCAATAATAACATTAACTAGGGAGATGACCCAGATAGGCTAAAGAGAGAGGCCTCCTAAGGCCTGGGGTCTCCTCTGGTCAGTCCTGGATGTGTTCACCTTCCAGAAGACTACTGGAGGCCTTGTAGCACATGTAAGTGCCCGGCTCTCTGGCAACAGCTGGGTTTCCCAGGCGAAGAAGAGGAAAAGGACTTGAGGGGAAATGAAACGCAACTTCACTCCCTGTAAACTGAGGGCCTCAGGAAGTTTTGTCTATTGGAGTCCTACACAGGGAAGACCCGGTCAAGAGGTATAATGATGGTGGTGAAGCCCACCTGGGTTCACATGCCAAACTGGCCAATTCCCCGCCTGGGCAAAGATTTACTCTCCAAACATCAGTTTACTCAATGGGCAATGATACGAGAGCCCCCCACATCATAGGGCTACAGGGAGAATTAAGAGATCAGTCATATAAAGTTCTCACTGGCACAGGGCGTGGAACACAGGAAGCATTAATAAACGTTGGCTATTAGCCCCCACTGCAGTGTTATCTGAAATCTCTCACTGAGAGCGTGTGCGATCCTGTCAGTCACTGTGGGATTCAGACGGTTCACACGCAGGGGTCTCCCTTCAGGGTGATTTCTCCGCGGTGCCGACTTTTCGACAACACAGACTCCCTGAAATCTGTTTGTTCATAGCCTAGTGAGCTGAATTACCACTGTCCTGCCCAATTCGTCCTCACCTGGCTTTCCTGATTTCTTTCTTTAGGCAGATATTCAAAACAAGCAGGCCAAAAGGAGTCTGTGCTGTGCATGGGGGCCGGCACGTTGACACTTCCTGTGTTAAAAGCAGGGTGATTCAAGGGCAGAGCAAGAGCACAGAGGATAAAATAACTCACCTAGGATCTACTTCAAATGTGACATTTTGGAGCAACTGCAAGCCAATTTCGTGTGGCTGTGCCCTCCCCGGAAGTCACAACTCAGTAAGTGAATAGTCAGGCGGCCCAGGAAGCCACTCGGTAGCACCTGTCCTGTCTGATGGCCTGCTGTCTCTACACTCTAAAGCCATTTCTTTTCCCTAAAGCGCCATGGGCCTCCTGGGAAGCCCCCTATAAGTGGGGCGAGGGGCCCTGGCTGACACACTTACTTCCCGAGAGGTGCTGAGTGTGCACTCCGGCCATGGTGCCATCCGGTCCGTCCAGAGGCCTGCCCGCCCCGCATGGGGAAGAGCCCGTCCCAGCCGCCTCTCCCGAGGGCCAGCTGGGCTGCTGGGTGGCGGGCGCCTCCCCTCCTGGGCCCTGGCCTGGCTCTGGGCTTCCATCTGCCCCCACTGGAGTCCCTGGGTTCTCTGGATCCGCACATTCACCGGGCTCCGTCCTGGCCCCTCTGGTGTCCACTGGGAGGCTGCTGCAGGCCGGGTTCCTGGAGTCCTGGTACTGAGGAATGACGCCGACGAATTTCAGGCCCTGGCTCGCAGCCTCCTGAACCTGTGAGGGAAACAAAGGACAGGGGCCAGGTGAATGGGTATTCCATCAAAAGGGGGGACACACATGACATCCACGATGCCTCACCACTGGAGGCTTTTGAGGACATTTATTTCCATGTGGACATGAAGTCTGTCAAGCTGGCAGAGGCTTGTGTCCTCTAGGCAGTGCCCACACCCTGACCCCGGCCCACGGACAGGCTGGACAGTGGGGGCTTGTCCTCACTAGCAAAGGAGAAACAGGCATCCAGCTCTGGAGGGCTGGTCATCCCTCTCTACAGAACACTGTATTAGTCCCTGTTAGTGTTTTTTCTAAGAGCCTGGAAAAGGGTTCTAGAAGGATGACTGGAACAAAGAGAGTTTGAAAGAGGAAGTTCATTTTGGTAAGAGTTTATTTTTTCTCTTTCTTTTTCTGATGAATCACCTGCTTCCTGCCCATCAGGCTGCTGTGTAATCCAGTACGCCTCTATAACCATATACTAACTACCAGCTGACATTTTACGACCCAAAGAGTTTCCTCTTTTAAGGGACTGTTTTGGCACAGAATGGCAGAGGTGGGGAGGTTGAGGGGCACATGGCCCACAGAGGGGAAATCTGACAGACACCTGCCTCACGCTGCTCTGTCCGAGCCCCGCAAGGCCAAAGAGCATGCCGGGCTGGCAGGTGACGCTCCGGGCCTTGGTGTGCACCACCAGGTAACTTCCTTCTCGCTTCCTGAGCTGGCAAGACGGGGACTAATGACCACACAGAGTAGGGGGGGCTTTTACTTTGCCTCCCTAAAACACACCCCTGGGCAACTGAATTTGATAGTTTTAAGTGAAAGAAGAACTGAAAGTAATAGCCTAATAAAATCAAGTGAGAGCCAGCCAAAACTAGGAAATAGGCTTTTGGGGACTTTCTGGGCAAGGGTGTGCAAGTGACTTTAAAAATCAGTCAGGAGGTGGAGACCTCAGAGTTGTGTCTAGTCACCAGCCCCTAAGTGGATGACCTCAGAAAATCTTGAGGCTTCTGCAGTGATCAGCTACTGTCCTTTGAGAATTAGTAAGAAATACCAGCATGAGCTACTCTCTCTAAAGGGGAAACAAGGCTTGGCAGCCTTCTTGGCAGACCCACCCTCACTTGAAGCAGAAGGTCATTTTAGTTGACCACCAGGCGGTCTAGAAAATGATCTGGAGCAGCTTCAGATGTACCGTCCAGTCTTTCTATGGTTCGCCTGTGCCAGACATAACAATAACAATAGTAGTAATTACTGTCTATCACAGACCTACTATGTACCAGGCTCTGTGCCGGGCATTTTACATACATAGTTTTGTTTAATCTTCAAAAGCCCTGCAGGGTATCATTATCTCCATTTCGCCTGAGGACACTGAGGTCTAGAGACATTCAAGTCTCTGCAAGTCATAAAGCGAGCAGTGAGTAGCCAGGGTTCAAAGCTAGGTCTGGCGTGGGTCTAACTACATGACCAAGTGGGTATGTCTCAAAGCATCAAGTACATACATGTTCTTTGACAAGTATGTGTCCATACATATGCCCACGGTTGGCTCAATTCACTCTTCAGAAGTTAGAAAAAAACACTTAAAGTCATCTTTTCCATTCCAAATTCATTTTTCACCCATTAATCTGTGATATTCACCTACTTTTAGAAGTTCTTTTGGAAAGCTTCTAAAAGAAGACACAGGCGATGAAAGTTTTAAAAGAGTGTGGAGATAATTACATCAAAGAACCTTAGGTTAAGGGAAACTACTGCATACAAAGCATAGCTCTGAGCTTCCTGGCAACATAGGCAAGAAAAGAAAAACAATGGATTTTACAGTCTTTAAATGAAATGAGGAAATGCACCAGGTCAACAAGAGAGAAGCATAAATTGCTACTGAGGGACAGGGAGATCTGTTGCAGAGATATGGAGTGGAGCAAAATGTGTCTTCCTTAGTTTAAGATCATTTTTCTTACACCATTTATATATTCTTAACCCATGATGGATGGTCACTAGGCTAAAGCACAGATCTTTGAAGGCCCTTTTAGGTGGACCTAAAGTCAAGTAACCGGGTAACCGACAGATGTGCACACCGCAGCAGGAGGTGGCACTCAAAAGCGTGTCAGAGCGGGAGCTGGCCTCTGTGGTGTGAACACCTCTAGTTACCCTTGCAGTGGACTCATGTGGCTTTTACTCATCTTCAATGTCTGTGAAGTCGTGCTGCCAGCCTATGCTTCTTCAGAAGGGTTTTTCATTTAGTTTTGAACAGTTATGTAAATTCTCAATACACTAACCTGCACTAAAACTGTACTGCCAAAAATGTCTACATTTGAGAGAATATTAATAATTTCCAGAGGTAGCTCTTCCGGGAAGGACAATTAGCTATTTCCTCCACACTGCAGGTCTCTGTGTCAGCAGTCGAGGCTCTCCACTCCAGCCCGGTTTTCTCCCTCATAAACCGCAAGCCTGAGCTTCCCTCCGTGCTGGAGAAACAGGCGCGCTGGCGGTGTCTGCCCTCAAGTCCTGGCTCCTGGCGCTCGCTGCAGAGGAAGCAGCTGTGACTTCTGCAGCATTTTCATAAACTGGTCCCACTGAGGGCCCAGCCCTGGGCCAACCTGAGTCTCAACTTGAGTCACAGGGTTTGGAGGTAAGAAGGCCTGACGAGGAGCCTCGGACATGCGACCCACTGGCCTGTGGGCCCACAGTATATCACACAGGCTTTCTGGGCCTCAGTTTTCACATCGATACAATGGGGGAAATCATACTTCCCTCGCAGGTGTTCTGAAGATTGGACATTCCATCCCTTGCAGGTGCTCTGAAGATTGGCACACGGCAGGTGTGCCAAAGCGTGGGCACAGAGAAGGTTCTCATGGCCATCCTTGCGCTCTACCCCCTCTCCTTGCCGGTCCGGGCTTCCATGGCTCTGCACACACTGCTGAGAGGTATCCAGAGGCACCCATTCTCTGGACACAGGGCATTATTCCACCCTCTCTTTTCTCTCTGGGGCATGAAGGATCAGAGAGGCTTTGACATAATCAGACAAGTGCAAACTGGAAAGCATTCCTTTGCCCTACTGCAAACTTATCCTCTACGCCAGGGGTTCTCAAAGTGTGGTCCATATTGGCAGCATTAGCATCGTCTGGGAACCTGGCAGAAATGCAAATTCTCAGGCCCCACTGAAACTGAATCAGAAACTCTGGTGGTGGGGCCCAGGGATCTGTGGTTTAGCTGGCCCTCCAGGCAATTCCAGTACACCTTTGAGTCTGAGAATCACTGCTCTGGAATACACATTTCTTGAAGGTGGGGGTTCTGTGCACTGCTGTGTCCACAGTGCTAGAATGATGTACAATGTTAGTAGGTGCTCAGTAAGTATCTGCTGAATGAATGAATGAATACATTAAATAATGAGTGAATATGTATGGCTCCTCTCTCACAATGAGCTCCTTGAAAGTACGGATGGAAACAGATAAATGTTTCAGCTCCACAATTCAACAAACATTTATTAAGTCCCTACACTGACTCAGACCAATGCTGGACTTAGGTGCTGGGGATACAAAATAGGAGTCTCCGCTCTCAAGAAGACTTAGCCAATTATCGCCAACAGATCTTAAAAAAATTACACTAGTGTGGCACAATAATGCTCATGCGATGTTATATGAAAATTAAGTTCTAAACTTTATGGTCTGAGTATCATGACAACTATATAATATTTCTATTTGTGGGTAATTCTTCAAAATTTACCTAATGAGTATGCATATTACTTTTGTAATTGAAAAAAGTCAATATTTCAAAGGTTTCTCATAAAGGGTGATAAATATAGTAATGGATACAAAGGTATAGTAAAGACAGTGATGAAAGTGAGCCATTTCTGTCTGAAAGAGATGCTGAGAAAAATTTCTGACAGAAGGTCAGGGCTGTAACAAATGAAATGGTGTAATAAAACAGGAAGTGATGAGGGGTGTGACAGGACGGCAGTGTGTGCCTCACCTCACAGTCAGTGTGACAGAATGGCAGTGTGTGCCGCATCTAACATGGTACACCAAGATGCAGTGTGTGCCTCACCTCACAGTGTGACAGGACAGCAGTGTGTGTAACTCCTCTCACACAGTGTGACAGGATGGCAGTGTAACTCCCCTCACACAGTCAGTGTGACAGGATGGCAGTGTGTGTACCTCATGTCACATAGTCGGTGTGACAGGACAGCAGTGTGTGTACCTCATCTTACACAGTCAGTGTGACAGGACGGCAGTGTGTGTAACTCCTCTCACACAGTGTGACAGGATGGCAGTGTAACTCCCCTCACACAGTCAGTGTGACAGGATGGCAGTGTGTGTAACTCCCCTCACACCGTCAGTGTGACAGGATGGCAGTGTGTGTAACTCCCCTCACACAGTCAGTGTGACAGGATGGCAGTGTGTGTAACTCCCCTCACAGTCAGTGTGACAGGATGGCAGTGTGTGTACCTCATCTTACACAGTGTGACAGGACAGCAGTGTGTGTACCCCATCTTATACAGTCAGTGTGACAGGATGGCAGTGTGTGTAACTCCCCTCACACAGTGTGACAGGACGGCAGTGTGTGTACCCCATCGTACACAGTCAGTGTGACAGGATAGCAGTGTGTGTACCTCATCTTACACAGTCAGTGTGACAGGTGGCAGTGTGTGTAACTCCCCTCACACAGTGTGACAGGACGGCAGTGTGTGTACCTCATCTTACACAGTGTGACAGGGCGGCAGTGTGTGTACCTCATCTTACACAGTGTGACAGGACGGCAGTGTGTGTACCTCATCTCACACAGTGTGACAGGATGGCAGTGTGCACGCCTCCTGGACACCATGCCACCAAAGGCTCTGATTTCACGCTGCAGACCAGCACACCCCCAACGCCCTCTCTTTGGTGACTCCAAAAGCAGAGCAGAGTGGTAGTCCGAGGGCAAAGCACAGGAGTTCTCTGAATGCTCATCTTTTATCTTAAACATGAATGAAATTTTATATTCTTCACCATAGTACTGCTTAGTATGTAAAACTTTAAAAAAGATGCTAAAGTTAAATGGTCCCTACCCCATCCCAAGCCTTCCAGGGAAATCCATGTCTCAGGAATATGAAACATCTTTGTGCATAAATCTTTGCCTGCAACTCAGCTTACTTCCTTTGGGTGGATTCCTGGAAGTGGAATTAATGGGAAAAGGGATGTTAACTTTTCAAAGGCTTGGTACAGGCTGCCAAATTGTTTACCAGAAAGGGTGCATACTCCTTTTTAACCAGAAGAAATGCAGTTAGATTTTATAAAGATCAATATTAGGCTAGGCCCTAGGGGCCTTGACCCTTCTGGTTTTCCACCTTATTCTAGCACAGGTACTTTCTTTCCTCTTTTTTGTAAAGCCACTTGACTATGTTTGTCCGGCTGAACCCTGTTTGTTTCTCATCTACTCATGCATTCACTTACTCATTCATAACCTTTACTGAGCCAATCTCATGAGCATGCTAATTCAACCTTTATTGAACACCAGAACCTTTATTGGCACCCAGTTCTCCCCATTCTACACTCCATGTGGTGACCTCCTCTACTCACCTGGGTTTAGACACTAGTCATAGTTAATTTTTACCAAGTTTGGACTCCCAGCCCTGACTTTCCTCTGGGATTCAGACCTGCATGGCCAGTGCCCGCAGCTGCTGAGTCCCCCACCGACCTCTTCTGTCAAACTGGAGTCACAGTGTCTTCCTCGGCTCTCCGCTTTCTCTCATCCTCACTACACATCCTGCGAGATTTACCCACCAAGTGTTTCTGGAATCCCTCCCCCTTTTCCATATATCTAAGGCCACTTTACTTCAGGTGCTCGCCATCTGTTGCTGGACACCACCATTACTTCACACTATACCAGGCCTTCATGAGCATGGAGTCAAACAGATGCAGAAGACCAAATCATGAACCCCCAGGTTGCTTTGGATATGAAATTCCTTACACATTGTCACAGGCAGGCCCACAAAAGTCCTTTAACAACTGTGATTGATTAAAACAGTAACTTCACATTATACAACTCTTCTACAAAGACCTTTAACATGCATCATCTTATTTCTTAAAATCATACCTTACAGACAAGGAAACTGGTTCTGAGACAATTATGCAACTGGTCAACCCTCACAGGGCTGGTCACAGGCCAAGCACCGATCTGAGCACCTAAATCCAAGCTGATGTCTCTTTGACAATACCCCTCTCTGCACTTCATAAAATCCGACCTGTGCCAAGACGCCCAGCTGGATACCGGTTTAAACTAAATACACCTTCACTCACCTTTTTGTTTCTGCTGCACTTAAGAACCAACCTGCCCCCAACACTTAAAGGAGGAGCAACTACTAGTCTGGGCACCAAAAATTGAGTGAGCCCATTTTTGACTGATCCATGACTGTTCAACTGCTCTATGAATAAAAACAAATCTGACCATAACTCTACTTTCCCGGCTGAAAATCAGGGATCGTGATGAGAAAAAGACCTCTTTTTTCTTTTTTAAAAATTTATTTCTAAAAAAGGTCTCAACTCATTGTGAAGAATTATATCATCTTTGTTGGCATATTTAAGAAATCACTTTCATTAAAAATAACAACATGAGATTGGGATAGTCCCAAAAATGAATACCTAAATAGTGAGTGCAAATATATACAGGTTTCCCCCACTATCTGAAAGAAGACCATTTTTATGAAGCCTTTCCTAAGCCAAAATGGCATATAGCAAAGAAGCAATTACCAGTAATTTACACGGAAAAATTTCGGCATGTTCCCAGACCCTAAAAATAACCCCGTCTTACACTTTTCTGATACCTTAGGACACATCTTGCTAACAGGTGCACAAAATAAATTGAGATAAAGCACAGATTGTCACAGGCCCAGTTCAAAGTTACAGAGGTTTAATGCTGAGTATAGTTCCTGGCAAGGAGTGTGGCAGGACAGGGCTCACTGCTTGGGGTGCACAACGCCCCCATGAAGGCTTGGGGTGCACACCGCCTCTATCAGGGCTTGCCGCAAAACACACACTCAGGGCTATTTTTGCTTTTTGCTTTTTTCTGTAAAAGAGAAAATCCTCTTTGGGATTCTTTCCATTAGCAGAAAAAAGGTGCTAAGGTAGGTCTTTCATAAAATCGAAAAGTGGCACAGTGCAAACTTTCAAGAAGTGGGAGATATCTGTACTCTGTCTAGTATATGTATTTTTGTTTAGAGTGTCCATCAGGATAAAATTAATTACAGAGAAATGGCACATGAGTTGTATTTAGTAATAATGAGAGCTATTTATAACATGAGAAAATGAGCAGAAAAGGCTCTTGCTGACAGGTCAGCGGGAATCGGAGTGCCCACAAGCCATACTAGATGGCATGGGAGAACCATCAGGGACAGGCTAAGGCCCTTGATCTGAATCTGAACCTAGTGAAAAAGGCACTATGGTTAATTTCACGTATCAACTTGGCTCAACTATGGTGACCAACTTGTTTGGCTAACGTAAGTCTAAATGTTGCAGCAAGGGTATTTTTCAGATGTGATTAACATCTACAATCAGCTGACTTTAAGTAGAGCATATTATCTTCCATTATGTGGGCCACTTAATCAGTTGAAAGCTTTAAGAGCAAAGACAGATTTTTTTTGAAGAAAGAATTCTGCCTCCAGACAACATAGAAAATCGGCCTGAGTTTTCACCCTTCAGACTGGAGACTGTAACATCCCTCTTCCCTGAACTCCCAGCCCACTGAAAGGCCCTGCGGATTGTGCACCTCCCAGCTCCCATGATCCCATGAGCCAATTTCTTAAGTCAATCGCAATCTCAATCTCTCTCTCAATAGATAGGTAATCCTATTAGTTCTGTTTCTCGGGAGAAGAGGAGAGAAGAAGGTAAGGGAGTGAGGTGGGGAAGATCACAGGGCAGGCTGATGGAGGTCTCTAAATCTAAACCTGACTCAGTGTGAAATGAAAAGATGACAAAGAGCTCCCAAAGGCAGGGATAGAGCATGTGCCCTAAACCGAAACAAGACAACCAGGACTTATTTTGGTATTGAATCAAGGTCCCAGGGGAGGGGCTGAAGTGTGGCAAGAAGGCTTCACCCCTGCCCTGGTAAAGGAAATTTCTCACCACATTTTGAGGTGAGGCAAATTAAATCTTTAACTAGTAGATTTAATTCTACAAGTTAGAGGCAGGTTTTAATGTTATGATGAACTTAGTGGAATTCTATAACTAATGAGATCTTTTTTTAAAGTTGGGAATCAGAAACTTACTGACTTTTTAAAAATCTAGAGTTGTGCTGTACATATGGTAGCCACTAGCTAAGTGTGGCTTTTTACATTTAAATTAATTCAAATTAAATCAAATTAAAGATCCGATTCCTCAAATATTACTCAGCTATAAAAAATAATGAATTTTTGCCATTTGTGACAATATGGATGGACCTGGAAGGTATTACATATAACTAGGTGAAATAAGTCAGACAGAGAAAGACAAATACTGTATGATTGCACTTATACGTGGAATCTAAACATAAGACATGTGAACCAAGAAAAGAAACAAATAAATTCATAAACACAAAGAACAAACCTGGTGGTTTCCATAGGGAAGGGAGGTGGAAGGATGAATGAAAGAGGTGAAGAGGATAGAGGTACAAACTTCCAGTTATAAAATAAGTCAAGGGGAGGAAAAGCATAGCCTAGGGAATATGGCCAATAACATTGGAATGACTTTGTGTGGTGGCAGATGGTGACTACACTTATTAACCGTTTTGAAATGTACATAATTGTTGAATAACTGTTGTACAGTTGAACTCTATGTAATATTGTCTATCTACTACACTTCAATTTAAAAAATCAACTATTAGTTGGGTGTGGCATTTATTAGAAACTAAAGTGCATATGAAGCCTTTTTACTGGTCTCTGAAATTTCTATCTCCTGGCAATAAACAAAAATTCAAATCTTCAGTCTCTGGCCACATTTCAAATGTTCAATAGCCACTAGTGACTGCAGTATTGGACAGTGAAGATATAGAACATTTCTATAATCAGAGAAAGCTCTACTGGATGGTGCTGCTATAGAACATAATAAAAACTCACAAAATACTGGGTAACAGAGACAGAGGTTTCAGCAATGACTTCAGAGGCATATAAGATACGGTAAAGACCAAGACTCACATACACATACATCCAAAATACACCCTAGGCCAGACCACTGCCGATTCTGACCCTCCCTTATAACTCATGGGCCACCATTCTCTGTCAGCCGACATTTTAAAGTCTTTGGGGATTTATGTCATATACAGGGAACCTACACACAGAGAGGCATGTTCTGTGTGTCAAGAACAGGCACAAAAATGCTGTTCTGGGTTGCACAGTTACACATGAGTCTTTACGGTGAATATTTTATCATATACACACAACCTTTCTCATCTTTTGGCACCTAACCTCTTGTACAGCTTTCTGAAAAGGAAGGTTCAAAAATAACACAGGTTTTAGCTCAAGTCTGAAGCTGCCCTTAATTCTGACGTGTTAACACAGCATCAGGAACTGAAACCTTTACCAAGCACTGCTGGCTGTTAAGCTCCGTTACGGGGCACGTGGAAAGACCATACAGACCTGTTGTTGTAGTTTTCCTTTTAATGACCGAGAGGTCTTAGGATGCAACCTGGACAAGGACTCTGAGGCCTGAAGCTTTGGACCTGGCTCTGCTGCTCACCAGCTATGTAACTGGTCAACTCAGTTGAGGTATCTGAGCCTCGGTCTCCACACCTACAAAATGGAGTGAACGATATCCATTCATTCATTCCATGATTACTTATTCAATGCCTACTGTGTGCTGGGCACTAGGTGCTGGGGCAACAGCAGTAAGCCAAACAGGCCCCATCCTTGCCCTCCTGAATTTAATATGTGTTGGTCCCACTCCAGGGGTAACTGAGAGACACTGAAGACTTAACACATCCCATCCTTCCCCACTGTCTGTGCTCAGTTTGGGGGACCAGGCTTGCCCTCGAGTCCCTGGCAGGGCTGGGGTTGGGGGAAGAGGTTCCTTTGTTCTCCTCTGCTGTCATGGGTGATTTGGTGGGAAGCCTGGGAAATGCCCAAAGACCCTGGAAAACTCTGAATTCCCAGAGCAACTGAAGGCAGAGGAGGGGCCCAGTGTTCTAGGGGGAGTACAGAAGGGATCCACCCTTGCGGCTCTCTTCAGGGCAGGCATCTCTGACAAAAGGGGCTTTATTTATTTTTAATCATTATTATTATTTTATTGGGGTACAGACATTAAAATGCATGAATCTTAGTGCTTGATGAACTCTGACATGCTTATACATCTGAGTACATCACCTAAATCAAGACACTAAACACTTTAACTACTATTTTTCTCTTTCACCTATTTTGCCCATCCCTCCACCCCTGCTTTCCTTATTAGCTCTCATCACTTGTGTTACTTGGCTCAGTTCCTTCATTTAATGTGTGCCTGTAATTTCACGATTCATTGAAAATGTAGTGCATGGGAATTAGAAATCAGTAGAACTGAGATAGGGTGCTGTTAATCTGTCCTCCAAACTTCAACTAGCTCTTAGTACCCCCTGAAAACCAACCTGGCAGAAGACCCCAACCTCATGTCAAAAGTCTCAGCTGAAAGATGCGAATGCGAGCAGAATAAGGACAGGTCCAGATGTGAGGAACAGCTCAACGGCATGTCACAGAGCAGCCAGGCGGCCAGCAGAGCAGGGCCAGAGCTAGACCTCTGGGACACCTGGAACCAGAGACTCTAGCACAGTCAAGAAACTTTGTCCAAGTTTCGTACCTACTTTTATTTGTTACCGTCATTCTTCTTTATCTAGGACCAATTTTCTCCATGTGGCAGAAAATAATGGTCACTGACAATGTCTGAGTTTTTCTGCTTACAGCTTAGCCACTGGAGACAGAATGTCTAAACATCCTGGTTACACACTGCATAAGTTCCCTGATTGGCCCAGCTTAGACCACGTGTCCACTTCTGGGCCAATCAGCTCTGACCAAGGGCAACGTGGCTCCTGTGGAACTCATATACTGGATTATGAGAACAAAGCAGCTCTCAGAAAAGAGGAATTTCAGGGCAGGTAAAACAAATATTAAATATTTAAATATCTATCTTGGAGATACATCATCTGATATGAAATAAAATCTAAAATTTGCTCAGTACCCACATGTACTAAAATGAGGACAAGGATGGTATAAGTCAACTGATATTTACGCCAAACAAAACTAAGCAAACAAGTCCATCTCTATCACACCCACACTGATATATTTTAGTCAAAGTGGCTCCTGCATCCGTGCCCCAGGTTGTCCTGTCCATGCAGACACAACATTCTTCCACTTCACACCAGCTATCTTTGCCAATCTCCATCAGATCTGCTCAAGATGTTTTTCTCCTACTTTTTGAGGTAAATTGGAGATTGTACACCCAGACCAGGAGGGTCACAGTGGAAAGAGTCAACATGCTAGAGCTGTGGGCGACACCTGTGGCAGATCATCACTGCCCCGCAATTCCCTCGTCTCCCTTAGTGTGTGCCCATCAGCAGAGCTTAGCATGTATGCAGTTGCCTGGGCTCAGGCCAGGATCCTGGGGCAAAAGCAAGGACCCTGGCCCGTGAGAGCTGCCACCGTCCAGGTGGGAGCATTGAAGGAAAAGAACTAGGAGGGTCTGTCGTTGCTCATGAATGCTGCTGCAAGACCCCCCGAGGCTTCCATTAAATACCAGAGCACACCCACAGAGGAAATGATACATCAAGCCTCAAAGCATTATGTTAGCAAAGCACTTAAAGAGATGTCCCTCATAGTCTCATGGGAAAGCCAATGAGTATGCACTGGACTTCACAGTTTGTTAGCTTTGTGGCTGCCTAAATCCATGGTTGGTGAAATAACTTCACCCACGGGTGGGATCTGTGCACACAGAAATGGTGTGGGGGAAAGGTTAGTAAAGACGAAGAGGTAAGAAAGAGTTGTAAGTTATGCAGAGAAGAGTTCAGTGAGCCTGCACTGAAAATCCATAATCACAACAGTGCACGTTTACTGAGAGCTTACCAAGTGTCAGACACTGTTTTAAGGGCTTTACAAGGGTTAATTCATTTAATCCTTATAATAACAATAACAGTAGGTATTCTTTTTGATTCCCATGTTTACAGATTAGAAAACAGAAGCATAGAGAGGTTGCACAACTTGCCCAAGGTCACACAGCTAGTTAATGGCAGATTGGATTCAAACCTAGGCGCTTTGGTTCCAGAGTTCATATTCCTGCCCATTACACTGCTAAGCATTACATTCACTGTAATATATCCTATGCTCTAAGCTACACTATGAAATACAGGGGGCCAGATCTTGAAGAGTATTGAATCTTTAAAGTTTGGACTTTATTGTATAGGCAATGAGATGCCATCGCGGTCTCAAGGCAGCAGTGACATAATCAGGCCTATCCAAGGAAAATTAATCTGTCCACAGGATGTGGCATGGATCGAGGTTCGGCGGGGAAGAGAAGTAAGCAGACGGGAAGCAAAAAGAGTGGCTGGGGGCCTGGAGGTCCCAGCTGAGCTGGAGGGAGGTCATCAGAGCCTTCGCTTGCCCTGGGAAAGGGTGGGAGAGGAAGGCGGGGGGCCAAAGGAGAGAGCAGTTGGCGGGTTCAGAGGCGCTGCCTTACAGGACTCCACTGCGGCAGACAAGGGCACTTCGGAAACCAAAAGGCAAGGCGACTAATAATTAACACGTGACAGGGACGAGCCGCAATGCCCAAGGACATAGACATCTGGTCACCCAGGTAAACATGCCCAGCAGTGGAAACCCGGTAAAGGAGGAAAGGGAGGACAGTCAGTGGAGATTTTAACTGCAATTCTTTAATTTTTATAATAAGAATGTAATAGTATATTACTAATTGAACTTTAATTTAAAAATTAGAAAAGTTGAAAATTTCAAACATTTAACATTATCACACAAATGACTGCTCTCTCTCGCCCTTCCCTGGTGGCGTCCTGTTGTTACCTCCTTGGCTCCCCCTGCAGGCCCCGCCCATGAACGACGGATCCATCCGACCCACAGGGTCACAAGGAAGGCTGGCGGTCTGACAGCATCTCACAGCTTGAGTGGCCACTCTGCCAGCCTGCGCCTCCTCCCCCCGCCCCCGGCTGTCCTGCGCATCCCCTTGGGGGCCGTGCCGCACACCTCCTTCACTCCCCTCCACTCTCACAAGCCTTTATGCTTTTACCAAAGTCCCTCCTCACCTGGGGAGCTCAGCACGGGCAGGTCCCTCTGGGATGCTATTCCATCCAATCTTCCGATGACTGGTTTCCCCTTTTGCCAAGGTTTCCCCTCCCCATCTATGGCCTTCCCTGAAATCCCAGTCTAAAAACGGCACCGGGCCATGCTCCAGCATATCTCTTTGTTCAGTCTTCATCTTATCATGTACTTCTACATATTTTCTTACCAACTTACTGTCTGGCTTTCCCAGTTGAATACGAACTCAAGGGCAGAGATGCTGTCAGTTTTGCTCCCTGCTATGTCCCCCGTGTGTGATGGTGTTTCTGGTACCTAGTAAATACTCAACGTTTATTAAAGGAATGAATAGGTAAGAGATTAAATCTGCAGCATCTGAGGTTACTTCTATGAGTCAACGATTTCAGGAACTATCCATCTGGGGCCAATAATGTTTTGCAAATATGCTCATTGAAAATTTGAAAACTTGTACATCATTTTGCTACTCATGTCATCTTAAAACCAAATAAAACTGAGGCTTAGAGAAATTAAGGGGTTTTGGGCCCAGGGGCTACCTCTCAAGAAAGCAACTGTGAAAGTAAGATTATTTGCAGCCCTTGGGTCTAGTCCATCTCTTAACAAATAAGGTTAATCTTCCCCTCTGGACAAAGAAAATACACAGCAACAAACAATTTGTTAGTATCAGTATTTCTTATCAAGGTAAAAAATGCCTCGTAACTGGGCATTCCTCTGGGCCTTTCTTCATATAAAGGCACTACCTAAGACAAGACAGTGCATCTCTCAACACAAACCAACCAACCCAGCTGGCATCCAGAATCGTGGAGCTGTTGAGATGAACAACCCCAATTTTAAACTTTGGTAATACCAGTGACCCTGGAATTAGAAGCTTGGGGCAAAGAATCTCAAGGGCTTATTAAGACTCCTGGGAATGTTCTGGAAAACCTGTTTGGCATCTTCAAGGAACTGAAATCTCAGCACCACGGTTAAATGACTGAGGCAAAAGAACCTAAGTTTAAAGAACTTTAACCAGGAGCAGATGTTTCCCTTCACACCACGCTGCTTTAACATCCAGTATTCGTGATTTTTTCCCCCACCATTCCCTGATTTACATAGGCTCCCAAGACATTAGCAAAAGGCACTTTAACAAAACGTTGAGATGGTGTGGTAGGACCAGTGCTATCCTAGTTTTAACTCTTGGTTAAAAAAGCTTTTTTCTATTCCCATGAATTCAGACTAAGAAAAATATGACAGTCCTAAGGGCATTTTAAACCCCCATGGTGAGCAGTTAAACTAAGATCTTAGCAATGGTTTTCATTACAATGTGCTAAAGAAATGAATGTTTTATTGTTCTTTTGTATATACCCTCAAGAACACTGGATGGTTTTTCTGGAAGATGGAAATGATTTGAGAGAATTTCAGATCTCATGAAGATATGTGTTTTCTTTGAGTAACAAATAGGGTTTGCAGAAGTGGGGGGGCCTTGCATGTACAACTGTTAAGAATTAAACTTAAAGATCATTTTCAATGCCCAATAACCCTTATATTCAATATTCAATTTATTTCCACTTCTTGTTTTCATTTTTTACTTTTTATGTTTTGCATATTAGCCCTAGCATGGTCTCAGTTCTCTCCTAATAGAATGAATCATAAACGAACATAGAGTGTCTGAATTCATGTATGTGGCAGACTGTATTTGCCAAAGATGACAACAGTATTTCTCATCCCACATTCTGCTAGAACCTTGCTACTCCCCCATTAAAAGGAAAAGCAGGTGAAAAGGACGCTATGTGACTTCTGAGGTCTGGTCATAGAAATTCCATGAACTTCCACTTTGTTTTCATATACCTGCTCTTAGGACCCAGTCATCATGCTTGGAGGAAGCCCGAGCAGTCTGCAACCAGCGACACCTTGCCAGCCACATGAGCGCGCCATCTTGAAAGTGGATCTCCCATCCACCAAAGCTGCCCTAGTCAATACCGTGTGAAGCAGAGATTAGCCCAAGTTGCAGATTTGTGAGCAAAACAAATGACTGTTACCTTAAACCACTTTGTTTTGGGGTGGTTTATCACATAGCAATAGACATTCTCTTAAAATAGAGTAATCCTCACTAATTTATATTCATGGAAAGACATTAGACAAGCAGTCATTTCTTAAAGTAAAATCCATAATCCTTTATAAAGCATGCAGTTAGCAGCACTCTGCAGAAATATAAATAAGGATAACACAGATACTTCAAGGAGTGGGCCTCTAGGGGCCTGCTTTAATAAAGAGATTAAAGCAAGTTGTAATTAGCCTCTCTGTTTGTGATGGTGCGTCCAAAATGCTGGAACAAGCAGGAACCCGAAGGCGAGCACCCTTCCTGCAGCGTGCCTTACATTATCAGTGGGCTGAGCAACACTGTAGGCAAACACGCGTCCAGCTCTTGTTTATCACAAGTTACAAATGTGCAGAACATGAATTAATGATGATGTTGTATTATTCCAGAATGACGCACAAGGGTGCCCACATTCCCAGGCACTAGCAGAGTCAGAAAGGGTCCCTGTGCTTCAGGGTTAGGATGAATCCATCTGTGTCGTTCTACACCAGCTGAACGATGAAGAGTTCCATCAACAACTAACTTCATTTCTACTGGGAATATATTTAAACATTTTCTTTTAAAGTTTTTCCCTCTGTTCAGTTATCTTTCTTCTGACTTCTACTCCCTATATCCTGCACATCCCAACCTTTTTCTCTCTCAGGGAACTTTATAAGAGTTTCTTTGACTGACTTGTGCTCAGTAACATCCTTAGCACTGCCACCAACAGCATCCCTACTGAAAGAAACGTGGTGTATACAATGGAACATTACTGAACCATTAAAAAGAAGGGAATCCTGCTATTTGCAACTACATGCATGACCTTGAGGGCATCATAGCAACTGAAATAAGTCAGACAGAGAAAGATGAATACTGCACCATCTCCCTTATATGGAGGATTCTAAAAAAGTCAAACTCACAGAAACAGACTGGATTGGTGGTTTCAGGGTCTGGAGTGTGGGGAAGTGGGGAATATGTTGGCCAAAAGGTACAGACTTCCAGCTACAAGATGGACATGTTCTGGGATATAATGTACACACAGTGACTGTAGTTACCAATACTGTATGTATTGTATAATTGAACCTTGCTAAAAAGGAAGATGTTGCTATTCCACCACAAAAAAACAAAATCATAACTATGGATGGTTTAACTGACCTTAATGTGGTAATAGGTTTATAATATATAGATATATCAAATTATTATGTTGTAAGCCTTAAACTTATACCATGTTGTCAATTATATCTCAATAAAGCTGGAAAAAAATAAGATCCCTACTCCCCCTACCAAGATAACATCCTAACCACCCTCACCAGTTACATTCCTACGACCCTGCCAGTCACATCCCTATGACCCCATCATTCACATCCCTATGACATTACCAGTCACATCCCTATGACCCCACCAGTTACATCCCTATGACCCCAGCAGTCACATCCCTACGACCCCAGCAGTCACATCCCTACGACCCCAGCAGTTACATCCCTACGACCCCACCAGTCACATCCCTACGACCCCACTAGTCACATCCCTACGACCCCACCAGTCACATCCCTATGACCCCATCATTTACATCCCTATTAACTTACCAGTTACATCCTTACGACCCCACCAGTTACATCCCTTCAACCCCCTCATTTACATCCCTATGACCCCACCAGTCACATCCCTATGACCCCATCATTTACATCCCTATTAACTTACCAGTTACATCCCTACGACCCCACCAGTTACATCCCTTCAACCCCCTCATTTACATCCCTACGACCCCACCAGTTACATCCCTACTGCCCAAACTCCCTTTCCAATACCTAGAAGTGCTGCTATAAGGCTAACAGAGTGAAGACAGAGATAGGGGGGTAACTAATTAGTTGGGGAACCTTGGTCTAATCTGTTTTCTCTGATTGCTTAGGCTGGATTTATAGGAATTAGCTATTCAAATATTAGGGTCGTTTGTGCGAACACACACACACGCACGCACACACACACGCACGCACACACGCGCACACACACACGCACGCACACGCAAGCACGCACACGCACGCACACACACGCACGCACGCACACACAAGCACGCACACACGCACGCGCACACAAGCACGCACACACGCGCGCATCTGGGTCACTCCTGCAGAGTGCAGCAGCACTCACATAAAGACAGTCCACCTTATTTTTCAGTCTTTTAAACATAAACAAGTCAGAAGTGATCCAACAAATGAATCATTTAAACTTCAGATTTTCCTCACAACAGATTTTTTCCCACTGGGGTGACAGAAGGTGTTTATTTTTAACCTTAAAAAGAGAAAGAAAAAACTTGGTAGAAATAATAGCCGTTGTAGTGAACTCCAGTTACAGTGGCGAGTTAAGGGAGACAAAAATAGATGCCAACCACAACCACTGATCACTGTGTGAGGAGCACAGGAAATACTCAGGTGTATTATTCACAGCAAAATTCACACAGGGAGGGCATGTGGCGCTCGAATTCAGCATGCCCCCATCATAAATCTGAGCTGATCAAATATGCCTCTTTGACAATGAGGGTGACATCATTTAAAAGCCAGACTGACCATACAATGACAGACTAGCAGAGATTATCAGTGTGTAAAAGCCTCATTTTAGAGAAGGAAACCAAGAATTCAAGGAAGTTTAAATGACTGCTCAAGTTATTTGGTAAGTAACAGAATCCCTTTAATGGGACTAGGAGGGAATTCTGGAATTGGGCCTTTAAGAATCCAGATTTCTCCTTGAGGATACCGCCCGTGTCAGAATGGAGTCCTTTGTGTCCCCAGGCTTCCCTCCCCTCCTCTCCTGAGCCGTCCTCACCACAACAGGACGCCACTCTCTGAGTGGGAATTCTCCTGAGAGCAGAAGAGGGAAAACCTTCCTTGGCTGTAATCCTGTCACACGGGCTCTCAAAAGCCTCAGAAAGACTCCACATAATGTCAAGCAATTCAGCTGGGATCTCCCAGTCTTGGGGGGAGGCAGGCAGCCTAACTGCCTGCTAGGATAACCTCCATTTCTCAGACGACTCCCACCCTCCACATGCTGTGAGGTTAGTCCAAAGTCCCACACTCATTATCTGGGCTGGATCCCAGACAAATCCGCAAACAGGAGGTCTCACTGAGCAGGGATGTTCTGCACCTCTGAGCAACGCAGATGGGAAAGTTCAACCTGTGCTGTAAACCTGTCAGCTACCACATGTGTTCACTGACGGTGCATAATTAGCACTCGAGACATGTTCCATCTCACAGAAAATACACACACACAGACACATATACATACATACATACATATATATATATGCATGCGTTCCACTTTGGAGCTTTCCTGCTGATAACAGCAAATTCCACATTTGGTGAGCATGTCTGCTAGGAAGTATGAAGTAGAAATGGTGACACAGAGCCCTCACAAGTCCCTCCCAGGGGGGGTTTACTCAACAAGTCTCAGCCACCCTAAACACTGAAGTTACCATGAGGTATGTGAAAAGAAAACGTGTGAACACCCGTCTGCTTTACCTTGGTAGCCTGGCCTCGGAAAGCATCTGCTTCTGTACAATTCCGACACCTCTCAAGCCTTGGAAACCCACAAGCTCCTGCTCTTTCATGCCGTAAATACTCATTGAGCTCCTACTACATGACCTGTGCTCCTCTGGCATGGAAACAGAGACAGGAAACAGTAAACATAATAATTAAGTAAAAACAGTAAAGTATCTAAGGAGGTGAAAAGAGTTTGGGTAAAAGAGAAATGCAGAAGGGTAAAGGCAGTCCCTAGGGTGAGGAGTGGCGGGGAGTTAGTGCTCTTATAAAACGCGGTGGGCAGGGTGGGTGCGTGTACTGAGATTTGAGCAAAGATTTGGAGGAAGTGCAGTTAGCCCAGCAAATAGGGAAAGAAGATCCATAAAAGTTATCTCTCCTGCCAAGAGTTAGACATTTAATAACCACAGCATGATGACCTGTTGACAGTAAGCTGCAAAGGAAAATACACAGTCCCTACATAATCACACACTACATCTCCTGGATAAAACCCGGTATATCCTGGGATATAGCCCCTACATGTTACTTCTCAGAAAAGAGGGAATTACATTATACCTTTACAGACTTACAACGTCTCTCACAATACAAAGACTCTGCCATTTTATTTTGACGACAAAATGCTTACTAGGGCAATCACATTAAATCAAAGCTGGTTTGGGAACTTTATTAAGGTCATCTGACAGACTTAATTTTTTAAAAGGTGGGAAATGCATTTAACAAAACTTTAAAATAATTCCTATAGCATGAAACAGAATTTTGGATGCTGAAGTAAGCATGCTTCTTACTGATTGCTTTTAAAAAGTGATGCAGGATTTCTAAACACAAAGAAAATGAACAGGAGACAGGGGCTTGGAGGAGCCTCACAGATGGGGTGTTGAGCAAAAGAGGCCTCTTAGAAAGGATTCCACTTGTATAAGTTCAAAACCAGGAGTAGCTACCCTGTGGCATTAGAAACTAGACAACAGGCTCCTGTGAGGATCAGGGAGGGGAAAGGGATGGGAGCAGCCGCAGCGAGCGCTTGGAGCTGTTCTGTTTCATGGCCTGGGTGCTGGTTACCCAGGTGTGTTCATGTGGTGCAAACTCACTGGCTGTACACGTACGATTTATGCCCTCTCCTGTATTTATGTTATCTTTAATAAAAGAGACTTCTCTTTTTTCTAAGAGCAGTGCAGAGTCAGTGGCTGTACTGTGGAGCTTTCAGTACTGGATAAGAAAAAACTTTTCTAATGTTAAATGAATGAGCACTTTTGACTCAGAATAGAGTTTCCAGCAAAAACATCACTAATGAATTTTAAAAGCACTCAATTCCAAACAATTTGGATGAAAGCAAATACGATTTGAGCTTGACACCTGTGTTAGCCCAAGAAGTCATTCTGGTGAGGATGAAGACACTGAAGGCAAAGACGCTTGAGAAACATTGGAATAAAACTGTTTCCTGAAATGCAAACATGGGAAGAACATACTATTTCCAAATGTATACATTTTTATATAATTGTCAACATGCATATGCAATTAAATTAATAATCAGTATTATAAACATAAATTTTAATTATTTCAAATCTATTCCTAAAGGTTATATAAGAAGGTGGGTCCCAAACTGGTTTATCTAATCTCTGCTATACCCTGCTCCTTGCTCTCTGTGGCTGACAAGACCCATAACCACAAGCATTCTGTGCCAACTTAAAAAACAGGGACAACTGATAACTGTTTAAATAAATGAATCCTATAGAACTCTGTTGTTCAAGGCAGTAGCCACTAGCCATATGGAGCTCGAGCACTTATAAGGTAGCTAGTGCAGCTAAAGAGCTTAATTGTTAATTTTAATTAAATTGAAAAACTGAAGCAGTATAAAATATTTGTTTGTTAAACACCACTTCATTTTGTAGAACATTTCACTTTATTGCAAATTTAGCATCCAAACTGAGATGTGACACTTACACCAGATTTCAAAGATTCAGTTTAAAAAGGATATAAAATTACATGTTGAAAATATGGTAGTTTGGATTTATTGGGTTAAATAAAACATATCACTAAAATAGATCTGATTTCATTTTCTTTTTACTTTTTTAACATGGTTACTAGAAAATTTTGAATTACCTAGCTGGCTCAAATTGTATTTCTAGTGGATGGGGCGGCTGAGGACAAAATACCACTTTTGCTTAGTGACTATGGGGAGAGATAGAAGAACGAGAAATCAGAGCTGGAAAAACTAAAATATTTGAAGATCTGATTAAACCTATGACAGCAGTCCAGTGGTGGGGTAAGGGAAGAAAGGCAAAATGGGGAGAAATGTGCCAGAAGCCGATACTTCTATAAGAGACCATGGCCAGGTGAGCTGGGACTGAGCCAGACCGCAAGGCAAACACTATCTACGATTCTACAGCTGCCAATAAATCCAAGGACCTGGCTTTTGCTGATTGTGTCAGAAGGTTACCATGTCTGTTATTAAAGAAGCAAGAAGAATGACATAGATGCCAAGCACATGTCTTTCTGGGGTGACAAAGGAGAGGCAGGAGTTTTAAACTGCCCTGCTCCAGTGTCCCCACCGGTAGAGGTTTGGGTAAGGATCAGGAAACTCAGTTACACAAAGTCTATGGGCACAAAGACTTGTTTCAGCAGCACCAAGAGAGTGCAATAGAGTACTTCAGCTACAAGAGCTTATGGCAATTTGTGTAGCTGGAGTCTCAGTATTAGGAGCCCGTGGTACAGAGAGAGGAGACTGACCCACCGCCCACCGACTACCTGAGATCGTCCACGGTGGTTAAGTGGTCAGTGGGTTCCTCGCTGAGTTGCTGCATTTCCCACAGTATGCTCTATGATATGAGTAGGTGTTTGTGGAGGAGAAGCATGGGGCAAGTTCTTAAATTATATTTGAGAAATGCCTAGTTAAGCTAAGTAAGTAGGTTTCTTACCACAGACCTTTTCAGAGCCTTGACTCTCTGAAAGTCACGACCCTCCAAGAGGGCTTACAACAGGCATGTTTCCCAAACATACTGGACTACAGAGCCTATTTTTCTGAGAAGAATCGCAGAAGAGCACATATCAAGAATCGTGGGCTTAGATGGAAGAAACCCCAACCTCTGACCTTTTGGTTTCTCCCTCAGCCAAAAAGGAGCAGTACTGTCTGCTGTACACATGGTTCAGAGGCAAACATCTTGTGGGGCCTGTTTCAATAGCTGTGGGAACAAGGTACATCTCAGGTGCCCCAAGGGCACAGCTGTGTCCTGGAGAAGCAGACATCTGTCCCTCAACTGCAGGAGCTCCCAAGCCGGCCTCCAGCCTGTTCTAACCCCCAGCCTCGGGCAAAGTTAATGTGAGCCCTGGCACCACCTCCTGCCAGCCAGGGGGTGGAGGAGATATTAGCCTTGCCAAGGTGCCAAAAGCATTAGGAGGTGGAAAGGGACCCTGAGTGGACAGTGTGCACCCAGGCCTGACTTCTCCCCAGTAAAGAGCATTCACGGCACACATCCGCCACCCCGCTCCCGAACATTCTGTTTGCCCGCTGTCATTCTGTCTGCTCTACTAGCCTCTGGAGTAGCCTCATCCTTTGGATTTGGGGCTTCGTCTCTGCAGAGACCCAAAGGAATGCAGGCCTGACAGCCACAGTCAGCCTGCAGAGGCAACAAGAGGCCAGTCCAGCCTGTGCATATCTAAATGCCATTATTAGGAATCCCAAGTTAACTTGGCTTCTTGGGATTTAACTATGACTTCTTTTATTATTATTATTTCATGTGACATGTGCTCCAAATGTTGAAAATTACATAAAATTGCAATGCTTTACATGGACAAGTTCTAATTCCTTAGTCAATATTAATATAAAATTCAGTTGCTTGACTCCAGAAAAGATGGTGGCGTGAGAGATGAGACAGAGGCTTCCTCCTAAAACCGCATATAATATGAAAATATAACTAATACAACTACTCTTGAAAAAGCAACAGGAAAGAGGACTGCAACAAACTGCATACACCTGGAGACAAAGAGCAGCCCTCACGGAAAAGGGTAACGTGCTAAAGCTGTGGTCCTGCTGGATCCAAGCCCTTCCCCCACCCCAGCTCACCAGCAGGAGGAAGAGGAACGGAGCAGGGAGGGAGTGGAGATGTGGGACTGCTGAATAACTAACCCTGGAGATGGGCTCTGGGAGCACAAACCTACATTTCATGGTGTTTTCATGGTACTCTCGTAATTAGGGTTTTGGAAAGCTAAGACAGGCAGAATTCCTGGAGAGACTAAGATTCCAGCTGCTTGTGGAAAGCAGGGATCCATACCCAGCTGCTCTGGGACAAAGGAAAGGCGGGCAGTCTGAGAGACTTCCTGACAAAGAAGCCCTTAGGAACAGGGCTGCTAAAGGGGCAAGGATTGCACGGAGCTTACTGCTCAGGAGAAAGGACAGGTAGACAAAATTGTCCGGGTGCACTCTGCCCAGCAGGTTGGGAGCTTTAACAATCTTCAGGTGCTCTAGCTCCCTGGCTGCCTACACAGCTCCAGGAACCCCTTCTGTGACAGGCAGACTAGTGCGCCTTTCTTCTGGCCGGCCCCACCGGGCTTGCAAACCTGGAAATCCTTCCCCGGTGTTAGGCCAGCCAGAGGGAAGATCTGTCCACAGCAACTAAAAACGCAAAGCACAGAGGCTTATACCTGTGTGCTCGGCCCACTGGTTCAGGCAGTGGAGACAGGCATAGCAGCCGGGAAGCAGGAAACAGCTCTTTCCTCCCCTCAAGCCCCAATACCACTCCACTGCAACCCCTGACATTGCTTCAGGGGCTAAGCAGCTCCAGAGAGTAGAGCTTCTGGGCACTAGAGGGCGCCATATACAAAAATGAAACGCCAAGGAACCTGGTCAGGAGTAAAATTATTAATACAACTCCTGAGAAAGATTTAAATGATGTGGACCTCATGACTCTCCCTGAAAGGGAGTTCAAAATAAAAATCATTAACATGCTCATGGAGGTACAGAAAGATATTCAAGAACTCAGGAATGAATTCCGGTCGGAAATCCAATCATTGAAGAACACAATGGACGGTATTAAAAGCAGACTGGATACGGTGGAGTTGACGATAAATGAAATAGAAACTAGAGAAGAGGAATACAGAGAAGCTGAGGCAGAGAGAAAAAAAGAACCTCTAAGAATGAAAGAATATTGAGAGAACTGTGTGACCAATCAAAATGGAACAATATTCGCATTATAGGGGTACCAGAAGAAGAAGAGAGAGAAAAAGGGATAGACAATGTCTTTGAGGTGATGGCTGAAAACTTCCCCAATCTGGGGAAGGAGATAGTCTCTCAGGCCATGGAGGTGCACAGATCTCCCAACACAAGGGACCCAAGGAAGACAACACCAAGACATATAGTAATTAAAATGGCAAAGATCAAGGATAAGGGCAGGCTATTAAAAGCAGCCAGAGAGAGAAATAAGATCATATACAAGGGAAAACCCATCAGGCTATCATCAGACTTCTCAGCAGAAATCTTACAGGCCAGAAGGGAGTGGCATGATGTATTTAATGCAATGAAGCAGAAGGGCATTGAACCAAGATTACTTTATCAGGCAAGACTGTCATTTAAATTTGAGGGAGGGATCAAACAATTCCCAGATAAGCAAAAGCTGAGAGAATTTACCTCCCAAAAGCCATCTCTACAGTGTATTTTGGAGGGACTGCTATAGATGGAAGTGTTCCTATGGTTTAATAGCTGTCACCAGAGGTAATAAAACCACCGTAAAGAAAATAGAATAGCTAATTACTAAGAAAATGCAAAATTAATTACCTATCTCCAAAGTCAATCAAGGGATAGACAAACAGTACAGAATATGATACCCAATATATAAAGAATGGAGGAGGAAGAAAAAGCAGGAAGGAAACAAACAAACAAGCAAAAAAAGAACCTTTGGATTGTGTTTGTAATAGCATATTAAGTGAGTTGTTAGACTCTTAGATAGTAGGGAAGTTAACCTTGAACCTTTGGTAACCACGAATCTGAAGCCTGCAATGCCAATAGGTACATACTTATCCATAATTACCCTAAAAGTAAATGGCCTGAATGCACCAAACAAAAGACACAGAGTCACTGAATGGATAAAAAAACAAGACCCATCTATATGCTGCCTACAAGAGACTCACTTTAAACCCAAAGACATACACAGACTAAAAGTGAAGAGATGGAGAAAGACATTTCATGCAACTAATAGGGAGAAAAAAGCAGGAGTTGCAGTACTTATATCAGACAAAATAGACTTCAAAAAAAAGAAAGTCACAAGAGACAAAGAAGGACATTACATAATGATAAAAGGATCAATCCAACAAGAAGATATAACCATTATAAATATCTATGCACCCAACACAGGAGCACCTACTTATGTGAAATAAATACTAACAGAATTAAAAGGGGAAATAGAATGCAATGCATTCATTCTAGGAGACTTCAACAAACCACTCACTCTGAATGACAGATGAAACAGAGAGAAAATAAGAACGGAGACAGAGGCACTGAACAACACATTAGAACAGATGGACCTAACAGACATCTACAGAACTCTACACCCAAAAGCAGCAGAATACACATTCTTCTCAAGTGCACATGGAACATTTTCAAGAATAGATCATATACTAGGCCACAAAAAGAGCCTCGGTAAATTTAAAAAGATTGAAATTGTACCAACCAGTTTCTCAGACCACAAAGGAATGAAACTAAAAATGAATTATGCAAAGAAAATGAAAAATCCTAGAAACACATGGAGGCTTAATAACATGCTCGTAAATAATCAATGGATCAGTGACCAAATAAAAACTGAGATCAAGCAATATATGGAGACAAATGACAACAATAATTCAACACCGTAAAATCTGTGGGACACAGTGAAGGCCATGCTGATAGGAAACTATATTGCAATACAGGCCTACCTCAGGAAAGAAGACATTCCCATATGAGCAGTCTAAACTCATAATTAACGAAACTATAAAAAGAACAACAAATGAGACCCAAAGTTAGTAGAATGAGAGACATAATAAAGATTAGAGCAGAAATAAATAAAATAGAGAAGAATAAAATAGAAAGGATCAACAAAAGCAAAAGCTGGTTCTTTGAGAAAATAAACAAAATAGATAAACCCCTAGCCAGACTTATCAAGAAAAAAAAGAGTCTACTCACATAAACAGAATCAGAAATGAGAAAGGAAAAATCACTATGGAAAGCACAGAAATACAAAGAACTATTAGAGAATATTATGAAAAATTATATGCTAACAAACTGGATAACCTAGAAGAAATGGACAACTTTGTACAAAAATACAAGCTTCCAAGGCTGACCCAGAAAAACAGAAAATCCGAACAGAACAATTACCAGCAATGAAATTGAATTGGTAATCAAAAACCTACCTAAGAACAAAATTCCTGGACCAGATGGCTTCACCGCTGAATTTTATCAGACATTTAGAGAAGACCTAATACCCATCCTCCTTAAAGTTTTCCAGGGAATAGAAGAAGAGGCAATACTTCCAAACTCATTCCATGAGGCCAGCATCACTCTAATACCAAAATCAGGCAAAGACACCACAAAAAAAGAAAACTATAGACCAATATCCCTGATGACCATATATGCAAAAATACTCAACAAAATATTAGCAAACCGAATTCAAAAGTACATCAAAAGAAAGGATCATCCATCATTATGAAGTAGGATTTATTCCAGGGATGCAAGGATGGTTCAACATTCAAAAATCCATCAACATCATCCACCACATCAACAAAAAGAAGGCCAAAACCACATGATCATCTCCATAGATGCTGAAAAAGCATTTGCAAAATTCAACATCCATTCATGATTAAAACTCTCAACAAAATGGGTATAGAGGGCAAGTACCTCAACGTAATAAAGGCCATATATGACAAACCCATAGCCAACATTATACTTAACAGCGAGAAGCTGAAAGCTTTTCCTTTAAGATCGGGAACAAGACAAGGATGCCCACTCTCCCCACTTTTATTCAACATATTACTGGAGGTCCTTAGCCATGGCAATCAGACAACACAAAGAAATATAAGGCATCCAGATTGGCAGGGACGACGTTAAACTGTCCTTGTTTGCAGATGACATGATACTGTACAGAAAAAACCCTAAAGAATCTACTGCAAAACTACTAGATCTGATATCTGAATTCAGCAAAGTTGCGGTATACAAAATTTATGCGGCGAAATCTATGGCATTCCTATACACTAACAATGAACTAGCAGAGAGAGAAATCAGGAAGACAATTCCATTCAAAGTTGCATCAAAAAGAATAAAATACCTCAGAGTAAACCTAACCAAGGAAGTGAAAGACCTATACTCCGAGAACTACAAGACACTCATGAGAAAAATTAAAGAAGATACCAATAAATGGAAACACATCCTGTGCTCATGGATAGGAAGAATTAATATTGTCAAAATGGTCATCCTGCCTAAAGCAATCTACAGATTCAATGCAATTCCTATCAAAATACCAACGGCATTTTTCAACGAACTAGAGAAAATCATTCTAAAATTTATATGGAACAACAAAAGACCCCAAATAGCCAAAGCAATCCTGAGAAGGAAGAATAAGGCAGGGGGAATTATGCTCCCCAACTTCAAGCTTTACTACAAAGCCACAGTACTCAAGACAATTTGGTACTGGCACAAGAACAGACCCATAGACCAATGGAACAGACTAGAGAGCCCTGATATAAACCCAACTAATATATGATATGGTCAATTAATATATGATAAAGGAGCCATGGACATACAATGGGGAAATGACAGCCTCTTCAACAGCTGGTGTAGGCAAAACTGGACAGCTACATGCAAGAGAATGAAACTGGATTATTGTTTAACCCCATACACAAAAGTAAACTCAAAATGGATCAAGGACCTGAATGTAAGTCATGAAACCATAAAACTCTTAGAAGACAACATAAGCAAAAATCTCCTGAATATAAGCATGAGCGACTTCTTCCTGAACGCATCTCCTCGAGCAAGGGAAACAAAAGCAAAAATGAACTCATGGGACTACATCAAACTAAAAAGTTTCTGTACGGCAAAGGACACATCAACAGAACAAAAAGGCATCCAACAGTATGGGAGAATATATTTGTAAATGACATATCTGACAAGGGATTAACATCCAAAATATATAAAGAACTTACATGCCTCAACATACAAAAAGCAAATAACCCGATTAAAAAATGGGCAGAGGATATGAAGAGACAGTTCTCAAAGAATAAATTCAGATAGCCAACAGACACATGAAACAATGCTCCACATCACTAATCATCAGGGAAATGCAAATTAAAACCACAATGAGATATCACCTCACACCAGTAAGGATGGCCAGCATCCAAAAGACTAAGAACAACAAATGCTGGCAAGAATGTGGAGGAAAGGGAACCCTCCTACACTGCTCGTGGGAATGTAAACTAGTTCAACTATTGTGGAAAGCAATATGGGGGTTCCTCAAAAAACTAAAAAGACAAATACCATTTGACCCGGGAATCCCACTCCTTGGAATTTACCCAAAGAATACAACTTCTCAGATTCAAAAAGACATGTGCACCCCTATGTTTATCGCAGCACTATTTACAATAGCCAAGATATGGAAGCAACCTAAGTGTCCATTAGTAGATGAATGGATAAAGAAGAGGTGGTATATATACACAATGGAATACTATTCAGCCATAAGAAAGAAACAAATCCTACCATTTGCAACAACGTGGATGGAGCTGGTGGATATTACGCTCAGTGAAAAAAGCCAGGTGGAGAAAGACAAATACCAAATGATTTCCCTCATTTGTGGAGTATAACAACAAAGCAATACTGGAGGAATAAAATAGCAGCAGACCCAGAGACTCCAAGAAGGAAGAGTGGTTACCAAAGGGGAGGGGTGTGGGAGGGCGGGTGGGGAGGGAGGGAGAAGGGGATTGAGGGGTATTATGTTTAGTACACATTGTGTGGGGGATCACGGGGACTGCATGGGGGTGTGGGTGGGGACTTGATAATGTGGGTAAATGTAGTAACGACATTGTTTTTTCATGTGAAACCTTCATAAGAGTGTATATCAATAATACCTTAATAAAAAAATTAAAAAAGAAATAAAAAAATTCAGTTGCTTGATAAAAAATTACATTAAGGAGAACAATGAAGGTAATTCAGCAAGCCCATGAAACAAAGAAAATCTTTTAAAAATGAAAAAAAGAAAATCCCCGAACCTCAGAATGAACCTAGGAATAACACAGGAGCACACCTGAGTTCTGCCAGGTCAAGGGCCCTGGCTTTTAAGTATAACCCAGAGACATTCGGTTCAGGCAGTGTAAAGTGTGTACTGAAAGAGGAGAGGCCAGCAACGTCGTGGCCACAGCACCGGAGGCCATCTCTGACTCCTAGTGTTTGGGACACCCAGGGTTGGCGAGCCCTCCTTGCTGAGCTGCCCTCCACCTGCACCACCCATGCTCTCTGAGTTTCCCTCAGAGCGCTTAGCCACTTACAGTCTGCCTCTTTGCTCTGCATGCAGTCAGTGCTGGAATCCCCAGGGCTCAGTGGAAGGCTCTCCTTCTTCCTCAGCAATTTCATCCATGACCACGGTTTCAACTGCCATTTGCCCGCTGCCCTCTCCAGCCCTGAGCTGCCAGACCGGCCTGGCCCCTCCCTCTCCACCATGCCGTCTTACCCATCCACAGACTACCTGGTGATCTCCCTGGCCCTACAGTACTGAACTCTAACCACCACTCCACACCTCCACGAGGAGGCGCTCTGTGCATTAAGCTACGATTGCTCCCCGTCTACTAAAAGATCCTCCAAAGAGTCCCAAATGCACCCACCCTGCCCCCGCCCAGTCTCTATCCTGCAGCCATACCTATCTTTCCATTCTGATCTTTCTGATCACTTTCTAGCTCCTCCTTAAAACCTCCAGTGGCTTTCCCTTGCATGTGGGATGAAGACCCAGATCCTGAGCCTACCCTGTGGGCCTGCACACACAGGCCCTGCTACCTGCCCAGCCTCAGCACGCAGCACTCAGCCTGTCGTTCTCCCGGTTAAGGTCAAGGCCCACTGCCTCCTGCCTGTTCCTCCGACCAAACACGCCCCCTCCCACCTTGTGAACTTTGTCCAAGCTATTCCTGCCCCACCAACTCCCTCCCCTCACCTGTTCACCCCTGAGATCTCAGGGCAAACACCACACACCACCTCTTAACAGGCCGCTCACTCCTCCCACTGCCAGCCGGGCTCAGGGCCCAGGCCAGGATCCACCCCGGAGTGCTTGCGCCCACCATCTGACTATCTGCTCCTCGTCTGTGTCCTCAGCTGGGCTACAAGCTTCCTGCGAGCAGGGACATTGCCTGTACTGATTCACTAAGGGATTCCAGAAACCACTAAAAAGGGGCCCTCAAAGATGTGCTCAAAGAAACTTGAATGGCCCCTGACCCCCTGGCACTGGGTCTTGGATTCATGCAGAGGGAGGGAATGAAGCCCAAGTATTTGTCTCATTTTGGAGAAGCAACCAAGACAAGCATATGACCCCCTCCCTCCCCTCAGGCTCAGACTAACTTCCTGTAATCACCCTGGAAAAAACTGGAAGACTGCAGACCAATGACACCAGTGGAGGACAGAGGATCAAGAGAGGCTGAATCAGGAGAGGAGCTTTATGAGAACAGAGGCCCCAGGGAGCAGACCCCACAGTGTCCGTCCACCGTGAACATGGAGGCCTGTCGGGGTCCTGCTCCCTCCTCCTCCAGCCTCAGAGAAGCGTGTCGGGCCCCATGAGCACTGCTGATGTGCACCCCATGGGCTCGCCCAGCCGGCCTGCCTCCCCCTCTGCTTA
The DNA here is from genome assembly GCA_032199065.1 of Smutsia gigantea. NCBI lineage: Eukaryota > Metazoa > Chordata > Mammalia > Pholidota > Manidae > Smutsia > Smutsia gigantea. Next base: position 469,100 of record JAVSCE010020452.1, read on the forward strand.
CCTCTGGCCTGTGTTCACTTCCCCTCTCTACTGGTACCTTTCAGCTTTCAAAGATGCTCAAGTCTCCTCTTTAAAACAGCTTCCTTCCACCTGTCCCTGTCTTAGCCACCACTCTCTCTCTCCTAATATATTTATTCTTAAACCCATGGAAGGGAAGCCTTTTGCTTCTACATCCCTTAAAAAATTTCTCTTGCAGGATTTATCTGTGGCCTGTGGAGGCCAAACCCACAGGGCCACCCATCCAGTGGGTTCCACCAACTTGACCTCTTTCTTGCTTCTGTATGACTGCCTTCTGAAACATCATGCTCTTTGAGGAAGTTCTTCCTTTTTCTCCTTCTCTGGACCCTCCCCAGAGCTTTGGCCATAGGGCTCTCCCCTTGCCCCTCTGTGGCCCGAGTGAGCTCTTACATCATGAGTTCATCCTGTTCCGTGGCTTTGCCACCTCAACCAATGGCTGCTCAGAGTGTCAGCCTCAGCTTGCTGTGGACCCAGGAGCTCTCTGTTACTGGGCCATGGCAAGTACAAAGAGTTGGAGGGGGCACTTAGACACTCTTCTAGCTATACAATATTGTGTTGTATTTTTATTGTATTTTACAGAAATATCACACCTTAAAGGATTGGGAAAAAAAGGAAAAAAGAAACAAACAAAAAAAATTGGTCCTTCACACGTATCACTGGAGAAACCCTGGTTTAGATCTTCCAGTTTTTTCATCTGCTTATATTGAAAAACCAAGAGACTTCACAGTAAAAAAACAAAAACATGATCAACTTCTCTAAAACCAGCTAGCCAGCCAAATCACAGATCCTGGGACACCGAGTGGGTGTTTGCATCAGGCCATGAGCAGCTGACGCTGCACGGTGGCTGCCCTTCACAAGGGACAGGTGCCATCCAGACGGCCACCTTGCCGACTTCCTCACCACTGGCAGGTTCTCTGCAGTGTCCCACTGGCCGTCAGCCCCAACACACCCGTCCCGACCTCACTCCCTCTCTGGGCCCCGCTGGCTCCTCACACCGTGCGGTCCCCATCCTCACACTCACCTGAGGCTCCTCTCTGCCCTCCTGTGACACACCCTAATGACCCCCCTCCACATCTTCCTTTTAATCTGTTTGTTCACTCCACAAACGGTTATGAAGTTCCAGAGACACAGCAGCGCGCAGGACGCCCCAGCTCCCACCTGCTTCCATCGGGCGGCACGCTCACTGCAGCGGTCACACCACTCTGCCTCCATCCTCCCCACCCCTGCCAGTCGCCTGCTTAAAACGTCACAATTCTCCTGTTTGGGGTGCGGTGGGGTGCACGAGGAAAGGGAAGCCTTTTTAACATAATCTTCCTTCCACTCTGAATCGGCATCTTGTGCTAATTAACTCTCTGCACTGCACTTGCAGAAATGAGGCCCTGAATACTCGACAATCAGCCAGAAAGTAAATGATGAGTCATTTATATACCACAGGCAAAGTTCCACAGACCTGGGGATTTGGGATATTCTGTTTCATTAAAAGGAACTGATGAGATTTTTAAATCTGCTGGGTTTCTCTCTTTAGGTCAAGGCGTAAGCAGCACCATTCTGTTTTCTAAAAGGCAACACCTCCAGCTTACCCGGGCCACCGAGCTTGTGAGCACAAGTTATCCCCCCACTACAGGACAAGGCGGGGCCTTGCCGCCCCTCAGTGGCCTACATCCTGAAGACTCCTCAGCCCGGTGGAAACAAGCCCAGTCCTAAGCAGACAAGCAGGTCAGTGCTCACCCGCCATCTAACAGCGGGAGCATCTGAGGAAGCTGTCCAGAGCTGAGGGGCCGGAGGGCTCTGGACAAAGGCAGGAGCATGGCTTTCTCCCACAGGCAACGAGGCCTAGAGACCCAGCCTCCACTGAGGGGAGGCCTTCAAGGTGCTCCAAAGTTTGTCCCCACGTACCAGACACAGCTGCCCCCCTCTGTCTCCCATGCCCAATCTCGCCAACTGGCTCAGACAGCCCCACTCCAGGCCCAACGGTCATGAGGGTGGCCTCAGGGTGGGGCAGGCTGGGTTCCAATCCCAGGCCTGCTTTTCACAGTTGCAACTTTGGGAAAACTGATTCGATTCTCTGTGCCTCAGTTTCTTTGCCTGGCAAATGGGGCTAAACCTTCAGGGGGGTGAGATGCAGGTTAAGAGTATAGTGCAGGTAAAGCTCTTTGGAACAGGGTCTGCAGGAATCCCTCTATGGAGTAAAATCCCACTTAAAGTTCCAATAAACCTACAGATACATATATATAATCCAGCAGCTTATAATACAATCAGTCAGAGAGACCAATCTTTTTCTTCTTTTTTAAAAAAAATTTTTAGCTTTCTGTGCTCCTGCCCTAGGGAATTCCTGCCCCTGGAGCCTGGGGCTCCAAGCCATCTCCTGCATCTCTGTAGCAAACCGCACCTGGAGCCGGCCTGAGTAGGGCTGTGTCCCACGTGATGAAAAGAACCCTGCCCTTTCTCCATCCAGCTCTCCAGCCAAACTGGACTTGCCTCTGCAGCCTTGAACCCTCCTCCTGTGCTTCTGCCTACCCTGGAACAGCGCTGATCACCCAGCCCCTCAGGTTTTTAGGGTCCCCCGTTCTACACCACCACACCTCCCTGAAACCTGGCCCGGCCACCTGGCCACAGGACCTCCCCGCTCCACCATGTCCGCAGCACACTGGTGCCTCAGCCTCTGGGCAGCCCCGGCCCTGGGCAAGCCCTCATCCCCTCAGCACTGAGTGTCTGCAAGTCTGGAAGAGAAACACGGCTGCCAGAGGGGCTCCTGACCAGAGCCTGCAAGCACCAACTTGAAAAGGGGCACAATGACTCTGAAACTTGCCGCCCATGGGAGCATTTCCCCAAGAAGCTCCAAAGAACAGCAGTCATCTGGATGAACAGTATGCTGCTCCTCATGCCGTATCATTCTGCCTCCTTTACAACCCTCGTGAGCTCTGAAGAACAGGAAATTCCAAAGGGCTCCGCAAACCCACCACCAGACAGGCTTTGGAAGCACCCGGCGGGCTGGACCTTCGTCTCAAGGCCCGCCCGCCGCCTCACAACTCTTCGTCCGTGGAGCGTCTGCCTCCACGGCTGGGAGCACACAGCCTCTCCAAGCCTGCCCGTGAGCCTGCATGCTGAATGTTCTGTGGTCCATCATGAATGATCTACACAAAGGGCCAGACGAGGGGGGCACAGCAAGATGCAAGAGGGAAAAACAAAATGGGTGGCTCAGCTTCAACATGACCAGCCGAAATGCTTCGAGGTGGTTAGGCCACATAGGAAGGAATCGGGTCATCCTTATGCAACTGTCTTCACCTGGGGTGAAAAATCCTGGAGGAGGGATGGCGAATCATGGTATCATTAGCTAATTTTACATGACACAGCTACAAGTGACTTTATTTCTCCTAACTGTGGAAAATATGAAACCTTTCCCTCTTTCTAACTCTGTTCTCTACCAAAGGTTCTACTAATGTAAAACATTTGGTAGAAAAGTAATACTAGGGCATTGTTCTTAAGAAAAAAATTCTAATCACTTTGAATTTAATTTTAACAGGCAGAGACTATGAGCATGATGGTATAGTGACGAAACGAGTTAATTACCATCTCATCGTAAGACGGATCTACTTGTCAGTGGAGCAGGAGCCATTATTTCACACAGAATAATGACCCAGATAACAAGCAATGACAGCAAGCTGTAGCCACCGGCAACACAGCTTCAGCTCGGCCTGAGTGAACGGCAATTACCAAGTGTCACCACCACGTATGTAAATAAATAAAGTAGCCTGGCAAAACACAAATGGTTTTTAGTTTATTCCTTCCCAGGCAGCTCCTGTGGTCTTTACCTGTGTGATGACAGAAAAATTCACACGTGTGTAAGATCTGCTGTCAGCTGGGGTGGCTGTGGACCCTGCAGAGGGGCATTCAGTTTCTCCTGCTCTTTGCACACAAAGGTCTGCTTTAGCCAGGTGTCATCCAGCAACAGAGAGGAGGCAGATGGGGGGCCAGGGTCACTGTTTGTCCCTCTTCTCCCGGCTGTCATGGCCACTAGACTAGAAACTAAAGCCACAGCAGCAGTGATGCTGGAACTGCCAGCCCCTTCCAGGCCCAGCCCTTGGCTATGGGGGATAGTGAGGTGCAGGACGATGGTGGGACCATCTCAACACACCTGGGTCTCCAAGGCGGGAAGCTTTGCTTCCACCCTGCTGACCCCAAGCAGGAACCGCCTCTCTAGTGAGCAGATGGGGGCAAGAGAGCCTGGGATGCATATCTGGAGACAAGCTCTCAGTCAGAGACCCCAGAGCTGTTCCAGTCGGCAAGTTGTCTAGACAGTCTACATGCAATAATCTTGTTTGAAAATGAGGGGTACAGCAGTGCAGGAGGGCACCATGGCCTTTAACGTGTACTCTCTTTGACATGTTAAAACCAGAATTCTTATACAAACATAGAATAAACTGGTGTCAATGATTTAGTTACTGAATGAGCCATCAGATAATGATGTACACACACACACACACACACACACCAATCAGTGGGGGGGAAAAGGATGGTGGGGTGAGTATAAAAGTTAAACACAAAACTGGTTAACATTCTTCAGGGCACACAACCATAACCTGGAGGTTATCTCCTTTGTCAGACAGATGTCCTTCTGCACCTCAGACCCTACACACACAGCATCCGAGTGCCTGCTAATCAGGCTTCTGACCTCCCTAAGGCCTGATGTGAGCACAATATGATGGGCTGGGCACGCTGTGATCTGTTTTGGTTAAGACAAATGCACCCATTATATATTTTCAAAAATATATATTTATAGTATGGACACAATCTCATGGCCCCTACCAATATTAACCATTTGTCCCTCAAATATCCCTCCCATCTGAGTCTTAATTACAAGACCCTTTCCAAAACAATTTTTCCCAATAATGGGATCATGGGGGTAAAACTCCCTCTCTAGAATGTTCCTCCCCAACCTTATTAGACATTTTATTTGCAGCAATCCAGAGAACTGGGCCCTCATTATATAGTCATGTGCATGGGTTATACAAACACTTGTTTTCTCAAGGCTTAGGCATGTGTGAACAAAAATTGCTTTTTTCCCCATTTCTTAAGTAATAATCTGAATTCTACCAGAGTAGAGACAGTCTCCATCATCCTAGTAAAATTATCCAAAATATTGATGTAATTTGTCATCTGATTCCTAGTCTACAGGTCTTGGTACCCCTTGTATCCAAGCACCTAGTACTATTTCTGGACCAAAGTGAATGGCCAATGATATTTATTAATAAATGTACTAACTAACTGATTGAACTCAAACAAGTCATAATCATCTCTATAGGATGGGGAATTGTCAGTGATTATGGAAGACTGGGAAAGAGGGAACAGGATAAGCCTTACGCAGTAAGCTTAGCCCCGTTTAGGCAAGGACATTCCTTCTGTAGTAAATGTCATTACACTGAAACTCAAGTGGACCCTGCAATTAGGCAGGAAACCTCATATGGCATGAAGAGAAACTCAAAACCAGACATATTTCTGGGCAGAGAATGAATCCGCTGAGCTAGGCAATTTTTTCTGGTACAAAAGCATGCCAGTGGCCACAGGACTCTGGAAAGCTCCCACTCTCAGAAGGGAAAGGGACTCGTGTCAGTGAAGACCCACAGGACAAGTGGAAGGGGGTCCTGGGGGGCTCACACCACCTTGAGGGTTGGAGAGGCATCCTGCCAGAGGGCCCACAGGCCTGTCAGCTGCTAACACCACCCCACCCCCCACCCTTTAAAGACAGGATCCAGATTCCTGCCAGCCTGGGGCAGGGAGAGGGAGCCACCTTGTTTCAGAGTCAACGTCCTCCTGAGCAGTCTGTGGGAGGGGCTGCCCAACAGCCACGGTCAGAGGGGGCACTGGCTGCTGCCCTGGCCTGGGAGGGGGCTGGCCTGCCCTAAGCCAGCGCCTCCACACACACACACACACACACGCACACACGCACGCACGCACACACACACACACACTCTCTCTCTCTCTCTCACACACACACACACACTCTCTCTCTCTCTCTCTCTCTCTCTCTCTCTCTCTCTCTCTCTCTCTCTCTCTCTCTCTCTCTCTCTCTCTCAAGGGAATGCTCTGTAAGCCTGTTCTACTGTGCTGACGTCAGGGCTCACCTTCTTAATGAACTCTGGGATGATTTTTTGGTCTGTGAGGTGGGCTAAGGAGGAACAGCAATCTAATTCCAAGATGTAGCCTTCATTGTGAAGATCCGTTTTCTGAGATCTGAAGAGAGAGGAAAAAACACATACACAAAGATTACAGTTTTGTACAATATGAAAAAAGAATCACTGGGTATTTAATGAAACCCCAAATTCTTTCCCAAGAAGACAATGCCGAAAACGAATTTATGGTAAGCAATCATATATATGGATCTCCATCATCGAAAGACTTCCAAGATACATCATGAAGTAAAACACACCATTACAGAATGATGGATTTAGTGAAATGTGCATCAAACGACACACACACCCAGTAATGTATATCTTCCACTGGTCTCTATCTGCCAAGGCAGAGAAGATTAACTGGCAAGACGCGCACCAAACCTATGGGAGCGCTTGCCTCTGCGGATGGGGAAGGTCCGCGTGGGAACCGGAGCGGGGAGGGGCCACCAAAAGTGACTTCAGCTGTGTCTTTAATTTCTTCACTTTTTCTGAAGAGAATACATTCATCTAGCACTTAGAAAATGAAAATTAATTTAAAAAGACATTTAAAGAGCTCAACCCCTACAGAGGGCAACCTGGAAAAACCTATCAAAATTAAAGATGTATTAAAGGAAGAACATAAGGCAAATGAAGTTGTGGGAGAGGAGCAGAAGTGAGGTGTTGTCGGTGAACACTTTCCGCCTTCTGGTCAGTGCAGAGGCGCCTGGCCTGCGCCCTCCTCCCAGGGGTGGGTGGCTTCCCGCCTTCCCCCTATACATGTGCACGTGACAGGACACTGGTGCTCAGACCAGCAGCAGGAGGACATTCCACCACTTCAGGCCATCCCCTTGTGCTGCTGTATGACACTAACGGGCCTGAGGAACTCCTGTAGGCCACACGCTTGTCAGAAACTGAAGGCGATTCCTTGGTCAGCTGGGCGAGGCAGCAGGAAGTGGCCTGAGAGGAAGTGCCAGCAGAATATGCTCTCTCCTCTGAGTAGCTGGTCATGGAGAGTGGGACTTAGAAACGAGGGCCCTGGGCTCTCCCTGGGACTCCACCACATGCACAGCCACTCCCTACCCGCTGAAGAGTCAGCGGGGCCTTCTCGGCCCTCTTAGGAGGAGCTTACCAAAAAGGAACTCCTACCAGTCTGCGCGAGAGCAGGTCTGCCAGGAAATTCTTAAAGTGACACTGTCACACTGAACTCCTAATACACATATATCCTACCAGATAAACAGTTTCTGAATATATATTTACTACATTTTTTAAGGAATGTCTAAGATTTTTACATATCATTAAAAACAATTTATGTTGCCATTAACCATCTGGTTATGATTTACATGAAATTCAAAAATGAAAAAATGAAAGAGAATTTGGTTTTCCCCGGGTATGCAACTGTGACCGGGTAGGCAAATGTCAATAGCATATTTTGATTTTATTTTTCCTTCTAACACATCCTTCCAGGAGTAGGGACTGAAGCACATACTTTTGAAATGTATAAGAATAAACCAATTCCAGACTGGAATAAAGTAATTCCAAAAGGATAAACAAATTCTACACCCCAGCTTTCTTGCCTTAAAACTTCATCAGAGACTGGACACAGGTTCTCATTATTTTCCTGTATTCTCATCCTGCCACTGCAAGAAAAGACATATTAAGAGGAACTAACACAGAAGACTCCAGACCTTTGAAGAGAAGACTCGGTCCTGACGTACTGTCGTGAATGTATCGTGTGGAGTCTCAAACAACACAGAAAGGCACAAGAGGAGGAGAGCTCTAAGACGTGAGGCCCCAGCTGTCTGTCACAGGGAACCTAATGGCAGCCTGTGGGAGGTTATTTATAAACACTCACTGAAATTTCAAGTAATTAGGTGGAAAAATAGTAATCATTTAAAATGAATCAATACTATATCCACTCAATAAAACACCCACAAAATGAGTGGAGGGCAGATGAGTCTGCGTTTAAGCCGCTCACAGACCAGCTTTGTAAGGAATAATCTCTAGTACAGGATCTAGTAACTCCCATCTTTGGTTCTGGAATAAGAGGTCCTGTAAGGGAGGCAGCTCTGGTTCATTTGCTCCGATAATTAATCAGTTAAACTGGAACTGAGAGGAGCACAGGAGATCAACAAAATCCTGCATCACTACACGTTTTCAAGATGAAACATGTAAAATCACATCTTGGCTTATGGCCTCTAGGCAAAGCAAATTCAATGCATATTGAAGGAATAGATGAGCAACTAACAGGTCTCTGCTGGCCTTTTAGGAATTAACCCACGGTTTGAGATGAAAAGCTTGCAACACTGAGGGTGGTTGATGGAAAGGGAGGAAGTGAAGGCCCTGAGACAGATGCTGGCGACGGAGCTTTGACGTCAGCCCTCCCTAACGCTGCTGGTCCAGCCTGGCGAGGGCACAGTCACACAGCAACCCGCCCCCTGCCACAGCCCCATGGGAAGCAGTATCCAGTACACCAGCACAGCTCGCCTGTAAGGCTGCCAGGGGAGCTTCCGGGCTCCTCAGCAGTGGGGGCGGGGGCGTGGTGCACAGACCCTAATTGGTCTTCACTTTCTGGAGCTTGTGCCTCTATAACCCACCCACTTGAGTGGGGGCAGGACCTGCAACTTGCTTCTAATCAACAGAATAGAGCAAAGGGGCGGGCTGTCACTCCCGTGACTGCATTACGCCACCAGACTCTGTCTTGACAGACTGTATTAGACACTCCCATGCTGGGTTTGAAGAGGAAAGCTGCTGTGATGTGAGAGGAATGTGGCAGCAACTGTGGGCAGCCCCCGGCAACAGTCAGCAGGAAACAGGGATCTCAGTTTTGTGATTGCAAGGAGAGGAATTCCACCTGGACACAGACCCTCCCCAGTCGAGCCCCTGGTGAGAATGCAGCCCCAGCCAACACCTATGCTGCAGCCTGATGAGACCTGAAGCACAGAACCCAGGTAATAAACGCAGAAACTGTGAGGTAATGAACGTACATTGTTTTGAGACACTAAATCTGTGGAAATTTATTACAGAGCTTAGAAAACAAATAAGTAGGAAGGAAGGGAAGCTTCATGCTCAGGTCAGGCCTCCCACTGGTGTCCAGGTCTCACCCAGGCTCACAAAGTCTAGACAGACACCTGGAAGCAGCCACTGGTGATTGATGAATGCTTCACGGTACTGAGGGCAGGACCAGCCTGAGAGAAGCCAACACCCCATGGAGGTGGCTCCAGGGCCCACGCCTGCCCCCAAGGGATCACAGGGTGAAGGAGTGGATGTTCTGCAGCTGATAAAGGCTATGGAAGAAATAGTAACCTGAAGCTCAGCTGGGCAGGATCTGCCCCCTCCTGTGGGGGAGGGGATCACCACTAGTGTTTCCCCAGAGGCCATGTCCTGTGTCATCCTGCAAAAGGGTATGGAAACCACCAAACTTCCCCTGGACTGCAGCCCAGGTTGTTCCACTTCTGGAAAGGACCAAGAAATATTCATTTAAGCAGGAAGAAAAAAGAGGGACACAAAGTGCATTTCTGGAGATGTAGGGTTAATTACCAGCAAAGCCTCCCTTACCTGGAAATTACTCTGAGATTAAATGTGGGCACATGGAGAAGAGCTCTGTTAACAGTGAAATGTGCTTCTCCATCTCTTTCCATCCTCATTCCATAATTTCCTCTAGATTTATTAGTGAAAGGCTACAGATTCTGAAGCTAATTAGAGGTGGGTCATTTACCAGCTGTGTGCCTTTGGACAACTTATTTAAACTTTCTGTGCTCGGTGCCTTTCACTGTGAAATGGGAATATTATTATTATGAGTTGCTGTCTCTCAGCCTCATTGTAAGAATTAAATAACGCAGAAACACATACAGCCCTTGGTTCAGAGTGTGGCCCAAGGTCTGGGCTCAGCAAATATTAGCAGCGGCTCCCCTATTACTATCATCAGTAACTGCACCCTTGCCTTCCTGGTGCTCTCCACTGTTCATAATCACCCACTCACTCCGTGAACACTGACCGCACTCCTACTCTGTGCCCAACACTATTCTTTAGCACACATCAACACACGAAGAGGCAAAATCTCTGCCCTCACGGGGTTTACAGTCTAGAGGATGGAGATGGGCAATGGACAACATACAGGAACACATTACAGAGTATGTCCAATGGTGGGTGTGAAAGGGCAGAGGTCAGGAGTGTGGGGAGCTGCAGGTTTAATGAAGGTGCTCTGGTGGCCTCACTGAGAAGGTGACATTTTTATTTATTATTTATTTAGACATTATTGACATACAATCTTATGAATGTTTCACATGAAAAACAAGTGGTTACTACATTCACCCATATTTTCAAGTCCCCACCCACACCCCATTGCAGCCACTGTCCATCAGTGTAGTAAGATGCCACAGATTTGCTATTTGCCTTCTCTGTGCTACATTGTCTTCTCCGTGACCCCCCATATCATGTGTACTAAACATAATACTCCTCAATCCCCTTCGACCTCCCTCCCCACCCGTCCTCCCACACCCCTCCCCTTTGGTAACAGCTAGACCCTTCTTGGAGTCTGTGAGTCTGCTGCTGTTTTGTTCCTTCAGTTTTGCTTCATTGTTATACTCCACAAATGAGTGAAATCATTTGGTACTTGTCTTTCTCTGCCTGGCTTATCTCACTGAGCATAATACCCTCCAACTCCATCCATGTTGTTACAAATGGTAGGATTTGTTTCTTTCTTATGGCTGAATAGTATTCCATTGATACCACATCTTCTTTATACATTCATTTACTGATGGACACTTAGGTTGCTTCCATATCTTGGCTATTGTAAATAGTGCTGCAATAAACACAGGGGTGCACATGTCTTTTTGAATCTGAGAAGTTGTATTCTTTGGGGAAATTCCTAGGAGTGGGATTCCCGGGTCAAATGATATTTGTATTTTTTTTTTTTGAGGAACCTCCACATTGCTTTCCACATGGTTGAACTAGCTTGCATTCCCACCAGCAGTGAAGGAGGGTTCCCCTTTCTCCGCATCCTCACCAGCATTTGTTGTTCCTAGTCTTTTCGATGCTGGCCATCCTCACTGGTGTGAGGTGATATCTCATTGTGGTTTTAATTTGCATTTCCCTGATGGACATTTAGAATAACCGTCACCAGAGAAGAGGGAGTTGGCCATGCTGATGTCCAGCATAAGAGCTTCCAGGCAGAGGGATAGCCAGTACAAAGGCCTGGAGGCCAGGCTCCGTGAAGGAAGGGGTGGCAAGGCCAGAGAGCAAGAGGGAAGCTGGGTCATGTGGACCTCACAGGCCACAGGAAAGATGACAGCTTTTCCTCAGAATGCCAGGGGAAGCCCTTAGAGGGGCTGAACAGAGAGTGACATGATCTCATTTGTTAACAGGACCCCCCCACCACTCCCGGCTGAGGGCAGCCAAGAGACCAGCTCAGCGGTTCAGGCGGGACGTGCTGGTTGCCCACGTGGGCTGGTAGCAGTGCAGCACCAGCGAGGGGGTGGACTCTGGATCTATATTCAAGCTAGAAAACCTCCAAGACTTCCTTGTGGACCGGTCATGGGGTGTAAAAGGAAGAAAGCAGTTGAGGATGACTCTAAGGAATTGTGCCCCAGGACCTGGGAAGAAGGATGAAGCTGCCGTGACGCTGGAGGGGAAGGCTGTGGGTGGCACAGGCTTGGGGAAGAGCAGTAGTCTGGTTTCAGGTGTGCTGAACTGGGTATATCCAGCAGACAACTGGAAAGAGATGTCTGGTAGACAGTTTCACATATATCTGTGTCTGCACTTAAGGCGAGGGGCCTGGAGATATAAATTTAGGAGTTACCAGCTTGCAGATGGTATTTAAGGCACAGGACTGGATGAAACCTCCCTTAGTGTAGAGAGGGAACCTCAGGAACTGAGCTTTGGGGCCCTCCACCGTGAAGAGGTTGGGAGAAAAGAGAAGAAAGCAGGAAAGAGACAAAGGAGGACCTGGGGGGAAGGAGGGAAACCGAGGGCACGCTGCCCTGGAAGGCAGACCAAGTGGTCTGTCGAGGAGGAGGGGATGACACCCTGCCAACTGCTTCCTTTAACAAATTTATCATCTTCTCCAATTTATTAATCCACTTGAGATCCCAAGAGGGAAACTGGATTCAATCCATCCTATGGAAATAGGTGCAAAGAAATCTGTTTACATGTAACAAACGATTATTCTGTCAAATGGGCCCATTGTCAAATTAATCTGTTGATTTGAGTTCCGAATAGCTTGGCTCCTTGAAAAAAAAAATCTTCATGCTGCTGGGTCACTTCTCAAAAACTGCCAGGAGAAAAATTCAGTAGCAAGAGTTCTGACCTGTCTCACATCTTGGGGCGCTGAGGGGGATTTCTTTCCAGCCCTTCCAAAGGGAATTTCTGACAGGAAGAGGGAATACAAGGATATCACTGGGCAGAGATGTGATACCCCAAAAGCCAAGAATAAGTAAGACAAGGTGAATTCAAATCCTCAGAGTGTGGCACATGGTAAAGGGCATGTACACGGCGGTCCTGACTGCCCAAGACCCTGGAGAAGCCGCTGGGCCTCCACTGCCCGGCTGAGTGCCACACAGCCAGCACGACACAACAGCCAACCGCAGTGTGGCCCCCGCGCTGGGGCCCAGACTGAGGGAGGGCATCAAAAGAAAAACTGATGAAATTCAAATAAAATCCATAATTCAGTTAAGAGTATGTACCAATGTCAACTTCTTCACTGTGACAAATACACCATGGTAACATAAGATAGTAAGGCAGGGGAGGGAACTCGGTGAAGGGTATAAGGAAATTCACCATAACTGCTTTCTGTTTTTCTGTTAAACCTAAAATTATTCCAAAATAAAATTTATTTAAAAAAAAGAAAGAAAGCCATCACACACTTTTGGCAAGTTGTGTGTTTGCTCTTTTTTTTTCCGTAATATTTATTCTCTGAGTCAGTGTCTCTAGACTAAGCTAACCCACACTCCTGCCTGACTACACTTCCCCTGTAAGAGACCCTCAGGTCACGTGAGGGCAATGACTCCAATAACTAGGTCTGGGGAGAAAAGGGTCATATCCTTTGACGTGCCCCAGCTCCAGGCAGGACCCAGGACACGCTGGGCTCTGCGAATTAGACGGGCCTTCCCCACCCCGGCTGCCCCCAACCTCTGAGACATTCGCATTTAATTGCTATCAGGTAAGGCCTGGGCAAAGGGACTTCGGAAGCTCTAATGTGCAGTCAGAGCGGACAGCCTCTGCCTGGGCAGGGTGTGCGGTGCCAGCCACTCTACTGGACATTTTCCTAGGGCGATAACTGAGCATGGGAAAGAGAAACACAAAAAGATGGCCTGTAGAGACCAGTAATGTACACTCCTGTACTCCCAGGGGAAGACAGAGCTCCAGAAACAAGGACCAGAAATTAAGGAATTACAAGAATGGTACCCTTCTCCACGTAGGCCTCTTTTCATGACAAAAACTCAAAAGTACTTGCAGCTTTGTGCTTCCCTCACTTCTTTTTATTTTTACACTGTGGTAAAGCATACATAACATTTACAATCTTAACCATTTCTAAGTTATATTCAGTGGCATTAAGCCCGTTCACAACATTGTGCAGATTACCACCATCCATTTCTAGAACTTTTCCATCTTCCCAAACCTTATAAAGTGACTGGGGCCAACATGGAACGCGAATAAGTAGAAAAATCTAAATAAATGCTTGTCAAATAAACCCATGAAAGCCGATTTGGACACTGAGCATTGGTGCACACACTGGTCCCGACCGTGGGGGGTGGGGAGGAGGGCGGGCTGGCCACATGCTGAGCACCTCGGGGTCAGCGCCAGGGACGGCTCAGCGTTCAGACCATAAAGAAAGGCCACCTATTCCATGTCGTGTCTACCTTACGACTCACACACAAACATCAACTGTGAGAGTGAACACACTCCTCTAAGCAGGCACACTTGCCCGAGGCTGGGTAGTCACTCCCCACATGGCCGGGGGTCAGAGGTCAGGCCAGGGACACACACCTAGAGGCCCACAGGCAGTGAGTGAAAGAGGGCATTCTTGGAGCTAAACACATAATCTAGACACTTTGTTCTCACATAAAAGATATAGGAACGGCCTTTGTGTCCACTAGGAAATAGCTCTCGATTTTTCTTCCTAGTCCTGTCACAGGCCCATTCACACTCTCGTTTCTGTCAGCAGTGTGGCTGCAGAGAAGCTGGTGTCTGCCATGAGGAAGGTCACAGCACAGGAGTGGTGCTCTATGTCAGGCGCAGCGTAACACGGTACCGGACAGGCCACCGGAGAGACATCGGGACTAGCGGAAACCGAGCTGAACCGGGCAGTTTATACCCCAGCCAGAACTAGGCATGCCAGGCCACGGGTGCCAAATCTTCTAATTTTTTAAAAAGAAGTCATTAAATCGTGTTTTTATGTTGGCCATACTGTCAGATTTTGGTTCCAGACAATGATTTTTGATGTCATGTAGGCCAACATCTTTAGGACTGACCACGACCTCCCACCAGTGTCTGGCCTCTGGGCTACATACACGATGCTCGGTGTGAGCACAGAAGGCCGGATGCCAGGAGAGAGATAAGAATAAACATGTTATCTAACTGTACCATAGTCAGAACGACTAACTCATAAACCCAACCCAGAGATTTCATTCCCTGTAGTGACTCAGCACATTCCTCCCCCAACCCCATCTCCGTGCACCCCACCACCCGAGGCCGAGGCCAGCGTGTTTACCTAGGCTGCCGGCTCTCTCATAGTGGCTGGAACATGACCCTTCCCTAAGCCAGTAAGAGAACAGGTTTGCAAGCAAAGCCTGTAATGCTTATGAATAGTGCTTTGAATATTCAAAATCATCGCAGGTGAAAGGGTTAATCCTCAAACTATTCTCACGAAATGCCAAGAAGGAAGTTGAATATCCATTTTGGTCTCAGGGACAGATATGAAATCAGGCTGCACAAAACAAATGCCTGTCAGAAAACTATTATAAATTGTACTTCTAAATAATAAACATGCAAATAAAACCTATCAAACATACTACTTTTAAATAATAAACATGTAACAGATCTCACTTCAGCTCATGAATCCCTTAGATAACTTCAAAGACCATGAGTTTAAACAACATCTTTTTCCCAGGACAGCGAGTGTGCAGTTCATCAATTAGGTTATTTTTGCTTCATTTAGGAATAATCAGAGAGGAATGGTGACAAACACAAACTTAGATTCCCAGGCACTTCTCCAACAAGGAAAACAATTATTACTAAATGTCATTTGCAGAAACAAACTATCTCTGGGAAACAGGAAGGAATTTTAGGATATTTCCCCCAAGGCAACACCAAGTTCAAGCAGAATGATTAGAATGTTTTTCTTTTTTAAAGGAGTAGAAAGGGAGAAATGAACATCAGATTTGAAAAAAATTTGTCAATGAAAGAAAAAGAAGGCTTTTTCTAATCTCATTAGCTTATGTAAAACTAATGACACAAAAAAGATCCATTTATTCATTCACATATTCATCACATTCTTGACCACTGACCTGATTTAAAGGCACTGAGTTAGTTCTGTCCTCAAGAAACACATAGTCTTGGGCATCTAACTATCCAGTACTGCTATTTGCAGGTATATACCTCATTTTATAGTACTTGGCCTTACTGCCCCTCACAGATACTGAATTTAAAAACTGACAATTTGTGGAAACCCAGCACTGAGCAAATCTATCCGGGTCATTTTTCCAACAGCATTTGCTCACTTCGTGTCTCTGTGACACATTTGGTAACTCCTGCGGTATTTCAAACTTTTTCAACATTATGTTTGTGATCAGTGGTCATGACTCACTGAAAGCTCAGATGATAGCAATTTTTAGCAATAGAGTATTTTTTAATTAAGGCATGTACATTGTTTTTTTTAGATATTATGCTATGCACAGTATAGTTTAAATTAACTTTTAAATGCACTGCAAAACCAAAAATTTCCTTTGACTCACTTTATTGCAATATTTAACATTCGCTCTATTGTGGTGGAACTGAACCTGTAATGTCTGCAAAGACTGCTCATTGTAATTCAGCTGGCTGGGTCAGCAGGAGCTACTGATGTCTGGCTGGGTTGCTGTTGGAATGGACCTTGGCTGAGGGCTTTGCAGGGGGGAGGAAGGGACAGCAGCAAGGCTGGGAAGAAAGAATGGAGTGTGGTGTGCAGGATAGGACTGGGCTTCACTGTGAGGGAAGAGGAGTCCCGGCTGGTCTGAGATAAAAGGAGATACTGAAATACAGGCTTCAGGGAGATTAAGCAAGCACTGTCGTGGGGTGGAGGAGGAAGGCAAGAAGACACCTCTGGAGAGCAGAAATGAACGGAGCTCAGCTTTCTGTAGAGGGAGTGGATGGATGGGAGAGAGAGTGAAGGTTGTTTCTTGTCCCTGTAATTGGTGGTGGTGGTGGTGGGGGGAAGTGGGTAAACTGCTGCTTCCCCAAGATGCTCTAGAACAACGGGGAGAAGATTTCCAACAATAGGAACCACCTTCTCCCACCTTTGCAAAACAAGCCAAATCTACAAAAAAAGAAAAAAAAAAGGCCCTGGAGTCAAGTTTCCCCTAAGAGTGAAGTTCAAGAAATGCTTGAGGGAAAAAAAAAAGCCAAGTGAACGAATCCTAGTGAATCTCTAAATAAAGCATCTAGCTACAGAGCCTAACAGACGAGTTTGGAAGTAGGAGGTAGAAAGAGGGAGAATGACCTTTCTTCTAATTTTCTCTTCCTCTTTCCCTAACAGACGTTCTCTACTTCTTTTGATAAGGGTTTGGTATCACCAGGGACATTCCGGACATGAGGAGAGATGAACGTATAATACCCTAACCTCACACTGTCTTAGAAGCTGTGTGCTGCCAAGAGCGTGCAAGTCCCCACCAGCACCCAACTATCCAGCCAGCCCTGCTATTTAATCTAGAGAAATCTTGCCACATCCTGTCCCGCTGTTTACAGTTAGAGCCGCGGTCTGGCAGATAACCCGTCATGACTGCGCGGCACAAGCTCGCCATAAATCTTAAAGGCAAGAGGAAAACAAGCAAGCTTTATCCCAGTGGCCCCTGTATCCTGTAGCTGGGGAAGAACTCCGATCCCCACCAAGAAGAACCACAGGAAAAGAAGAAAGGACAAAGGAATGGGATTTTGGGCAGGGGCCTGCATTCACTGGAAGATGTAGAAAGGACTAATGTCAGTATTAATGCACAGGTCCTATTTTATCATAAACATAATACTGAATGAAAGCAGGTCTGCCAGACATACACTGGTTCAGAAAAGTCAGAGTATCTGCAAATACAATCACGGTAATAGCTGCACACATGAATGCTCTTCATAAGATTCTCATGAGCCACATCCAGGTGAGGGACAGAAAGTCGCTTCTCTATCTAGAACATACATTCCCAAATTAAAGTTTGCTTATCATTTCCTTCTTTTCTAGATCTTTCTACTTATGCCCCCTATGTTTGATGGTGGAACGTTCTGCCTCTGCAGCGTCCAATACAAGAGCACTACCCACACGTCCCTGCTAAGCACCTGAAACATGGCTAGTGCAGTGGAGGAACTGGTTTTAATTTTATTGTACTTTAATTAATTTAAATTTAGATGGCTACATGTAGTTAGTGGCCGCCCAGTAGGAAAGCTGAGCTTAACTCTGTTCTCAAACTTCAATGTGCACACAGATCACCTGGGATCTTACTAATATGAAGATTCTAACGCAGGAGAGCCACATGGGGCCTGGGAACCTGCATTTCTAAGGAGCTCTCAAGTGATGTGATGCCTATTCTGCTGGTGCACGGACCACACTTTGAGTAGCAAGACTTTAGCAGTTTCAGGGGAAACCAGTGTGACCTAGACACTTTGACAATCAGTGGTCTCCGGAGTATGACCATACCAACATCTTTCATATGTTACAAAACCATACAGACAAGGCAGAACTTTCAGAAGAGGAGAAACAGATTAAAGAAGCGATATTTTAAAATTATAATCACAGCAAGTCCATATTATTAATAACTACTATTTCAAGGCATAATATATACTTGAAATGGGTTTCACTGAAGTAAATTCACATTTTAAAACTTCTTTCTTGATGAGTCCAAATTTCTTTGGCCATCTTCTGTCAGATCTGAATCGGTAGGCACTACTTTCTATCTCACTAAGAAAGCTTTTACAAACAGTGAGAGATGGGTCCGTGGCCATTTCTCTCTGTGTGTGTGTGAGAGAGAGAGAGACGGAGATGGATCTTACGCTGACATTACTCATATACTCTGCAGTCATTTTACAGGAATTTTTAAGCCATGTGTTTATTTCATGAGGGCTGATTTAGTTAAAACTACAAAAAGTAGTCTACTTCACTGAGTTCTCAATTCACTGTGTTCCTGTGACACCAGCTTCCCTCAGGGCACCTCGTGCTCCACTGACACCCCTCCTGGTCCTCCAACATGTGTGCCCAGCCAGGGCGCCACCTTCAACCTGAATGTTAAATATGAGCAATGCATCATTTATCTCCTAATTTTTCATGTAAATAAATATGCACAGATGTTCTCCTCAGTTCTCCCTCAACCTGGGTGTGTCTGCTCCACTTTGATAGCCACTGGTCTAGCTAGAACAGAGAATTTTTGGATGATCACAGAGCTCTAAAATAAAAATTTACTTCCAACAAAAATATTGAACTCAACATTCTTGAAAACATATGGTGTAAATTCTTCTCAAATTAATATGTAAATGTAATTATAGTATCAGTAGGGCTTACTGGGAACTGGAGAAAATAACTTCAGATTTTATATGGAGAACTCAATATGCAAAAGTTGCCAAGATCCTGAAAAAGAAGAACAGTGCTTCACCAAGTATGAATATGCACTACCAGTGTAATGAAAAAGTATGGTGTTAGCACAAAACCCAGTAATACATCACAAGAACAATAAAGGATTGGGAATAAATCAGGGTATGTTTAAAAATCCAGCCTCCAAGGTGGCATTTCATTCCCTGGCCAAGGTAGTTAATGCAATACAGGCTTCTGACAAAAGTAGCTGTCTGGGGGAAAATAAAGTTAGATCCCTACTGCACACCTTACCTCTAACCCGGTGGTTATTAATGGGGGGCAGTTTGGCCTGTCTGGGGACATTTAGTAATGTTTGGAGACATTTCTGACTGCCATAACTGCAGGCGTGGGGAAGGGTGTTTGCTAATGGCATCTAGTGGTAGAGGCCGGGGATGCTGCTAAATAGCCTACAATATTTGGACAGTCCCCAGTCTCAAATATCAATGCTGAGAGACGCTATAGGCTGAGAAATCCCACCCCAGCCCTAGCACTAATCCTAATATTTGAAAAATGAAGGAGGAATAATGTTAGAAACAGACAGATCCTGATGTGAGTGTGAGTCTGGACAGGCTGCCCCTCCGAGGCTCCTTGGCTTCCTCTCGGCTTTCTGCAGTAAGACAGTGTACCCCATGAAGCAATGCGCAAGGACTCACTGTGATGATAAATCATACTCTTCACAAGGAAAGTGGGCTTCTTGGTAGTAAGATCCAGGTTGCCTGGCAGAGCAATTCTGGGGACTTAAACTGTAAAAATTCAAGACCGAAAATTTCAACAAGTTGGCTTTGGGCTTGAGACCATGTACGACCGGGGACTGTCCTCATCTCATTCTCTCCACCACAGGCTTGCTACCTTAGAAGATGCAAGACACCTAATAAAATACACCTTGATTTTGTTTTTAGGATACAGAGAGAAAGCAGTGCACTAAGGGCCTAGAACCATCATCTGCAGAGAATGAAACTGACAAGACTTAGTCAGCCTGCTGCATGGAGCCATCTGGGGGCTCTAAATGGTTTGCAGTGGCAGCCCCATGTGCTGAAACCAGTTTGGGGATAACCGAGCTTCTGGCCTCACAGCCTAGTTATGACAGTAGGGACGCTGCGAAGGCCAGAGGATTCTGGGAATGCCTGAGGACACTTCTACGAGTCCAGGGCTTCTAAGCTGAAACATGGTGTATTTCTGCACCATGAGCTTCAAGATGGAGCTTAAGTCCCATGCCCACCACACATTCCCACTCACTCACCCAGCTTCAGAACTGAGAAGTCATTCGTAACTTCTTCAGCCTAATTTTCCTAGGATGAAAAGTGGGAAGTAGGGGATAAGGTAAGATAATGGTATCTTTCAGCTACAAAAATAGAGTAAGCCTAAATCCTCTGGTGAACACATAATAATGTTTTCAACAAGTATTAATGACAAAAACAACCATCATGAAGACATAGTGAGAATAAATTATAACACTTACACACAGGAATGAAGCAAAAGTGCTCTCAGAATCTCAGAAACAGGTGTTGTATGAATACCAGTTACTAATTTGGTTTTTAAAGTCTTTGTATCCGTTTTAAATTCCAACTCATAGGCAATGAATAGGAGGCAAATGAAAAGAGGGTCTCCACTAAATCATATTTATAGCATTTACTTCGTTGTAAAATGGTTCCATCTTTCAACCATTTAAAAATTACAGAAGACAGCTAGGTAGATATAGAGATAATCATTGTATCAAAATGTCAAGAACACTGAAATCTCTAGTGATATATGGATCTGGTATATGGGTCTGGAAGTTCTCTCTCACCTGCTGCTGCATTCAAAGCTAAAAATGTAAAATTAAATTAGTACTTGTCTTTTCCAGGACCTGGCACTGGTAATGCCCATCATGCTTTTCTCCGATTGAAAAATACTTATAATCTCAGCTAACTGGTTGACAAAGAAAAGACAAAAAAGACTTTGCTGGGAATATTTAAAGTAGGACAATCTGAGTTCCCAAATTTACTATGAGATGAACATATAAAACAAAAACCTAACACGTTAGTAAAAATATCTGCAACTAAATTACCTACATTGTGTGCCTATGACCCTCAAAATAGTGTGTACATGCCTACATTCCACCCATAATACCACAGAATAAATCATTGTAGAGAGTCCATTTTTATTGAAAGATTGTGCGTATGTGTGGGAAGAGAGGGCTTTTAGTTATTCCATTTTAAAACAAATACAGACATGTCATGGTACTTATTTGTATGAGCTTTAAGAACAACAGGAAATTTCAAAGAAATTTAGTGTTTGTGCTTCTGTGTTCTGGGTACCTGCTCACTTCTCTCTGCCATTCCAAACTGCTTCTGGGAAAAGACTGAAATCACTAGTATGCTAATTATCTCTCTCAGAGGAGACAAGAATAAATAAATAAATAAGGAAACACGAGGAAGACACAGGCCATCAAGGACAGTTATCTAATGGGGAAATGAGCTCTCACTTGAACAGTGCAGTCTCTCTGCTTTCTCCACGGCGACGAAGGCCGACACGGCGCTGGAGGAGGAGAGTAAGAGTATACAGGCAAGCTACTTAGGGGTGTGGATTGGAAAAACCTCACTTTCCCCAAGCGAATGATTGGGAAGTGCAAACACAATAATTAACAGTGAGTCCCTGAAACTTCGACACACCAGAAGAGGGTGTCACGCCAGAGGGAGATGGGAGAACAGGAGGAATAAATTAAGGCAGTCCATGGTGATGCTGGACAGCTCCTTGGGGGCCGCGCGGCAGCCAGGGAGAGCTAATCAGGTTCTCCAAACACCTAGGGAAGCTCGAGAGCACTGGTGAAGGATGGGACCACACCAGCTACAGGGCAGCTGTGAGCAGAGTGGGCCCTTCCTCTCTCTGAATCCAAGATAACGACCTTCACAGTAACAAGCACCTCCACACTCCCCAGTCTGATGTAAGAAAAGGACTTTTAATCCATCTTCCTCAATTCTGCTCTCAGGGAATAAATCAGCTGCGTGGTTTCTCCATCACTGTAACACACGTCAATCACCACTAAGGCCAGCGTTACTTTTCTTCCCCATGTGTGATTCCAATCATCAGCACGCTCCAGGGTTGAACCCGAACCCGAGCGTGAGCATTTTCTAGGGCACACCCCAGTAGGCGCTACCACCCCCTGTATATTTTGTTTAATTATGAAACCTCCTTCTAGAAGCCCTATAATTCTTCCAAGAGTTAAAGTAACTGGTGGGAATTAGACACAAAGAAACATAAGACCATGTAAAGTGGACACTTGTGACTATAGTTTTTAAAATAATTTTCTTTCCAGTTTCAACATAATTTTGTACTTTCCCAATTTTGCCCTTTTCATATGCCAAAGAAAATGTTTGTGTTATATTGTGGGCTTCAAAAAAAGGCAGTGCAATGTATTTGCACTCTACTTAAGGTCCACAAAGGTTTCTTTACTTTTGAAGCCCATCTTTTGGATGTTTTTTATAAAGAAAAAAGGAGTGAAAAATAACAGACACACACACCCTTGTGACAAATCACTGTTCTTGGACAATGAAAGGCTCTCCTGTGTGTGTGTGTGCATGTGTTCCATTACTTAGGGTCCATGCTGTGTGGCTGCAATATCATGATGTGCTTGTGGTGCTAGTAAATATGTAAACCAAAGGCAGGTCCATCTTGCAATGAATTTATGGTCCTTTAGTAAATGATGGCAGCAAAACGCCTGGGCATGGATGGTGCTATTCCACTCAGTTCAGGAAAATCCTATTGGGCAGCATGCAGTCAGCACCTGGCATTCTCAGTAGGCAACGGGAATCCAAAGATGAAAGAAGAGTGAGCAAGGCGGAGGGGAGGCGGGAAGCCAGGAAAACAGAAACAAGAGAGTCGAGAGTCTGGCGGTTGCTGTGTGTGAAGGGGAGAATCGGCAGCTAAAAGGACGGATACTTAACCCCACTGACGTAAGCATCACACAGAAACCTTAAAGGCGGCAAGATGGCAGCCAGTGCGGTGGGTTAGGGATACATAATGTTATTTTGAAGAAGTGAGGAAGTGTTTAAAAAAGAGAAGTTTTTACATTAACATCCAGGTTTCTGGCTTTTTCTAGAAAAAAGTACAAGATCTGATGACTCTTAGCAACAATGGGGCAAAGGCAGCTTGCTCTCTAATACCCGAGAGGCCCCACTCAAGAGACCCGGCTCTGTGGGCGACTGAGTCTGCAAGCCCTACTTAGAAAAAGGGCAGTCTTCAGGATTTCAGATTCCTGGACACAAGACGGAAAATGAGGGGTGAAGGCTACAATTTGCGTTCCTGGAAATAAACAGGCAAAAAGCCCAAAGAATTGATTCTCTTTGCATCAGCTGACACTGGTGGCCAGAGCTGATTTATTCAGCAGTGTGTGCTGCTCACGAGTCCCTGGGCGTGCGCCCTGCTGACACGGTCTGTGAAGAGCGCCGTCTCGGACTCCCGGCACACGGGCAGCACACTGGGCACAGCTGCCGCAAGCTGCCGCACCTCTTCTAAGAGGCACTGGCAGCCCCCTGCATAGAGAACAAGGCCCATAGCAGCCAGGGTGCAGGTAACAGCACGAAGGCAGGCCTGTCTCCCACAGACCCCAACCTCAACCAGCTTGGACACCCTCCTAGTTCCTGACTGCTTTGGGGACACCTCCCAGGGGACATCCTACTGCCAGCAGCTGCCGCCCCTCGATGCGGCCAGACCGATGCCACTCATGTGCCTGCGGTGGGGGCTGCCCGCTCCCCGCCTGGGTCCCCACCCCACTCCGTGTCCCCCCAGCTCCTGCCTGTTCCAGTCTTGTTTGGCATTTGGAACTTTGCCAGGATGCACCCTCGCCCTGGAAGTATCTGGCTCAACCAGGGCAAATGGCTCCCAGTCCCAGCGGTACGCAAGCCATTCCTCAGCCTCAAGGTGGACCCACGGCTGCCAGGAGGACCGGCCTCAGGCTGAGGCTGGCGCTGCACCGCTGCTGGCTTCCTCCCCTTCCCCATCCCAAGTCCCCATTCTTCCTAGGAACACTTCCTTAAGGATCCTTTCAGGGTCTGTGTCTGGAAAAAGCCCACCAGGACATACCGCCTTCTCCATCCTACCCCTCCCTCCTCCAGGCAGTCCCCCCAGCCACTCCATCAGAAGCTCACTTCTATTTTATTTCTTACTCTTCCTTCTCCTGTCCCTCTCCAGCTGAGCATTAAATTCCCTACTTCCTCCTACAGATGCAGTCTCATCCCTCTCTTCCCCACCTTCCTACAACAGCCCACTTTAGTCACAGGTCCTCCTCCACGTAACACCATGTTTTCTCAGCTTCCATTTGCTTTCCCTCTTAAGCTTTTGAAAACTCAGCACTTCTAAAAGTTGTTCCTCTGAAACAAAACAAAATCAAGCGAAAATGTTGTGATGATTCCCCACTGACTTTAGGATAAAGCTCAGATTCCCACCCAGCTGTCAGAGGCCTACTGGCCCCGGCCGCTGTGCTTCTCAGGCCCCTCCTCCCATCTCTCTCTGGACCCCGAGCTCATCACCCCGCATCTTCTGCAGCCTGCTTTTCCAGGCTCCCCTGGGCCAGCCCCCTGGCCTGGGGGACCCTTCTCACCACTGCTCTCTTGTTCAAACCTACCAGGCCCTCTGCACCCACAGCACATGGGAGCCGTGGAGCCCCCTTTCCTAAAGGAACCCCATTAACAAATTCCAGGCAAGCGCTGTAAACCAAGACCCATAGGCGTAGCTGGGCATTCACATAATTTGCATACATATTTTATACCCCTCTCCCACCCCAGCAAATAAGTTTCTGGACAGCTGGGGCTCTTTAGAGTCATCTCACAGAGGAGCTATACCCCACCTGTTTACCTTAGACAAACCTAACTGACAGAGAGGGACTTTGCCACTTAAAACCGTGCTAATCATTCTACTGACCAGGCAGATGTGCCCTGGAATGGACGCCACAGAAGACATGGAGATCCTGCTCCCTCAATTTCAGTTCCCACAAACGCCTCCCTGGATGCAGGCCTCTCGCTATCTACACATGATTCCAGTCGACCCCCACTATAAACCTAAACCAACTTGTTTCCCCATGGAGTTCACTGTCCAGAAACACCAACCTAGCCCAGTCCTGAAGGAAAACATGCATCGGGCAGGTGGAGGGCTGCTGCGATACCACCTTTCACGGGCAATGAGAGAGATTTTCAAGGGCAGTGTTCATTCTATGCATCTTCCACTTCCCACAGGGGTTTCAGAATCCCACCCGCTGCATTCACTACATTCTCTTGTCTGCCCATTCCCTGACCCAGGCCAAAAGTCACCTGATGAATGTCAACAGAGGTCACAAATGTCCTCGTCCCCTGGACCCTGTAAGGGATTATTCCAGGGGGCCTGGATCCAAACGGCGTCAGCCCAAGAGTGATGAAAAACTGTCCACTGACCCTCAGCGGGCCCTCTGTGCAGACAGGTGCAGGTCAGGGCAGAACACTGCGCTTCTGTACTTAAGTCTGCAGCCGTAAAGCAACCTGGAATTAAATCCATGCTCGTGACACATCAGAAACGACAATTTAATAACTGACTTCTCTTAACCATCAAGTTGTAAGATCTTTGGCAACTCATTCTAAGGAAAACTGTCCCCCCCAAAATGAAGGACTAGTTCACTATACTTTGAATTCAGAGTGAATGACCCTAATGTTGGCTATTACAACTCACTAAGTGTTCCAAAGAAACTGTGGAGAAAAGGAAGTACAAACTCCCTACTGATACACTGAATATTTCATATTTGGCTATTCATTCTTGAGTTGGTTTTCAAAGTAAATGACTTTGATTAAATTCAACACACTTAGGATCAAGACCAATTTATAGTCGGTTGTGTGGTTTGGTCTGGCATCTTAAAATGAAATGGCAGTTATCAGAACTTTCCAGAGAAAAGATCAGGCAATTTTTTATTGATTTAAGTCTGTCAAAGTGGTAGAAGGTCTCAGAGGAATGTCACGGCACTGAGCTTTTGGATGGCTCATTAATGATCCAGTCAGACTGAAGTAATGCTCTCAATTACCCAGACGCCACTAGAAAACACTTTACAGGACTTAAATAAACTGTTCCCACCTCATGCATATTGCTCCTATGTGTGCTCAAAAGAAATCAGAACCAAAGCTCCTTCCTCCAGAACCACTTCTTGGTTTCTCTTCCAGCTCAGGAGGTGACTTCCTCTTTTTCCAAACTCCCTGGCATGAGGTACAGGTCCTATTTTCTCAGTTAAATTGTAGGTACCTGGAAAGCAGACTGCATGGCCAGTTGAATCTTATACCCTCTCCCTTCCCATCAAGAAGAGCCTCTAGCCCAGTACCTTACAAAGAATACAAGCTCTGTAAGTGTCTGGGAGTGAAGGAGTGAGTGAATGAATGAAAGCTTGTCTGATTCTGTTCTTTTTCTTGCTGCAGACCCCAAAGTCCAGCTCTTTGCTAAAAACTTTATGTTGGCCTTTCAAACACATTGAGGTCGCTACCCAAATTTCAAGGGGTCATCCGCAGTAATTCTTGCTAATGAATTTGACTTGGACTGATAATAATTTAGAAAGTTTATCTATAGCTCTTTAAATGTGGTCTTCTTAGAAAATATTAACCAGGCATTTACTTCCTCTTTGAGAGCTAAATCATTTCACTTAACAGCTTTCACTCTATGGCTGTCAGAACTCTGACAGACTTTGTGAAAAGTATCAGTTTAATTGTCCATATTAAAAATTAATCACATAAGATTTCCTTTGTTTCATTTCTAATACTTAAGCTTCCTACTGATACAGAAAAAGCTCTGCTTTTTAAAATTATTTTGAATAGTAAGGGGTCTTTTTCTCATGATGCAAAAGCAGTTATTGCATTTGCTAGGAGAGAAAATGCCTGTTCTGTAAAATTATACTGTGTGATGACTACTTTCTACCACCACCCCTCCCACCCAATACCAATGGGGAATGGAATTGGGGGAAATTCAGTCCTTTTTGCCACAGGAATGGCAAATTACCATTCTCAGTCCCATATTTGGCAAATTACCAAGCTTTTTCAACTTTCTTTAAAAAACAGACACAGGATGGGGTGGGCAGCAGTTTTAAGACCCAGCATAAAGTTACCCAAGGAATTTCTTTCTCAGTATCTGCTTATTAAGGAGCTAGAATATTCGTTAGTCATTCAGGCAGTCTGGACTAGAGTGAGCCCAAACCCAAGGAAAATGCCACCTGCTTTTTCTTAAAAAACGTCTTACACACCTGTGTCGCATTCTGCAATAGCCTGACCCATTCTCCTCTTCTGGAAAATTGAGTTTGTCAGCTCAGGGCCAGTGCTCAGTAGAAAAGAAGCCCTAATTAAACACCCCAGCTCCACCACTGCCCAGAAATGGATTAGTCCCAAAAGTGGGGGTTCTTAGTCCTGAAGAGGACCTTTCTTGCCTACCTCATCCGATCAGATAATTCAGAGTTGGTTCGGACCTTGCAAAGTACCAGAAAAATCTGCCCACGTGCCCCTGATACTACCACTTACTATTGGGCAAGTACAGCCTAGAACACAGCCCTCCAGCCAGGCATGCTGTGCACCTCGTCCCCTTTCCCGGCACTCAGAGCTCTCCCGGGGAGTGAGTGGCAATTCCCAGCAAAGCTGGCGAGCATCAGACATGGGGCCAACAAGAATTAGTCAGGTCCTCCACACCTGTGCTACTCTAAGTGTGGGCCATGGGCCGGGAGCATTGGTAACATCTGGGAACTTGTTGGAAATGCAGAATCCCAGACCCCACGCCTGACCTGCTCAATAAGAGTCTACCCTTGAACAATACCCCCATGACACTCACAGGAGGCACACCAGAGTCTGAGAAGTGCTGCTTCACAGCAAGAAAAAAGACATCTTCACATTCAGAGTCAAGTTCATTCATGGTGTGCTGACTTCATGGCAAGCCTGGTGCTAATGGCACCTTCAGCAGCGTTTACTGAGGGACACGCCTACGACCTGACCAAAGTGTACTTGTCATCAAGGCCAATGGAATGATTGAGAAAAAGAAACCCTGGGGCCCAGTGAGTGCCTGGTGTATCCTGGAAGCTACATGGTAGGTTGGTTTTATTTTGTTTCCTTTCTGAAATTCTCACTTATTTTAAGACTACTGAGCAGAGAAATGGGGGAAGGTGGAGTAATGAAATTACTATTCACCTAAAAATCAAAGGTGCTCTCCCCACTTTTTTCATGGTTGGGGGTGGTTGTCCACAGGAGCCATGGGTGCAGAGGCATGGCAGATACCACTCATCAGGGCGAGGACGCAGGGCTGGGAGCAAGTCAGAGCTTGTTATCTGTGCGACCTTCACAAATAGTTCACCCTCTGGGCCTCATCAGCTTCCTTACCTTCAAATGGAAGTAAAAATAGAACCCATTCCATAGGCCAATTATGGGGATGAGAGGATACTTATGAAGCCTGGCACACAGTAAGCACCCCGTCAGTGTGACCGAAGATGTGCAGGACCAGGGCAGCCTGGAACCACCGCTGCTCCCAGAACAATCTCCTCCCATGACTGACCTGGATACTGATCCATAGCCAATTGACTTAAAGAAACCAATATGCAAAACAGACCCTGAGACAAGTTTCACTCTATAAAAATCATGGTAATTCTGGACGTTAGCAAAGGAGTACACCATCTTTCACTTCAAATTCTAATGCACCCTGACTCAGATTAAGAGTCCCAGGGCTTGACCAGCCCTAAGAAATGAAGAACTCAACTTGCTGTCTTAGTCACATGGCCTCCGGGCCTCAGCCCTCACTCCTGAGCTCTGCAGCTGAACGTCTGTCTGCCCAGCCAGGCGGCTCTTAAAAGCAGAAACACAGCAGCAGTCACTCTGCATCCTCACTGTTTAAAAATATGGCACAGGTTGTCACTCCTCCTGTGATAGCTCCCAAAGGGAAGGAAGATCTGACTTCCTTTGCCAGACTTTATTATTCAATTTTTTTATTTTCATGAAAGCAGTGAAATATTTTGCTTCTATCCTATCTTCACTGTTTTAAGAAAACCATTTAAAATTAATATTGTTCCTTTTGAGAAACCAGCCTCCACCTCTCTTTTCTTTATTAGACAAAATAAAAATATAAGAGTGAAATTCAATTGGGCATGCCACATTGAAAAGCATCCTCAAAGGCTTGAAAGTCACAATCAAAAAATCAAGACCAAGTCAATTACAGCACTGGATTCAAGTGGATTTTGTTTTTCTTCCCCAGTAACTGACAGAACTTATGGTGGGTGGGTTTGAAATGCTCACGTTATTTCTAGAGTTTGGGGGAGGACATTCTCTGTATTGCCTTTAAAAATAGTGTGTTTTCTGGCCATGTTTTTCAGGCTAATAGCATTAAACTTTCACGAGCTGCAGCGTCTGGGAGTGCAGCTCTTCAGAGGACACATTTTCCAGCTGAGTGTAATCCAATAAATTAAAGGAGGGTTAGGTCGTAAGATGACACTCTGCTTGCACAGTCAGGTGTGGACAGTCCCAGGAACTGTGAACTTCTCACTGGCGGTCTAATGTCTCGCCTTGCCGGTCAGAGGACAGTGGCCCTGAGAACATCATGCAGATTTCAAACACACCCCACCCCATCCCCCGACTTCCCCTTTTCCTCCGTTCAGTACACATTATTGAACACTAAGCTAACGGTCCACCCTCGAAGCCTTACTTGTCAGTTTTCTTGATCAGGATGGCCCTGAAAATGTGCTCCAGGGGTGACTTCTCCCGCTCATGGGTCGGCTGCACGAAGGGGTGCAGGGCCACCAATGAGAAGCCCTGCTGGTAGAGTTCCAGAAGCTGGGCAGGCAGGTCACGCAAGGAAGCCAGCCTCACTGCTGAGGACCTCGGGAGCTCGGCTGGGAGTGGAAAGAGAAGAGGCTGTTAGAGACCACCCAAACTGCCCCCTGCCCCACCCCCGCCCCCGCCCCTGGCCCAGGGAGAGATTGCTAGTCATGTCCTGCTAACATGGGTTTGTTCCTGTCTTAACTACTGTCTTCAAAGAGAACTTAGAAGCAGCAGGTTACTTTTCAAGTCATCAGAAGGCACTGGTAATTGGATGTTTTAAGTCTAGAGTCAATCTGCTCAGAGATTACAAGGAAAAGTCATCTCCATTCCCTCAAAAAGTAAAAAGGAAGAGGAGGAGGAGGAGGAGGCAACGATGGATGGTATGCAGGCGGCAAAAGCATCATCAACAAAGTCAGAAGACAAACTGGACAAAATGTGAGCAACACTTAAGACAAAGGCATAATGTCCTTAATTTGCAAAGGAACCATTAAAAAAAAATAGAAAAATGGACAAAGTACATGAACGGATGATTGCCTAAACAACATAAAAAGCTAATAATATTTGAAAAGACACTCCAATTAACTCAACATTAAAATTATGCATATCAAAACATATTTTTCACCTATTCAATAAAATTTAAATTTAAAAAAAGTTTGAGAAAGGCAGACATGATTCAAAAGGTGCAAGTGTACATACAGTGATGTTTACACGCAGCCCCCCAGGCTTTGTCCCTAGAGGCAGTCAATATTATCCACACGTTAACAATTGCTGACATCACACACAAGTAAATAAGTGCACGTATCTCCCTCCTATTTTACACAAATGGTAGTGTAACCTTATGCACCTGGCTTTTTTCTACCGATTAACAGCATATTTTCTCAGAGATGATTCCATAGCAGTACACAAACTCCTCCTCTTTCTTTGTATAGGTGTACAGTGTTCCACTGTGTGATGTACCATAGATTACTCAAGCTTTAGCTTTTACAAGTAAGGCTGCAATGAAAAATATCACTCCCACATGATATCACAGGAATGCATCTAAAAAAATTAATTCCTAAATGTGGAACTGCCAGGCTAAAGATAAATGCATTGTAATATTCTCAGGTATTTCAAGATTTCCTCCATAAAGCAGTACAGATATTTACCTCCCATTAGTGATGTCCAAAGGGATTTTCCCAAGCCCTGGCTAATCTCTTAATTAAAGAATGATCCCTGTGAGGTAGGAACTTATATTTCTCTATTATGGAATTGGTATTGTTTCTTAATAAATATTTCATATTTAAATGCTATCTGTTAACTGCTCATAACCTTTGACTTGTTTTCCATTCGGTTATTGGTCCTTTTTCCTATTGCTTTGTAGGAATTCTATGTATATTAGGAAAGTTAGTTCTTATTTGCATTACCAGTTGCAAATATCTTTCCCCAATGTATTGTTTGTCATTTGACTTTGCATAAAGTGGATTTTACCATAAAGAATTTTTTTATGAAGTTGAATGTATCAATCTTGTTTCCAATGGCTTTTGAGAATATGTGAGAATATATCTAGAATTATAAAACAAATCTATGATTTATTGTAGTACATATTTTATTTTTGGGATGTAAATCTTTGATCCATTTGGAATTTATGTAATCTGAATTCAACATCCCTCCACTACTGAGGTTTACCCATTTTTCCTCATTGATTTGAGATGCCCCTTTTATCATATATTCCTGAATATATTTAAATTTATGACTGTGATCCATTAATCTATCTTAACAATTTTAGTTTCATATTATGTTTTCATAACTGGTCTGGCTATTTCCTGGATCTTACTATCTTCCTGCTTATTTTTGGAATCTTCCTATTTTTATTTATTGTTTTTTCCAAATGGTCTTTAAAATCAGCTCATTAAATTTATTCTCCAAAAATAAATCCTGTTGATATTTTTATTGGGTCATGATCAAATTATAGCTTAACTGAAGGAGAATGGATATTTTTGTCATGCCACAAGTTCCCATCTAAGAACATGGTATCATTTTCATTTATTTAAGTCTTCTTTGGGGTCTCTCAGGTGCATATTAAATTTTTCTTCACATAGATATTGCACACTTATCAAGTTTATTACTAGTTATTTTATACTTTATTGCTATTGGAACAATATATTTTTTCTTTTTACTTCTATGGTATCCATCATGAGCAAGAATGTTGGGGAAACAGGTATGTTCATCACAGTTGATAGGAGTGAGCCTTTCTGGAGGGCAATGTGGTGTCTGCCTTCAAACTTGAAATCCTTTGTCCCACAATCCCACTACTGGGTATTATGTCTATGGCTTGACTGACAATGTTCTTCAAGATATATGGACAAAGATATTCACTTCAGAGTTGCTCACAGAGCAAAATCCTGGAACCAAAGAGTTCTTCACTGGGGGACTAGATAAACACCGGGGCACCCCAATGGTGACTCCTAAGAACTACTTAAGAAGATTAAGGTAAATCTGTTATATGCTGATGGAAATGTCTCCAAGATATGTAACAAAGTTAAGAGACAGAGTGTCTAAAAGTGTTTATAATATGACAGTCTTGTATAAAAAAATTAGAAGGCTAGAGAGACATGAATAAATTTTTTTTCTGGAAGAAATCACAAAAACACAAGTATTGGAGAGAGGGACTGCACTGGCATTGGAGAGAGGGGAGGATGGAAAGGTGGTATTACCTTATTTTGTAAATTAGTACTATTACCAGTAACAGAGGTCATTTCAGTGAAGGGTTTATGAATCATTTTAATTTTCTACTTTATATGTAACAATATTATTTAACAGTTTAAAAGGTATTTTTTAAAATAATGTGATCTGATGAACACAGGTGCAAAAATACTCAATCAAATATTAGCAAACCAAATTAAAGAAAACATCGAAAGGATCATCCATCATGACCAAGTGGGATTTATTCCAGGGATGCAAGGATGGCACAATATTTATAAATCCGTCAATGTAATACACCACAGTAACAAAAGAAGGATAAAAACCATATGATCATCTCAATAGATGCTGGAAAAGCATTTGACAAAATTCAATATCCATTCATGATAAAAACACAAAATGGGTATAGAAGGCAAGTACCTCAACATAATAAAGTCCATATATGACAAACCCACATCCAACATCATACTTAACAGAGAAAATCTGAAAGTTTTTCCTCTGAGATGGGGAGCAAACCAAGGATGCCCACTCTCCCCACTTTTATCCAGTACTAGAAATCCTAGCCACAGCAATCAGACAAGAAAAAGAGATAATAAGCATCCAAATTGGTAAGGAAGAAGTAAAACTGACACTATTTGCAGATGACATGATACTATATATAGAAAACCCTAAAAAATCCACCAAGAAACTGTTAGGATAACTGGATTCAGCAAAGTTGCAGTATACAAAATCAATACACAGAAATCTATTGCATTCCTATGCACTAACAATGAACTAGCAGAAAGAGAAATCAGGAAAACAACTCCATTTACAACTGTATCAAAAAGAATAAAATATCTAGGAATAAACCTAACCAAGAAGGCAAAAGACCTGTACTTGGAAAACTATAAGACACTCATGAAAGAAATTAAAGAAGACATAAATAAATGGAAGTCTATTCCATGATCATGGATAGGAAGAATGAATATTGTCAAAATGGCCATCTACCAAAAGCAATTTACAGATTCATTGCAATCCTTTTCAAAATGCCAATGGCATTTTTCAATGAACTAGAGAAAATAATCCTAAAATTAATATGGAACCACAAAAGAGCTTGAATAGCCAAAACAATCTTGAGAAAGAAGAACGAGGCTAGGAGTATGAAACTCCTGGACTTCAAGCTCCACTCCAAAGCTAGAGTAATCAAAACAGTATGGTACTGGAGCAAGAACAGATACATAGACCAATGGAACAGAATAGAGAGCCCAGATATAAACCCACACATATATGGTCAATTAATATATGACAAAGGAGGCAAGAATATACAACGGGGGAAAGAAAGTCTCTTCAAAAAATAGTGTTGGGAAAACTGGACAGCTACATGCAAGAGAATGAAACTGGATCACTGTCTAACTCCATACACAAAAGTAAACTCAAGATGGATTAAAGGCCTACATATAAGACATGAAACCATAATAGTCTTAGAAGAAAACACAGGCAAAAATCTCCTGAACATAAGCATGAGCAATTTTTTGTTGGACATGTCTCCCCAGGCAAGGGAAACAAAAGCAAAACAAGTGAGACTACATCAAACTAGAATGCCTCTGTACAGCAGAACAAAAAGGCAACCTACTGAATGGGAGAATATATCCATAAATGATTTATCCAATAAAGGATTAAAAAATATATATACAAAGAACTCATATGCCTCAACACCAAAAAAACAAACAAATAACCCCATTAAAAAAATGGGCAGAGGACCTGAACAGACATTTCTTTAAAGAGGAAATACAGACGGCCAACAGGCACATGAAAAGATGCTCCACATCTCTAATCACCAGGGAAATGCAAATCAAAACCACAATGATCTATCACCTCACACCTGTCAGAATGGCCACTATCCAAAAGACAAGAAATAACAAGTGTTGGCAAGGATGTGGAGAGAAGGGAACCCCCTACACTGTTCGTGGGAATGTAAATTGGTGCAGCCACTATGGAAAGCATTTTGGGGGTGCCTCAAAAAACTAAAAATAGAAATACCATATGACCCAGTAATTCCACTTCTAGGAATTTACCCAAAGAAAACAAAATCCCTGATTTGAAAAGATATATGCACCCTATGTTTATTACCACACCATTTATAATAGTCAAGATTTGAAAGCAACCAAAGTGTTCATCAGTAGATGAATGGATAAAGAAGTGGTACGTATACACAAGGGAATATTATCCAGCCACAAAAAAGAAAGAAATCCTGCCATTTGCAGCAGAACATGGATGGACCTAGAAGGTATCATGCTAAGTGAAACAAGCCAGGCAGAGAAAGACAAATACCATATGATTTCATTTATATGTAGAATCTAAAAACAAACAAACAAAATGAACAAAATAGCAGTAGACTCAGACACTGAGAAGTGACTGGTGGTTATGATGGAGGAGGAATTGGAGTGGGTGGAAGAAATGGGTGAAGGGAATAAAGAGGCACAAAATCTCATTGATAATATAAACTAGTCATGGGGATGAAAAGTACAGCACAAAGAATATAGTCAATAGTTTTGTAACATCTATGTTGACAGTAACTACACTAGCTGGGGTGAGGATTTAATACCACATGTAACTGTTGAATCACTATATTGTATATACTTGAACCAATATAATATTGTGTATCAACTGTGCTTCAATAAAAAAAATCAAAATAAAGTTTCTAGAAAAATATAAAATACAGTAAATTGGACTCAAGGAAAAATCAATGACTTGACTAGTTTTATAACCATGAAAAAATAAAAACAAAAATAATGTGTTATTTTAAAACACAAACTTTTAAACAAAATCTAGGGGTACTTAAGAACACTACTTAACATCAGACACCAGAGAATGACTCTCATTTCCATACATCATGCAAGAAATTCATAGGGGGAAAAAAACCTGCAACAATGATTCACTCTAAAACAAGTGTCCAGCATCCTGGAGAAATCTCCATAAATAACAGTGACAAATATAAGGCCGCCAGGAAAGCAGAAAACTACGTGATCTATCCCTTGAAGGTATGTTCTGGATATGCTGTTGGATGAAACATGTAAAGGTGAGTCTTGGCAAAGAATGCCTATCCCTCCCACAGCCGTATTCACAAGCAAGGAGGCCCCACCCTGGACTCCATGCTTTAGAGCAGGGGTCCTCCAACATGCTCCGGGTCCAGCAGCAGCCGCAGCACGAGGCAGCTCAGTAGAAATGGAGATTTTGGGGCCCCACCCCAGACCTCCCGCATCAGAATCTGGGCCTCTGAGGCTGAGACTACTCTCCAGAAGGGTTCTGCTTTGGCACTCCTCCAACCACTGTCCTCTCCATGGCCAAGGGACCATGCATCTAAGGTGTGCACCCACCTGTGGCCCACACCCTCACCTCACACAGCCACGACCCTGGAATTCCCTGCCCTGACAGCCCCGGGCCCACACTGGGGCCTGCGTGGGCTTCGTCCCGGTCTATAGTACGAGTGGATGGTGCCTGCTGTGCCCACCTCCAGGCCCCAGGCCCCAGGCCCCAGGCCCCAGGCGGGAGGGAAACCAGGGTGGGGTGAGTGAGGAGATATCACCACAGGTGCACCATTTAAAGGGCACCAAAACCCAGTAACCGAGATAAAAAGTTACTGCAGTATGCTAGAAAGTGAAAATTAAAGCAAAAAGTCCATAGTGAACAAAAATGAAAGTTTTAATAAAGTATTATGGATTTTTCTTTTTGTCTCAAGCTCCAGTATGGCTCAGCACCGCCTGTACTGATCTCAGCTTTTTAAAAACTGTTTCCCCCACTGCTTCCCCCTGGGGCTGGCCCAGGCCCAACACCTCCTCTTGCCCGGGTCCCAGGCCCTGGCGTGACAGCAGTGAGTCTATGTGCAGGTTGGACCAGCGGAGCCAGGGGCAGGTTTCCTCTGCTGTCATGAGATTACACGGGGCCCAGCCTAAAGGGCATATCCACGTGTGGCCTAGATGCCTGTTGTTTTATTTGAAAATCAGAAAGGACTTTGGTAAGGGGGTAAGCCTTTCCAGACGGTAATTTCACAGTATTGATCAAACCTACAAGTAGCAAGCGGCACTAAGACGCCCTCTTCTTCGATAAAACTGTGTATGAAGAGCATCTGTGAATCATCAAATATGAGACCTCACACTCAGCCAGTCTCTACAGTTCAATGTTTTTAAATGTTTCAAGTATTTCAAACTCTTACTGCTATAACAAAATAAACCTTTATGAAGATTTTGATAATTTATGTATTTGTTTCCTCTTATGCAGCATGCTGTAGTAAAAAAATAAAAGCAGTGTCAGAAGACCTGGGATCCCCATACTAGCTACATGACTTCCTAGTGTTAATCAAGGGTACGTGGACATAGATGCTCAGCATCCTGGGATCAAACGGAGACCACATGGGCCTGTCTTCCATCAAAGTGCCCAATGAGATGACGTTTGTGTCATAAAGCTCAGAACTATCATGCTCTGCGGTGCTGGCTGTGGTGCTGGGAGTCAGCCTGGCGCTGGTCAGCTGTGGGCGGTGATGGCCATACCGTGCTGGGCCGTGAAGCCGCTCCCATCCCCACCCACAGCCCTTAACCTCCAGGCTCCCAAATCAGACCACTAGAAATATTACTCAATCAACCACTTTAGAGTTAAATGCTTCCTGAATAAAACATAACACCTTTAAAATTTTTCTCTTAAAATCTAAAGATGTATCTCCTGTCAAAACGCAGCAATTTTACGGCTTTAATTTTTGGTATGTATGCTGTCAAAGTAAGTTTAGCTTTATGGTTAAAAAAAAACAAATAAAAATGAATCTCAACAATCTTATCACAATAAAAAAAAGCCAGGCTCCTACTGAAAATATGATTAAAGGCCTTAATTTCATGTTTCTATTTGAAAAATGAAACCCTTGTTTTCTATTTTAAAAAAGTAGTTCTTGTAAAGTGACCAATCCCCCAATATTATTGCTCGAAACATTAAGGAAGGAATAAGTGATATGTCTGGGAGGACATACAATTCAGCCTTCTGGTCTATTTCTCACCCCACCCATCAGAATAACCTCTCCACTGTTTTCGTTTTGTAATATTTGCCTGATTTCTTTTACAAATTATGTAACTTTGGGTGAGTCCGATAACCCCCACCCTGGACAAGCAATTCTGAAAGAACCTTTTAACTTTAAAAGGCAATCATTTTATTACTTAAATTTGGACATTAAGGTATCAGTTTCTAACTAAAAGTGACATTGGGTATAACAAATGTTTCCATTGCGAACTGAGAAAGTTCCCCAAACCAGAACCAAATAAGAATAAGGAACAACCCTATGTGCAAGTTGGAGGAGAAATGGAAAGAGAGGCAGGAAAGAAACCTGTTGCCCGGATGGGAGGATAAAATTCATGCTGTCCTAGGGTCTGGGCCCTCTGCCTGTCCCAAGCACTGGAAGGGATTCTGTCTGCTCTGACTGTCCCCCAGGAGTGCAGGGAGTTTTCCAGGCAAAATGGAGGGAAGATATGCCTAAACCGAGGTGGGAGCAAAAAGGAGTATTTGAAAAAGTATCTCTGGGGGTAAGGGTCCCCCTCTTCCTAGTGGCAAGCTATAAAGCAAATGGTGTGAGTTACTGCATATTACTTCCACTTTGTGGGCTTTCATACAGACTCCACTCCAGGACTGAACTATTTAAGCCACCTCATCATAGGTTAAAATTTCTAATTATAAGTTTTCCTATTCTAAACATGAGGGACACTGGTGAGGGTGAGGCTGTCTTGGCCAATGTTATTACTCTCTAGTCTGAGGAAATGCCACCATTAGGGCCCAACATCCATATGAAGGCCTCACTCTTCTCTCCAATTTCCAATCTGTCATATTCCAAAGTCCCTCTCTACAGCGATCCATCTGCAAGCCCAGGGTCCAGGCTGGACGCCCACTCTGCTCCCATTTGGGGAGCTGCGTATTCATCCCAGGTGGGGGCTCTGTTCTATTGGGCAGGGGCTGCCTCTCATCTCATGACTTGGTAGAGGGTTTGGTGCAGATCCCAAGGCCAGCAACTGGGGTCCCTGGGGCTAGATGGATAAATAAATGAGAGACACAGCCAGGGAGAGAACAGTGAGTCCTGAAGCTCCGTCTCACTAAGAAGTGGCCTCTTGTCCTTCTGGTCTGGTTACTGCCAAAGGGCACGTGGGCCCAGTGGTGCCAGAACTCCTAATTCTTACCTTCAAGAAATCATTCATCTTGATCCTCATAGGAACCCTCCTAACATCTCGATTTGGCAAGTGATTCCAATTTTATTTTCGATCCCATATGGCCCAAGGTCAGGACCTGGTAAGCTGGAGTGTGGATGGGGCAGGTGATAAATGTGGGCTCAGAGATGCCCTGTTCTTTCCCCTTCCTGATCTTAGCACTGTCAAGTGCGGTGTGCGTTCAGTCATGTACTGAAGAGGTTGGGATTCTACTCATTCACACATTGTCACAATGATATCAAAGTCCTCGAGGATACATCTGCAGGTATCTGACACAGGCCTCTACTTCCCTTTTCCATCTGATTCTTCCCTTTCCTATTCTGATGTAGAGATGAACAAAGAGTTTACAACCATATAGTTATATTTCAAGTCCCCTGGAAATCTTTTCTTCTCCCCTCATTCAATTACCAATAACAGGCTTTTGATTTTTAAAAGTCGAAATATAGAAAGTACTGCTGGCAAGGTAATTTGGATGGCACGAGAGTCCAAAGACCTTCTGAAGTAAGTGTTTTATTTTTCTTTCAGAAATAACTCCATAAAAATAAACAAACCATTACTCCAGGAGTTGAAAAAAAAAGAGGAAAAGAAAGAAAGGAATGAAAAAGCAGGGGAAAAACATAACCCACAAAACCACATATTTCTTAACACCCCTGGGCTAAAGTAGATTTTGTTTTTCCTATGGGTACATTTTGTTTAGCAAAAACATTCTGCAGCCCCATTTATTCCCTGGAAATGAAGCCCTTCAGACATCTGCAGAGGAGCCAGAGCCATGTCTTTGCTACTTCAAACTTTGTTATTGGGAAGGTACCAGCTGCCAACACATTCTGCTGAACTCGGCAGCAGGCAACGGCACGCTGAACTGCCGTAGCTTCTATTATTTTGTCCAGCAACATTTGTTAACCTAATTATTCAAAGTCTGGCTTTGCTTTTCTAATTACATCTGCTAATGGATCTGTCAATACCAAGGAGCTCAACACAAGAGAGAGACACCACCTCCCTCGGGTCGTTTCCCCCACATGAGAAGCTGATGATGACACTGTAGAACCAAATTTTTTTTCTAAGTTCCTTGAAGGCTGCTATTTCTGAAACATCAGTCTGTCTTGGCTTTGCAGCAGATCATAGTTGCAAAATACTAAAGTCAATCATTTTTCAATGTTGCATTTTTCATTGTATAGGTAAGGAATAGGAAGTCAGTTTTTCAAATAACATTTGCGCCCCATGTCTTCAGTATGTGCCATTTCTAAATCTGAGAAATAAGTTAAAACTCTCACATTAGGGCTTTCAAATTCAGATGTCTGTCATCGTCTTATCAAATAAATTCATGTTCCTGAATTTAAAAAAAACGCACATATCCAGACCACACCATTAAAACACTTTTGCTTTTTAATTGAAGTGAAATTCACCTAACACAAAATCAACCATTTTAAAGCAAAACAATTCAGTGATGTCTGGTACATTCACAATGCTGTGTGACCATCATCTCTACCTAGTTCTTAAACATGTTTACCTCTCCATAGGAAACCCCACACCTGTTAAGCAGTTACTCCCCACTCCTCCCTCCCTGTGGCTCCTGGCACTAGGAATCTGCATTCATAAGATGTGATTTTTCACACCTTGACTAAATCATGGATAAACTCAAGGGGGAAACCCCAGGAAGACTAAAAGCACTTGCTTCGGACCATAGAAGCCTAGGGTCACGCAGGTAAACCAGGGAGTCACTGGCAAAGTAACAGACGCCTCAGCAAACAAGTCTGTGCTATGCAGGGCCCAGGCCACAAAGGGCTGCCGAACATCAGCCCGCCAGACAGCGGGGACGATGGGTGCGATGTGCATGAGCATACACACGTGTGCATGTGTGCGTGTGCGTGCCTGGGTGCGCATGTGCATGTGTGCATGAGGGGGCACGTGCGTGCGTGTGCATGTACACGTGTGCCTGGGGGCGCGGGGGACAGGGAGTCAGCCGCTACTAGTTTGCTTGTCATTTCAAAGTGTCACACGTAGTCACTGAACTACACACACACACATTAGACTATAAAAAAATCAGTTTAAGGACAGAACCTGAATAATTCCCATTTGCTATACCCACTGATCAAACCCAAAAGATGGCATTATTGCTCATCTTACTAGTCATCTTGTCAGAGAAGACACAGGCTAAGATACATCAAGAGCTTTTCAAAAAGCACCAGGCCTCATGCTGCTTAGATTTCACACTGGGGTGCTCAAATATTAAAATCAACCAGCTAGAAACTGAACCCTGAGTATAAATAAAATATTTCACACACTTAAAATTACTTTTTCTAGAGAAGGGGAGATGCAAAGGATCACCAAATTTTCAGAATATCTATCTAAACTTGTCCACACTAAATCCAAGAAGAGTTTAATATGAGTCAGAAGGGGACCTAGTTATCAATATTTTATGCCATGTTCCTAACTGAGCAAATAGCCAGCACTCTGGTAGTTCTCTTTCAATTTTGAGATTACAATAAATTGATTGCATGGAAGACCAACAACTAATGAATACGTACAAACAATACAGAAATGAAACTGTTTAGAATGTAAATGGGACCCTATACAATAAAGTCTCATGACTTTGTAAAAGTAATCAGTACTGAAACTATAACGTCAGG
Organism: Smutsia gigantea; assembly: GCA_032199065.1. Taxonomy (NCBI): domain Eukaryota; kingdom Metazoa; phylum Chordata; class Mammalia; order Pholidota; family Manidae; genus Smutsia; species Smutsia gigantea. The sequence goes on from JAVSCE010020452.1 coordinate 510,347, forward strand.
GTGGCCAAGTTCCTAGAGAAGGCATATCGAAAAAGTACCGCATCTTTCCTAGGAGCTTTAGGGGAGTCTCAGTTTCAGCTAAGAGTGTCATTGCTCTGATACCCTCTCATCCAGGCACGTTGAAAACAAAGAATCCTGCCCAGAGAGCACCTCAAATGGGTCACAGATACGGAGCCCACAAACACACTGTGACCCTGGGGTCTGCGCGGCTCCTCAGCCCCACAGATGTTCCCACTAGCCTACCATCTGGATCAGCCCCATTAGCGCCGGGCAGACAACCAGCTCTTACAGAACAAGAAAGGACATGGTGCATTTTTCAAGTATGAACAGACACACACCATTTTATTCCCCAGGTCCATGCCATGAATCCACCCGCAGTAGAACAGCTGACTACACTGTGGCTCATCCATATTATGGACTATTAAATAGCAATTTTAAAAATGAGTTGGTGTCCTATCTCTGACCTGGAGGGATATCAGTTATAGGTTGAGAAACACGTGATGCAGACTGACACATACATTATATAAGTTCATTTTAAAAAACAAACAAGCAAAAAGCCTGTGAATGAGGCCAGGTCCACAGGGGCACGGAGAAGGTATGGCAGGACCCTCACAAGGTGGTTAACATTATTAATCAGAGGATTGGGAATGTGGTGGGTGTGGAATAAGTAGAGATTATGAACTATTCTTTAACTCAATGTGCCTGCATCGCTTCATTTCAAAGGAAGAGAAACTTAATGTTAAAGAAACAGAATCATACAAGAGGACAATTACAGTAGAATGACACTATTAAGTTTCTCAAGAGTCAAAGTCAAGGCTGGGATCATCCTCTGAATTTCACTGCCTAAAAAAAATAAAGACAAGACAAAGAGAAAAACAAAGGAAGTGAAGGGAGGCTTTCTTCATCCACACCACCTAATTATGCCCCCCAGCACCTCTCTCTTTCTCCCGCCCTTCCTCTCTCTCCCCGTCCCCCCTCACACAGCTCTCCACCTGGGGTGTCCTCAACAATAGCCACCTGGTCAGAAGTCAACATGCTGGAAGTGTAAAATACACACCAGATTTCAAAGATTTAGTATGTAAAGAAAAGAATGTAAAATATCTACGTAAGAATGTTTTTATATTGGTACCACATTGAAATGCCAATATCTTGGATATATTAGGATTCAATTAAACATATTATTAAAATTGATTTCTCCTGTTTCTTTTTACCTGGTCTGAATGAGGCTGCCAGAAGCGCACACTCGCTCAGTGGTGCAGTCTACTCTGACAGCACAGCTCTTTCCATCACTTCCGGATCGTTGTGTCGTAGCGTCTCATGACTTTTAATTACATGACGAACTCACTCTCTTTTCTGTCTTTTAATTTTTATTTTGCATTATTAATGTACAATTACATGAGCAATGCTATTGTTACTAGACACCCCTATTATCAAGTCCCCACCACATACCCCATTACAGTCACTGTCCATCAGCGCAGTAAGATGCTATAGAATCACTATTTGTCTTCTCTGTTATACTGCCTTCCCGTATCCCAACCCCCACTACATTATGTGTGCTGATCATAATGCCCCCATCTCCCCCTTGTGCCTCCCTTCCCACCCCTCTTACCCAGCTCCTTTTCCTTTGGTAACTGTTAGTCCATTCTCCGGTTCTGTGAGTCTGCTGCTGTTTTGTTCCTTCAGTTTTTTCTTTGTTCTTATACTCCACGTATGAGTGAAATCATTTGATACTTGTCTTTCTCTGCCTGGCTTATTTCACTGAGCATAATACCCTCTAGCTCCATCCATGTTGTTGCAAATGGTAGGATTTGTTTTCTTCTTATGGTTGAATAATATTCCATTATGTATATATACCACTTCTTCTTTATCCATTCATCTACTGATGGACACTTAGGTTGCTTCCATTTCTTGGCTATTGTAAATAGTGCTGCGATAAACATAGGGGTGCATCTGTCTTTTCAAACTGGGCTGCTGCATTCTTAGGGTAAATTCCTAGGAGTGGAATTCCTGGGTCAAATGGTATTTCTATTTTTAGTTTTTTGAGGAACCTCCATACTGCTTTCCACAATGGTTGAATTAATTAACATTCCCACCAGCAGTGTAGGAGAGTTCCCCTTTCTCCACATCCTTGCCAACATTTGCTGTTGTTTGTCTTTTGGATGGCAACCAATCTATCTGGTGTGAGGTGATATCTCATTGTGGTTTTAATCTGCATTTCTCTGATGATTAGTGATGTGGAGCATTTTTCATGTGCCTGTTGGCCATCTGAACTTCTTCTTTGGAGAAGTGTCTGTTCAGTTTCTCTGCCCATTTTTTAATTGGTTTATTTGCTTTTTGTTTGTTGAGGTGTGTGAGCTGTTTATATAATTTGGATGTCAACCCCTTATCGGATACGTCATTTATGAATACATTCTCCCATACTGTAGGATGTCTTTTTGTTCTATTGATGGTGTCCTTTGCTGTACAGAAGCTTTTCAGCTTGATATAGTCCCACTTGTTTATTTTTGCTTTTGTTTCCCTTGCCCGGGGAGATAAGTTCATGAAGAAGTTGCTCATATTTATGTCCAAGAGATTTTTGTGACTTTTTTTCTATGAGTTTTATGGTTTCATGACCTACATTCATGTCTTTTATCCATTTTGAGTTTACTTTTGTGTATGGGGTTAGACAATAATCCAGTTTCATTCTCTTGCATGTAGCTGTCCAGTTTTGCGAACACCAGCTGTTGAAGAGGCTGTCATTGCCACATTGTATATCCACGGCTCCTTTATCATATATTAATTGACCATATATGTTTGGGTTTATATCTGGGCTCTCTAGTCAGTTCCATTGGTCTATGGGTCTGTTCTTGTGCCAGTACCAAATTGCCTTGATTATTGTGGCTTTGTAGTAGAGCTTGAAGTTAGGGAGCGTAATTCCCCCCACTTTATTCTTCCTTCTCAGATTGCAGGCTATTCAGGGTCTTTTGTGCTTCCATATAAATTTTAGAACTATTTGCTCTAGTTCAGTGAAGAATCCTGCTGGTATTTTGATAGGAATTGCATTGTATCTGCAGATTGCTTTAGGCAGGATGGCCATTTTGAAAATATTAATTCTTCCTATCCGTGAGCATGGGATGTGTTTCCATTTATTGGTATCTTTTTTAATTTCTCTCATGAGTGTCTTGTAGTTTTCAGAGTATAAGTCTTCCACTTCCTTAGGTAGTTTTATTCCTAGGTATTTTATCTTTTGGATGCAACTGTGAACGGAATTGTTTTCCTGATTTCTCTTCCTGATAGTTCACCACTACTGTATAGAAATGCAAAAGATTTCTGTGTATTAATTTTGTATCCCGCAACTTTACTGAATTCCAATATTAGACCTAGTAGTTTTGGAGTGGATTCTTTAGGGTTTTTATGTACAAATATCATGTCATCTGCAAACAGGGACAGTTTGACTTCTTCCTTACCAATGTGGATGCCTTTTATTTCTTTGTGTTGTCTGATTGCCATGGCTAGGACCTCTAGAACTATGTTGAATAAAAGTGGGGAAAGTAGGCATCCTTGTCTTGTTCCTGATCTTATAGGGAAAGCTTTCAGCTTCTTACTATTCAGTATAATGTTGGCTGTGGGTTTGTCATATATGGCCTTTATTATGTTGAGGTACTTGCCCTCTATACCCATTTTGTTGCAAGTTTTTATCATGAATGGATGTTGAATTTTGTCAAATGCTTTTTCAGCATCTATGGAGATGATGATGTGGTTTTTGTCCTTCTTTTTGTTGATGTGGTGGGTGATGTTAATGGATTTTTGAAAGTTGTACCATCCTTGCATCCCTGGGATGAATCCCACTTGATCATGATGGATGATCTTTTTGATGTATTTTTGAATTCAGTTTGCTAATATTTTGTTGAGTACTTTTGCATCTATGTTCATCAGGGACATTGGTCTGTTATTTTCTTTTTTTGTGGTATCTTTGCCTGGTTTTGGTATTAGAGTGATGCTGGCCTCATAGCATGAGTTTGGAAGTATTCCCTCTTCTTCTACTGTTTGGAAAACTTTAAGGAGGATGGGTATTAGGTCTTCACTAAATGTTTGATAAAATTCAGCGGTGAAGCCTTCTGGTCCGGGAGATTTGTTCTTAGGTAATTTTTTGATTACCAATTCAATTTCTTTGCTGGTAATTGGTCTGTTCAGATTTTCTGTTTCTTTTTGGGTCAGCCTTGGCAGGTTGTATTTTTCTAGAAAGTTGTCCATTTTTTTCTAGGTTACCAGTTTGTTAGCATATAATTTTTCATAGTACTCCCTCATAATTCTTTGTATTTCTGTGGTGTCCATAGTGATTTTTCCTTTCTCATTTCTGATTCTGTGTATGTGTGTAGACTCTCTTTCTTTCTTGATAAGTCTGGCTGGGGGTTTATCTATTTTGTTTATTTTCTCGAAGAACCAGCTCCTGCTTCTATTGATTCTTTCTATTTTTTTTATTCTTCTCAATTTTATTTATTTCTGAATTAATCTTTATTATGTCTCTCCTTCTACTGACTTTGGGCCTCATTTGTTCTTCCTTTTCTAGTTTCATTAATTGTGAGTTTAGACTGTTCATCTGGAATTGTTCTTCTTTCCTGAGGTAGGCCTGTATTGCAATGTATTTCCCTCTTAGCACGGCCTTCGCTGCGTCCCACAGATTTTGCGGTGTTGTATTATTGTTGTCATTTGTTTCCATATATTGCTTGATCTGTTTTTATTTGGTCATTGATCCATTGATTATTTAGGAGCATGTTATTAAGCCTCCATGTGCTCATGGGCTTTTTAATTTTCTTTGAGTAATTTATTTCTAGTTTCATACCTTTGTGGTCTGAGAAGCTAATTGGTACAATTTCAATCTTTTTGAATTTACTGAGGATCTTTCTGTGGCCTAGTGTATGATCTATTCTTGAAAATGTTCCACGTGTACTTGAGAAGAATGTGTATCCTGTTGCTTTTGAATGGAGTGTTCTGTAGATGTCCGTTAGGTCCATCTGTTCTAATACATTGTTCAGTGCCTCTGCCTCTGCTTATTTTCTGTCTGGTCGATCTGTCCTTTGGAGTGAGTGGTGTGTTGAAGTCTCCTAAAATGAATGCATTGCATTCTGTTTCCCTCTTTAATTCTGTTAGTCTTTGATCATATGTAGGTGATCCTGTGTTGGGTGCATAGATATTCATAATAGTTATATCCTCTTGTTGTACTGACCCTTTTATCATTATGTAATGTCCTTTGTCTCTTGTGACTTTCTTTGTTTTGAAGTCTATTTTGTCTGATACAAGTACTGCAACTCCTGCTTTTTTCTCCCTATTAGTTGCATGAAATATCTTTATCCATCCCTTTACTTTCAGTCTGTGTATGTCTTTGGGTTTGAAGTGAGTCTCCAGTAGGCAGCATATAGTTGGGTCTTGCTTTTTTATCCATTCAGTGACTCTATGTCTTTTGATTGGTGCATTCAGACCATTTACATTTAGGGTGATTATCAATAGATATGTACTTATTGGCATTGCAGGCTTTAGATTCATGGTTACCAAAACTTCAAGGGTAATTCCCTTACTACCTAACAGTCTAATTTAACTCACTTTGTATGCTATTACAAACACAACGTAAAGATTCTTTTTTTTTTCTTTTCCTCCTTTTCCTTCCTCCTCCATTCTTTGTATGTTATGAATTATATTCTGTGCTCTTTGTCTGTCCCTTGGGTGACATCTATTTCGTCTTAGGAATACTTCCATCTATCTATAGGAGTCCCACCAAAATGCACTGTAGAGGTGGTTAATGGGAGGTAAATTCCCTCAGCTTTTGCTTATCTGAAAATTGCTTAATCCCTCCTTCAAATTTAAATGATTACGTTGCCGGGTAGAGCATTCTTGGTTCAAGGCCCTTCTGCTTCATTGCATTAAATATATCATGCCACTCCCTTCTGGCCTGTAAGGTTTCTGTTGAGAAATCTGATGACAGCCTGATGGATTTTCCTTTGTATGTGATCTTTTTTCTCTCTCTAGCTTCTTTTAAAAGTCTGTCTTTATCCTTGATCTTTGCCATTTTAATTATTCTATGTCTTGGTGTTGTCTTCCTTGGGTCCCTTGTGTTGGGAGATCTGTGCACCTCCATAGCTTGAGAAACTATCTCTTTCCCAGACTGGGGAAGTTTTCAGCAACTACCTCATCAATGACACTTTCTATCCCTTTTTCTCTCTCTTCTTCTTCTGGTACCCCTATTATGCGAATATTGTTCCGTTTGGATTGGTCACACTGTTCTCTCAATATTCTTTCATTCTTAGAGATTCTTTTTTCTCTCTGTGCCTCAGCTTCTTTGTATTCCTCTTCTCTAATTTCTGTTCCATTTACTGTCTCTTCTACTATGTATAATCTGCTTTTAAATCCCTCATTGTATGTTTCATTTCAGATATGGAATTTCTTAATGATTGAATCTTTGTATTAAATTCGTTCCTGAGTTCTTGAATATTTTTGTGTACCTCCATAAGCATGTTTATGATTTTTATTTTGAACTCTCTTTCAGGTAGATTGGTGAGTTCAGTTTCATTTGGCCCTTTTTCTGGAGTTTGTGACATTTTGGTCTGAACCATTTGATGGTTCTTTTGACGTTTCATATTTCTGTGTGGTGCCCTCTAGTGCCCAGAAGCTCCAGTCTCAGGAGCTGCTCATCCCCTAGAGTGAGGTTGGGGGTTGTAGGGGAGCAGAGCTGGTACCTGGGCAGAGGAAGATCTGTTTCCTGATTCCGTCTGCCCTGCCTGTCTCCCGTATCAGAGCCAGTGGGCCGAGTACACAGGTGTAAGCCTCTGTGCTTTGCGTCTCTATCTGTTGTAGGCAGGGCCTCCCTCTGGCTGGCCTGATGCCAGAGCAGTGACTGCTGGTTTGCGAGCCAGTACTATCAGGCCAGGAGGAAGGCTTGGCAGGCTGTATATCACAGTGGTGGGCCTTAGAGCTGAGTAGGCAGCCAAGCAGATGGAGCACCTGAAGCTCCCCAAAGTTCCCAACCAGCTGGGCAGAGCGCACCCAGACAACCTTGTCCAGCTCTCCCTTGTCTCACACAGCAAGCTCCGTGCAAACCCCGCCCCTTCAGCAGCCCTCTCGCTGCTAGGAAGCCTCTCAGACTGCCTGCCTTTCCCTTGTCCCAGAGCGGTCGGGTGTGGATCCCGTCCTCCACAAACTGCTCGTATCTGTCTCTCAAGCACTCTGCTGGTCCCAGCTCCCCATCCTCCAGAGCACCACACAGTATAGATTTCTGCTCACAAAGCAGATCTCCAGGGCTGGGTGTTCAGCAGTCCCAGGCTTCCACTGCCTCCAGCTCCATTTCTCTTCCCCCTGCTGGTGAGCTGGAGGTCCCGTTGGATCAAGGCTTTTGTACATTACCCTGTTTTGTGAGGTCTGCTCTGTTTGTGAGGTCTGTATGCAGTCTGGTCCAGCTTTCTTTCCTGTTGCTGTTTTAGGCTTAGCTGTATTAACTACATTTTCACACTATCAGTGGTTTTGGGAGGAGTTCTCTGTCTCACCTCTCACGCTACCATCTTGAATAATCTCTTTTCTGTCTTTTGTACTAAATAAGTTCTACCAAGCTGGGTTTATTCACCAACAAGCTGGCCAAGCCTGGTGACTGGAGAAAGCTCACTAACAAGCAACATTCAATGAAGAAATTCACCAACATGGCCACGGGCCATGACGCAACTACCCATCCAAGAATGTCGAGTGCAAACTGCCACCTCCTGTGACTCTGGGCAATGGGTAACTCTGAGGTCCCCACCTATGTGGGGCCCCAAAGTACATCAGCCACGAGACCAAGAGGAAAGAGCCATAATTGGTCCTGGAAAACCATCCGCCAATATAAAACTCAGAGGCAACTTGGAAACCTTGATTTTTTTTTTAACTGTGGTAAAATATACATAACACAGAATTTACCACTGTAATTCTTATTAAGTATCCAATTTGATGGCGTTAAGGGCATTCACACTGTTGGGCAACCATCACCACCATCCATCTCCAGGAAGCCTTTTAACCAGCAGCATCAGCCGCACTGCCACTCACCCTTCCCCTCAGCTCCCTCAGGGAGAAGGACACCTCACCTCCACTCCGTCACCTTTCCTTCCTCGGTCCCCCTGATCTGAGTAGGGGGCACAAGAGCAGCAAGAAGAAAATGAAGCTGCTAAGTGTCATAGTAATGCACAAATGTGAAAATCTGCCACTGAAAAAATCAAAGGTGGATATGACAATGATCGTACAGGAAGAATGTAAAAGTTCCACTTCGCAGAGCTGGCCAGATAATGCCAGAACAAAGTGGGATACAAGAGGGGACTGAGAATCTTAACCCTGAGCAGCATAAAATGGAAAAAAAGAAATTTCCCAAGAAGTCTGGCACCTCAAGGGCCTGAGCACACTTCAGTTTAGCATTTACAGTAGACATAGGGAATGTAACTATTTCTTTTTGTCCTGCTTTATTATCATAAGGTTCTCAACTCTATAACAGAGTTTCACATTGGTATAGCAACCAAGTCTTTACTTGGGAAAAGTTTTAAAATTTTATGAATATAACAATAAAACAGTACATTATGGAAACTGTTGAAAAGCATAAAAATTCACTATATGCAAGACTAGTTTCAACAGCTGAGGACAGAATGAACACCACCCACAACCGAAGCCGCAAGTTGGGTCAAAGACTCTACCCCAGACATGCCAGCATATTTGCAGAAGTAGATCCTCCCCCCTGCACCCCACTGTGGTAGAGGCTCACCATACAGGCAATGGCATGGTCACGTGAACGATGCTTAAGACTTACCAAATGTTCCACATATCCAACATGCATTTTAACAAATGATATTCTGAATGTGTATGACATCACAAAGGAGTCGACGAAACGCTGTCAAATGAGCACAGGGCCAGACAGTTCTCCTCCTCTAAGAAAGCCTGCTGCACCTGGATTTCCAGCTTTGCATGAACGATTACTGCATTCACGCACAAACTCCCAAATTGGTACATAGAAATCAGAAATCACACACTCAAGTTGAGCAGCCCCGGAAGCCACTAACCAATTTGCATGCAAAACTGTCATAAGCATTCTCCAGTTTATTTTTTGCCTCTGTAAGAGATGCGGGTCTGTGATGCCTCAGGAGGCCAGTTTTTGGAGTTATTTTGGTTCCCACTGTAAAAGAAGGGTCCCTAATAGTGTTTGGGGTCTATACATGCATGTATGTCCCTCCCAGATGCCTTCTCATGTATTCTGTGGAAGAGGAGAAAAACAAGAATGAGATCAAGTAGAATTCTTAGGTGAGAGCAAGTGGCCATGGGATGTTCTTCAGAATAACGAAACAGAGAAGAAATGTGGTAAAAAAAATTCTATTTATGCACAAAAAAATGCCATCTATCAACAGTTGGCACAAGAAGGCAAAGACGGATATTCACCAGGCAGGAGAGGGGACTTTGGTGACTCGGCGGTGACCACTCACTGGGATGGGCCATCAGGAAGCTTGGCCTTTGACTTTGCCGGTGAGGATCTCACAGGCATCTATGTGCCTGCAGAGCATACTTAGGGTTTTGCGAACGTTTCTTCCCTCCCTACCTTCTTTTTTTCCTCCTTTCACATGTGGCTACTGTGCTCTTGAAATGTGGCTAATTTGAAGTTAGATGTGCTAGAAATGTAAAACACAGGGTTTCTAAGACTTCACATTGAAAAAAGAAGAATTTAAAATGTCTCAATAAGAATTTATTATTGGTTGCATATTGAAATGATAATATTTTGAATACACTGGATTAAAGAAAATGTATCACTACAACTAATTTACCTGTTTTAATTTTTTTTTTTAATGTGACTGTTAGAAAATTTTTAATTACAGTCGTGGCTCACATTGTATTTCTATTGGACAGGTCTTCTGTAGAACCTTTTGTTTTAAATTATATGTGTTTTATTTCAGTCCCAAAACACCTGACCCCTGCTCCACCTTTATTAGGGTGCCAGTCTAATTCCTCACTAGGCATCCGTTAACTACAGCGGTAAGCAAGGTCACTTCCATCCTCAAAATAAACCTGTAATGCTGAGGAATGGGAAAAAGCTAGAAAAATCTTTATAGTGTGGGATCATGTGAGTAATTTTCCCTCTAGCATATTAAATCTTTTCTTTGTACTAGCTGTCTCCATTCCAAATTGGGGGGAAGAAGCAAAGCTTCATTCTGCCCTCATGTTTGATTTTTTGGTCCCTGAGACCCTTAAATATGTGCTCACCGGGACTCTTTAGAACATAATCACAGCAGTGCCTGCAGTGTCCACCTTTCTGGAGCAAGGGGTGCCCATTTTCCCTGTCCCTACTTGGTGGGCAGGTCTGCATGCCTCCAGAGTCCCACCTCTCACCCCACGTTCACTCTGACAGGACTGAAAACAGCTGCCAGAGGCCACTGGCCAGTTGGCATCCTGGCTGAGATTATTCATATCAGAAATATCAATACTGCTTCCTGGAGTCCCTGGAAGTGCTTTGACTGGAGTTTTCCAGATGATTCACGTTACTTGCCAGCAACACAAATTCCCCCTCACACATTTAATACCACATTCATGGGGTCCTAAGGTGTGCCTCCCTTCCTGGGCTTCTCTGCCTCGTGTCCCTGGAGCGGGTTGGGGAGTCCCTTCCTGGGCTTCTCTGCCTCGTGTCCCTGGAGCGGGTTGGGGAGGTTCCATGATATTCGGATGCCCACGTAACTGGGAAGAAGTGAGTCTTACTACTACCCTGTGATAACTGCAGGGCAGTCTGTCTCAGTTCTGAATGATGCAGACCCTAGGAGACAAACAGAGAACAGAGATCTGGAGCCGGATTACAGACAGCTGGTGACATATGGACTCTGGCTCAGGCAGAGAGATGGGAGGTGCCCTGGCCGAGGTTCCTGCTCCGGGGCCACATTACCTGGGTTCAAACCCCAGGGCCGCCCCTGGCTAGCTGTAAGACTTTGGGTGACATATTAGACCTTAAGGGCCTCACCTTGTCTGTGCTGGATAAAAGTAATGTCTGTCCCATCGGGCTGGGATGAGGATTAAGTGATATAATGCATGTAAAGCCCTGGAACTGGATGTGGAATCCAGGACTCTTCTGTATATGGAAGCTGCCAAAGTCATTATTATCAATGTTGTTATTATTAATAACCCTAATCACACTGCCCTTCTTCAACCTGTTACCAAACAGCAGGTCTTTACATCCATAAGTTGACCCTTATGTCTGAGACCACTTCAACTCTACCCCAATATTCCTCAGTTTTCCCATGTGACTTTAATTTCTCAGCCTAAGCCACAGACCCACAAAATTTTTCGGCAACCCTCTTTTAAATGCTGGTTAAACTTGTATTCATTTCTGAAGGTGACCCAGAAATGGGTCTAGAACATCAAGACTCAGGAAAATGAGTGAGGCGAGCGTGGAGGGGCCACTACCATGCACGTGCTGTGTGCCCGCGCTCTGTGGCCAACTTCGGGCTACTGCGGGCTGGGGTCTGAGGGGCGGGGGAGGGGGGTGTCCGCGGGACCCAGATGCTGGAGACGCAGCTCGAGAAAATGACACAGTTGTCACGAGGGACCAGGAGCCAGAAAGAGAAGGGCAGCAGAAGGCCCCAGGGACGAGTGTAAGCCGCCTTCCAGAGCAAGGGAGTAAAGGACATGACTGAGGGAGGACACGGAACCATGCTGCGAACACACAGAGCCTTTAACTCACAGCACCAGGAAAAGGCGGACCACAGGAAGGCTCCGGCAGGAGGAGATGGGGCAGGAATACGTCACCTCTGCCCTGGCCACTTGCCATGCACGTCCTGAATCCATCCACGTTTATAAAGGTAAATGTGCAAAGAAAATATTTCTATGAAGAGGGCATAAACCCAGGGGCAATTTCAGCCTCTCCTCTTTTCTTCCTCACCTGCATTTCCTAAATTCCTCTTCTAACTACTATTTAAAATTTCCAGCCACCTCAGGCCTGCTCTGCTTGCGACTCTACCTGGCAGCAGTCCAGACCTAAAAAGTTTGTCCCCAGCTGGGCAAGAGAGGGGAGGCGGACCAGGGAGTGTGTGGCCACCCCCAGGCCCAGCGGCAGCAGCCTCAGGAGGGAAGGCGAGTGCTGGGGCCCTGTGCCTGTTCCCGGGTCAGGATGCCCTCCCAGAACTCCCCGGCCACAGCGCGATGCTGTGTGGCCTCAAGTCCACAGCAGCCTGTCCGGGCCGCCTCTGCTGCAGCCGTGCTACTTCGGGTGACTTCCGCAGGCAGTTAATTCAATCCAACAGCCCAGCAGGCACCGACCTGTCTCTAACTGCTCCTGAGACAGGACAGGCACTCTCAATGCATGCAGCATGAGAACAGTGAGTTTAACAAATGCTGAGATGACCAACCTAGTATCTATTCCACATCAATTACAGAAGGTGCTATCTTGCCTTCTCCTACCTTCTTAGGAGAGCCTATTTTCAAATCTCTTTCTTTGTTCTTTTTTTTCCCCATAAGGAAACACAGCCAAAGGAATGGCTGGGATACGAGGGAGAGAGACAGCAAGACAGGGCTTAGGTCTCTGGTTTGCAGGTGCCTGACTGATGGTGACATCGCCTGCATGCTTGTGGCCATGGTGACTGCAAGGGCTTCTGTGACATGTGAGAGGAAAGGGCACGTGGGTTGCTGGGTACAGAGTCTGCAGCACAGAAGGACAGAGACACAGAGCAAGGAGTCATGTCCTGAGCACCAGTACTCATCGGGGCTGTGGGCTTCGCTAAGCTCTCGATGTGGGAGAGCCTGCAGGAAGAGAGTATGCCTACAACCAACATTTCCAAACTCTTGACATTTGGTAGTATAGTAGAGACAGCCAGGTCCTCAAAGGAGGCAGGGGAGCAGCCAGGAAGGTAAGGAGAGAACCAAGTTAGTGTGTGAGCCAGAGCCCTTCATGCCTCCTAGGATGCACAGGGGTGCCCCTGGGTGCTGGGTGCCCAGGACTAGCCAGGGGCCCCCCATGCCCCCATGGTGTTCTGCTTCACCGGCAGGGTCCTAGGTTTGCCAAAAGCTAGCTGGGTGCAGTCCCAAACCTGTTCATTCCAGTTGTACTGGTTATAATGAGGGTGTTTAATCAAATATCACACAAACTGGAATATAAGTAGTGAACAATGGTTGCTCCTAAGAAACCAAAGATGCCGCCTAAGGAGAGCTGATAAAAGGAATGGCTGGCAAGGCGGCTGAGGGTGAGGAAGTAATAAAAGGTGAAGGAGAAAGTAATTTTAAAATGTCTAATGTTTTCTTCTGATTGCTTTGTGAGGAGATCGAAGGTCTCCTTCCACCTTAAAACATTTAAATCTAGAAGTTTAGATGGTGGATTATGGGTTTGCACAAAAAATGATGCAGATCTTTAAGCGGCATAAACATTACCACAGACTATAGCCCTACCACTAAAGATGGGTGGACAAATGCATATTTTTGGGATTTATGCTAAAATAAATGTGTGTGTGTGTGTGTGTATATATATATATATATATTTTGTAATGATTCCCTGCTCAAACCAACTTCCAACTTTTTTGATTTACTGACCAATTATGGTCTCAACTGTGACAATGAGGGAGAATCAGTGGTTGCCAAGAGCTTCAGTAGGGTGAGGAATGGAAAACATCCTTGGGCCTTAGAGACAGCTGTGAAGGGAGAAACGCAACCAGTTAGGCTGGAGACAAGTCAACTGCTATTTGACACATGGCTGCCCACTTCCCACCTATCATATTCTTTTCCACATAGTGTTTTAGAACTTAACTACTGCTTTCTAATCTATTTTTCTGAGAACCATGGTTTCAAAGGACTTTACAACTTAAAGATGATGAAAATGATGAGAGAAGCATTACAGAAATAATATTAACAACAGTAGCAAAGATAGCTAGCTTTCACTGAACATATGTTGAACACAAGACATTGCTTCGTGTGCTTTACCTGCATCCTGTTTTACTTCTCAAACCATCCCTAAGCTATGTACTGTTCTTATCACCATTTTAAAGATGAGGAAACTCTGGACCAGAGAGGTGGAGTAACTCTCCCGAGGTTGCACAGCCAGTAAGTGGTAGACCCAAGACTCAAACCCAGGCTTTCAGAGCCTACATACACCCTTATCCTCTACACTATGAAGCCTTCCTTCCTTATCACCTAAGCCAGTCCTCTCACTTTACAGATTGCAAAATAATGTCCGTGGGGATCAAACAGTCTGCTGCAGGCACACAGCTCCCAGCAAAACCAGGACTATAAAAGACCCCTGGACTCCCAGTCCACTGCTCTTTCCATCATGTCACAGAACTGTAGCAAGTGCAGCAGGATCAGAACAAAATGACTCCTAGAAACCAACCCACATGGGCTCCTTGCTGCTGCGCAACTGCATGCCTCCCTGGTGCTCCGTCCAAGGCTCTATATGTTTTAGGTTCCATCTAAATAGTCAACTGCTAGGATCGGTGTTTTCCTTGAGAAGTTGATCACAGCTAGGTAAACAAAGCCTTTCCTAAAACTGTGATGTTTATGTCTTCAATGAGTCTGGTAATATAGCCCTGGTCATATACAGCAAGAATGTGTGCAGCATGTCCACTGCCATGGAATCTACAAAGGGCCAGCCAGGAAAGGAAGAGGAGCTGGGCAGTGATCATACATGACCATCCTAAACCACACGTGCTTCATTTCAGGGTACAGTGCAAGAAAATCAGCAAAGCAAATGTCTAAAAGCAAATCCGATTTTCAGATTTAAAATTTAATAGTGAAAAACTGAAGGAACAAAACAGCAACAGACCCACAGAACCCAAGAATGGACTAACAGTTACCAAAGGGAAAGGGACTGGGGAGGATGGGTGGGAAGGGAGGGATAAGGGGAAAAGGGGCATATTGATTAGCAGACATAATGTGGGGGGGGGGGGTGCGGGGAGGGCTGTACAACCCAGAGAGGACAAGTAGTGACTCTAAGGCATCTCACTACGCTGATGGACAGTGACTGTCATGGGGTTGGTGGGGGGGACTTGATGAAGTGGGGAGTTTAGTAACCATTATGTTGCACATGTAATTGTAGATTAACGATACCAAAAAAAATTTTTAATAGTGATATTCAAAGAGATTTATAAAGTGGGAGCCAATGTAATTTACCTGAGAAAATGCAAATAACGTACTGCCCTTCTCCATGTCCCATTACTTCCTGCGCACAGTGCAGGGTGGGGGGCAGGGGACCAAAGCCAAAGCCAGAAGGCTAACAGGGTGCAGCCCTCTACAAAGAGAACGTGAGCCATGTCCGGTGGGAGCTTCCCCTGGCAGGAGAGGGGCTGCCGCTGTGACAAGCTTTCCTCATCCACCTCTGCTTTCCTCCCAGGAATCATTTTTCATGCTTTTCTAAAAGCCCATGTCCACATCTCTTTATAGGCTGGAGATATGATAGGAACTGCCAAATTTTCCTGCACATCGGTCTTACCAATCCACAGTTCTACCTATGAAGTGAAACCATACCTATTTCCCCACATTCCTAACTCAACAGATGAAAAATGATCCTGGTACTTTATTCCAAATTTCTATAATTAGTACTGAAGCGAAAATATTTTTATATACAATACATAAATATATAATTGTATATTTCTTACTCTTCAGCTGAGATTCCAGCTGCCCATTTTTCCATAACCCAGCTTCCTTTTCTTTCTGATCTGCAGTAAGATTTTCTTTTAAGATGGGTATTAGTCTATCTGTTACATATACTGCAATTTTGTCTGTCTTCTCACTGCAGTAGTTCCCCTTACCTGCAGTGGATATGGCCCAAGACCCCTGTTTGACACCTGAAACCATGGATAGTGTGGAACACTATGTATGTACTATGTTTTTCCCTATACATACATACCCATGATAAAGTTTAATTTATAAGTTAGGCACAAGAGATGAACAACAGCTCATAATAAATAGAACCATTACAATATACTGTAATAAAAATTATATGAATGTGGTATTTCTCTCTCTCTCAAAATACCTTTCTGTATTCACTCTTCTTGTGACAATGTGAGATGACCAGGTGCCTGCGCAGTGAGAGGAAGTGACGGGAGGGATGACGGTTGGGGACATAGCCTTAGGCTGCTACCAACCTTCTGACCGTATGTCAGGAGGAGGATCAGCTGCTTCTGGCCCTAGGTTGGCTGCGGGTCATCCACACAGTGGTAGGCAAGACCACAGGTAAGGGGGGACTGCACTGCCTCATACTGCTTCACCTGTACGTGGTTGAAACTTCCAAACTTTAAGGCTCCTGGGTTACATGGCAAATTTAGAAAGGCCTGGACTAATATCCTGACTGAAACCCCCTCTGCAGTTACAGGTGATGTCAGCTGAGCCCTAGGATCAACCAGAGCTTTGACCTGGCTTTCCAACTCTGGCGAGAGGGTATGGTTGGTGTCTCAGCGGTCCTGATGACCGGCCAGGCACAGGTGCTGAGGCCCAGGAACCGGGCACCTGCCTGCGCAGGGCCAAGGGCCCCAGAAGAGAATGCACTACAGATCCAGGACCCTCCTTCTGAAGGTCTCTTCCCCAGAGGGATCTTACTTTTCCCCTATTCTAGTCAAATTTAGATCACAGATTCTTTGTGTTCATGCCTAATATTGTGTCTTTCTTGGCAATTTAGAAAACATACTGTTAGAACTTTGGAGTTGGAAGGGACCCTCATTTTTCAAAAGTGGAAACTGAGGCTTCTCCCTGCCAGATGCACACAGCTGGGGAATTCCTCAGGGGAGTGACAACACAGAGTCACAGTCTCCAGGGTCAGCAGTGCATCACTTTCCACACCCCTGGGACTCCCTCTCCGAACTGCCCTGGAAGGAATCACAAGCCCAAACGACATCTCCTCCCCTCACAGTCCACCACCACTTCCTTCCTGGAGGTTCCTAAGTCTCCATCCGCATCTGCAAATCCCACAGATAACTGAAACTCAGTATGTTCAGAGCAAAACCCTGCCGGCTTTCCAACATGTCTTGCCTGGTGCACATCCTCAGGGTCACAGCACGACGGCCTGAGCCCTGAGGACAGACCTCCTCCCTGGCTCTTCCTGCGTCCACACAGCTGCTTCATCCTGCCATCTCCCTTACAGCCCTGCTGCCTCCGGCACCCCTCAGCCCCAGGCCTCCCTGCCTCCTGTCACCACTCACACCCTCGGTACCCCGGCCATGCCGACAGGCATGGCACTCCCTCCCCTTCCAGAAACCCGGGGCCCTGTCATCTCGTGTGGTCCTGCCCCCTAGGGAACATTCTGGAAGTTGGGAGGGAGAATTGTGAGTTACCACAACAATAAGGAGGTCACTCTGTGGGTGAAGTGGGTCCGTTCCCTATCTGCTTAGAGAACCCCTCACAGCACAGTTCTTTCTGGAAGAGATTCTGCACCGACTGCAGGCCTCCCTCTCTATCTCCAGGCACCGTCCAGCACTCTCAGGTTAACATAACGGTCTTCCAGAGTGTCAGTCCCAGTGAGGCAAGGACTTAGTCCTGTTCATTTTGTTCTCCTCACAACCAGTCTCCTCTTTACCTAGCTAATAACCAGAATTCAATAAATACTAGCAAATGAATACATGATAAAAAAAGGATGGAGCAAATACAGAGCCAGTTACTGAGAAGAACAAGATAGCAAACGGTGTCTTCCTCTACACTGAGATCCCTGGGTCCCCCAGAGATAAGGAAAGGCAGGCTGAGGACGGAGCCCGGCGGCTGGAGGCCCTGTGCGGGCATCTCTGGTGGGGAGTCCAGCCCGCGGGCACCCCTCACTCAAAGTAGCTCGATGCTGCCAGGGCCAGCGCCAGCTGCAGGAACAGCCCCCAGGAACCAGCCCCATTTGTGAGGCAGTGTGTGTTCGTGAGAAGAACTTGCTCTGGCGGTTTTCTTTAACTAGCACTTGGAGGGATGTTATTTTTAGGGGTGGAGACACCAAAGAGGCTTATTTGGCAAATGAATGCAATTTGTTCGCCTAAGCTTTCCATGTACATGTGAAAATCCTCACACTAGCAGCCAGGCGTTTTCAAACCCACTGGGAAGAGACTCCATAAACAGGCTGGGGGCAGGAAAACAAAAACCCCAGAATGACAAGGGTGCAAATTAACCCTGGAATGAGGCAAAGAACTGGTGTTGACAGAAAACAATGAAGCTGGCCATATATAAGGATCAGGAGAATTCTGAATATGGGAGCAGTCTGCCCACACGTTTTATTAGGAGATGACATTAACACCAGTTGTTTATGGTCCCCCAAAGCCCAGTATGTTAGCATTGGGCAAGGAAGTGTCCACTGTGTTCAAATTCAGTGGTGCTGAAACTGGGATCGGGACCCAGAGAGGTATGCTGTCCTGCAGCTCACTCCTCCAGCTCTCAGATAATCAACCAGTACGGTCAAAATAATCTAATCATGAAATAATAAATGCACATGGCAAAAACACAATGGATATCCTATTCAACAGAATCAGACATCAGCTGTTCTGTCAAGATGATAATGAAACATCAGACAATCTGTGAGAATAACATGCCAAGAAGGAGAAATACAAATTGGGCTCCTCCATTCCTCATGGAAATTAGAAGATTCTAAACTAATCAATTAGCTCAACATGCCCCACTCCCTTTACCCTGTCTCTGCATTATTATCCTTCCTCATGAAATTTCCTGGGAATCCACTTACTATTCTGTGACCACAGATAGCAAATGAAAATGAAGTTCTCTGCTGAACAGAAGAGAAACTTTACATTGTAATCTAAGAGGAACTGATTAAGGGCACTTAATCTATGAACAGCTAATTCTTAAAACCTTGGAGCTGAGTGGATGAAATGTCAGGAAGGAGAAATCACAAAGAAAAATGGATTCTGGCACTCAGGCACGCTGCCTTATTAACAATTGCAGTAACTAGGGCTGTTCCTTCCAAAATAAATGCCCTGCAAGTTAGAATGAAGATCCAATCTTTGGGAAACAGGGCAGAAAGACACCCTTCCTTTTGGGAAAAAAGCTGCTCAGAGCTTTGAGACTAAAGGAGGCAAGGTAGCTCAAAGAGAAGAATGGCTTGTCTTTCTAAGGCAAATTTCATCTTACCCAACTTCTCGCACATGGGAAAGGGATTGTAAACTCAGATATATTTGGAATAAATTTCTTATAAAAAATATAAACACCTCCATTGACCCAACTCCAAGAAAAATGGTCTCAGAATTGTTTTCTGCTTATAAAGATTCTTGAAAACTCCCTAGGAGCTTTTGTTCATGTAGGTTAGATCTATTGATATTTATTATACCAGAAAATTTTAAACTAAGACATTTTTGAGACAAGAATATCCAAGCACACATTAATTAGCCTGTAGGAGAGAATATGGCGAATAAAATCTCAGTACTGTTTTGAAGACAGTTTTGTTCTTAGGAACTCCCAGTGGTCCCCAGACCACACTCTGAGAACTACTGGCCTCGAGTCAACGTCTGGCTGACAGAGAGATGTCATCTGTTTCAGGAACCACTTCTATCGTGAAAGCAAAACGCTCCCTGTGTTATGAGTCAATAAAACATTTACCAAATGGCAGGTGCCAGCTCTAAAAGAACTTCAACAAGTGTATGTGAAACTTTCTGGGACATGACAGGAAAACTGGCTTTTTAATCTTTTACAGCTCACCACATCTGTTTTATGGTCTCTGCAAGCACAGACGACTTAAATTGCTTCTACGTGGGGGTGTGTCTCCACCGAGGGACGGGCCTGGCTGGGTAAATGCAGTCCCTTCAACAAATACTGCATGCAGGCCAGGCGCTCTCAAGGGCAGTGCAGTTTAGTGGGTAGGAGTGCAGACTCCACAGGGAGACCCCCTGGATTCAAGTCTGGGCTTGGCCACTTCCTGGGTGGTGCTGGTGAGTTACTTTACCTTCCAGTGCCTCTGTCTTCCCAAGTATAAAAAGGAACAATAACAGTGTTTACCTAATAGGATCTTTTTAGAAATCAAAAGATTTCAGTGCCTAAGGCATAGTAAGCACTCAGCAACTGCCAGTTTTTATTATACCCACTTTTATGATGTACCAGGTTCCCTGAAAGTCTCACGGCAGCTGTAAGCTCAAACTTCAGAAGCATAAGCACAAACTTACTCCCAAAAACCCATTACTTCATTCTGTGGATTTTAAATAATAAAACTTTAATTTTTTTGTTTCAGTTCCCCTGATTGAAAATGGTAAATGCTGCCTGAAACAAAAATTAAATTAATCCCAGAGTATGGTAAGGAATAAGATGAATATATAAATAATTCTTGCAAAAAGATTTTTTATGTTAAGACATGATTTCACAGACATGCACTGAGCACCTATCATGCGTCAAGTTTGTACTAGGTGCCAGGGAGATTAAAGAAACCAGACAAGGCGTCTGGCCAGTAGGCGCTTACACAGTCTAGCAGGGGCAGGTCTGGGAACAGACGGACACAGTGTGCATCCTGCTGCAGTGCTGAAGTCCAGTTCTACTCAGGGTACTGGGGCCTCAGGTAGGAGAGTCTCGGCCCAGGCTACATAGAGCAAAAGGAGGGGAAAAGCACTGTCCTTGCTGACATTTGGAAAACATTTTCCCTACTAGTAAAGCGGATTTTTCCTTTCACTTGTCATTAATTCTGTTCATCTGAAAGAAAGCCATC
Source organism: Smutsia gigantea (assembly GCA_032199065.1). Classification (NCBI taxonomy): domain Eukaryota; kingdom Metazoa; phylum Chordata; class Mammalia; order Pholidota; family Manidae; genus Smutsia; species Smutsia gigantea. Next base: position 530,946 of record JAVSCE010020452.1, read on the forward strand.
TATCTACAGCATTCTTATTGCACCAGCTGTTCAACACCGATCTTTATTGAGCTTTCCCATCTTCGTAAATAATAAATTGTCCTTTCAACATCCATGACAAGCATTTTGACCCATGCATTCTATTTACATATCATAGTAACAGCCTCTTGTTTAGATGTCAAATTCCAGTGACTGAAAACTCAGATGCATACAAAATAAAAAGCACAAAGAAAGCAAAATAATTCTAAAAACCACGGCTACTTTCCATAAACTTCTGTCTTCTTTGGAGAATGTCTCAGGCCATAGTTACTTTACACACATACCCAGCAAGTGTGTTCATCTTTTTTTTTGAAGATTGGATGTACAAAAATCTAAAAAGTAAATTAAAAATATGATGCTCAGCTTAATGAATCCTCCTCTACAGCTATAAATCAGCACTACTTAATTTTTATTAATGAAATTAGTCTTAACAGAAAAGAAAGGCCTAAGTAACACCCACAGAGATTTCATGTAAGAGTTGAGATTTCAGACATCTCAACTCTTACATGAAGAATCCTTTGCCCTAGTGAAAGACTGTTTTTCATTTTTCCATATATCAAAAGAATGAAAACTAAAAATCAAACTCATACCTACACTCAAAATTTTCTCACAATTTTTCTTAAAACTTCTAGTCTGTGCTCAGGATTCACTTGCCTGAATAGCTCTCACTTGCATCAGTGATGACCAAGTCAATATCATCATGACAGGGAAAAAAGATTAAAAAATGAACATGCTATTGAAATGCTGGCCATTGTTCTTTGTTTAAAAGATAGAAAAATGTACACTCCAAGATTTATATACAATAGGTTTTGAGAGAAGTTTATAATTTTTTTGTTTCTATAACTTCTGGCTATCTGACATTTGCAGACTAAAATAGAAAACTATGAAAATTAAATGGGATTTTTTTCTTCTCAGATAACTAAAGCCAAGTTGTTTTTGAGAGCACAAATTTCTCAAATGTTTGGCTCATTCCATTGTATGTGGACATAGCTCTGGTCTGAATTTTTATGAGTTTTAGAGGGGATCCAGAAATCACACATGAATATTATATAATATCAGATATTATAGGATGTAAGATATACCTTGCAGGAGTGAACCATGGTGATTATTCTGGCCCTGCAAAACACCAGAACTGTCTCAGTTTCTCTTTTTCCAAAGTTATTTTTATCTACTGTGCGTTATTTTGATATTTGTATATTTATTGAAGACCATTGGGATGAGTTACACATGGGGAGTTTTTACAATGACCATAGGAACAAATTCCTCCTGGCCTCATTTTTTCTTCCAAGGCGCATGAGGCTTGGAATAAATGACGGCCCAGAGGGGAGACTTCAGGAGATGCAGGTGGTCACTCATCTGAGTTGCCTGGGCCCAGTGTTGTATGAACTGTCCTCATATGCTTCAGACCATAAGCAAAGTGAAGCAGGAATCAGAATAATCGCATCAATAATGTCAACAAGCAACACCTCCAGCGAAAACCAAAACCTCACATTTCAATCAAAGACTGGGTGGCGAGTCTGCGTTTATAACTGAAATTTCTTTGCAGTTTTCTCCTTTTCTGGCTAGGTTAGAAATATCGTATCAGAGACCTGCTACACAAATAACAAATGTGAGAGACACTGGCACATCACTGGAACCTCATTTTCCAAGTCAAAATTCAGGATGTAAGGTCCGAAACCTGAAGAATATTTTAGAACCAGATGGTTTCAAAACATCTGACATATGGCCCCCGCAGCTGTGACATGTCCACTTCCTCCCACCCACTCACCCCACAATTTCATACCCTTCACAGGGAAGCCCCTAGTCTAGAATGTCCAGACTTCTTACACAGAATGACAGATGAAGCAGGCTTGGCCCCAAAATAAAATGGAGAAGTCTGAGAACACACTGCTCAGTCGTCTGGGGAAGTGAGATGGAAAGGCTCAGGGACGCCCGTGGGGCTGCCCAGGCGCTGAAGTCCCAGGGCCCAGAGCAGCTATGGGAAGGGGCCCCAAAGCAGGCTTGGGCTCAGACTTGGCTCTCCCACTTAGCAGCAGCAAGGCGACCTCAGCACGGACTCGCCTTCTGAACCCGAGAGGAGGAATTTGTTCCTAAAATGAAAATCAAATATGGTCAGTGTAAAAGCTCCCCATGTGTAACTCATGGGCAGCTAGGAACGTGAGGGGCTAAGGAACACGTATGTCACCCACTGCAAAACCACAGCGCGGGCCCCATGAGGCCAAGTTCACATAAAGCTAATGGACTGAACCTGATTTTCCTCCGACCATCTTTGATGAGGAATAAGCTCGGCTCTACTGAGTTTCCTGGGTGATTTAAGCGTAGACATTATGGTAAATTCAATGAAAAAAAAACTCTCCTAAGGGGAGCCTATCTCCTCAAGTAAACTCTAAGGGGGTTTACCTTGGAGGCACATATTTCTTTAAAATGCTTACATGAATTATCAGCAATAATCCAACTGTAAAATAATCCAACTCCCTATATTTCTACTTTATAATTAAAAAATATACACATACACACATACATACATAAACACATACACATATATGTATGTATTTTTCACCAGGAAAGCCAAGCTAAGTACCACTGTTTGTAATAATCTAACACACTGTAATCCAGTGGCCAGCTGCAGACAATAGCAGATGCTTCAGAAAAAAGAATACAGAGTCTTTTTGGCCAATTATACAATTACATAATATGGCCATGTTTACATTATCAAAGGGAGTTGCCCTGGGCCCAGTGTTGTATGAACTGTCCTCATATGCTTCAGACCATAAGCAAAGTGAAGCAGGAATCAGAATAATCGCATCAATAATGTCAACAAGCAACACCTCCAGCGAAAACCAAAACCTCACATTTCAATCAAAGATTGCCTAGCTACTCCAAATTAATAACCCCATTTGCCTCAATTATCTGGCTAGTAGGGTCTAAATAATCTGCGTAATTACTTCAATTCACTCAGATGGTATAGTTTTGGCCTGTGAGTCCAGAAGCAATTTTTCCCTCCAGAGCACCTCTACCATCCACAAAATGCACAGCAGCAAATTCCCACCAGCTCCATCTATAAGAGGATAAGCACATTCTCTCCATTGTCTGGCAGATTAAAATTTGTTATACTCAATAATGCAGGTCTGAAGCATTTTTTTTCCTGACAAAACCTCACAGCATGTAGAATTTTAGAGCTAGAAAGTGCCATCCAGGCGGAGGTCTGCAAGCAGCTATCAGTAGCCCGACTGGAAATCCAGCACATGGGCCCAGAGCAGCTACAGGAAGGAGCCCCAAAGCCCAGAGGCTTGGGCTCAAACCCGGCCCTCCCACTTAGCAGCTGCAGGGCCACCTCAGCACGAACTTGCCCTCTGAGCCCGAGACTCCTCCCCTTTACAAAGGCACCTGTCTTACAGAGTTGGCAGTAGGACTTCAAAGGCCAAAGGTCAGGGGGCATGGGAATGGGAAATGCCCAGGGCTGGTGTTAGGGGTTGTGCTTGATGGAAACAGAGAGCCAGGAAAACGCAGAAGACAAGGAGTACACGGTTTGGTTAGGAACAGGGCTCAGGAAGTAAACACACTCAGCCTGGGCCTGGGGACTCACTCTGGAAAGGGTCTCACCCCCAGTAACAGAATCTAGTGCAACCGTATTGTTTGCTTTTAAATAACATCTTCATCCGTTCAGCACCCAACGTTTTCTCTGTGTATCAGTTATGCTGAGAGTTTTCACAGCTTCTTGAATCTCTGGGTTGAGAGTTCTCATAACTTTGGAGAAATGCTTAGCCACTCTCTCTTCAAATACTGCTGCCCCAGTGTCCCCTCTTCACCCCACTGTCCCCTCTTCAACCCACTCTCCCCTCTCCCCCACTCTTCCCTCTCTGCACCACTGTCCCCTCTCTGTCCCACTCTCTCCATCTCCTGAGAACCTAGGTTATACATCTAAGACTTTCACTGTTTCCTACTTACC